>JADLZL010003191.1:0-325937 GCA_015844335.1 Chrysopogon serrulatus | reverse complement strand
GATGCGAGCCCTACTATCACCGCGGTGGCGAGGCGCTCCTCCACCAGCGCGGGACAAAGAACGTGTTACGCAATGTGCACCACCTCAGTGGACCGCGTGATGAGCCGCCTCGCCCGGTGGCAGACCACTACCATCGCTACCGCACTCGAGGAGGACGCCGCTATTGTCATCGCTGGGCACGAGGGGGCAGAGGCGACCGCGTGGAGGGATGAGGCCAAGGGCCTCATGGGCGCGGAGGAAGAGCAGATGAAGGCTGTCACGGACATGGTGCGGCTGGCCATGGCCATGGGCCGGTTCTGGTGGGAGGCGGACATGCAAGCACTCTTCGACGGCGCTCTCAAGCGGCTCAGAGACTTCAGCGGCTCGCACGCGTAGCTTGCGGCGGCGATCGGGCGGAGCTAGCGGTGGTAGCAAGCTCCCCCGCGCACCCTACGGCGGCCGGGTGGAGCTCCCTCCGCGTGTCCTCCTGCTCGTGCAGCATGGTGCCGTGTTTGCCTCTTGCTCGGAAGCCATAGCATAGGGAAGGGAAGAGAGAAAAGAGAGTGTGTTTGGGCGGCCGACCAATGGGACCCATTGAAGGGTAAAATGGCTTGGGAAAGAAAATTTGTTCGAACTTGTACGCTATTGATAGATTGAACTTTTTAGTGCCTTCAGCGAGATTACCAATTTTTTAATGTCATACAAGTAAAAGGCTCATAAGAAAAATAAGGGGAAGAAACTAGTCTACTTCGTCAGAGCTGCTGCAGCGGGTGCTGGGAGGGCACGGCGTGGAGGCCGGAGCAGACGCGGAAGAGGCGGCGCGCGGCGTCCGACTCAGGCTCGATCCGGAAGAAGAGAAGTGGGCGATTGGGGCAGTCAATGATACTCCTGCCAAGTGGGCCTAGGGACAAAGTGATTTTCTATATATGAGGTAAAAGGTTGACTCCCGGGCACATCTCTCAGCCAGCCACAGCATGGCAGGGCACAGATCTCCAGGAAACCATCCAAGTGAAAAAATGCCTTCCTCGAAGTTGCCTTTGGTATATGGTTTCCCGGCTGAAAGCATCTAGGCCCCTATTGGGTTTTAGTGATTAATGACAATGTCAAGTTATTGTGACTAACGTGTGTTTTGCAGAGATAGTTTGAGTTAGGTCACGATAATGGTGATTGATTGGGCAATCAATATTTTCATGCCCCGACAATCGAGATCGTTTTCGATTTTCAAAGGATGGACGACAAGGTTAAGGACGGCTAGTTCTAAGTGTCGTTTGGTGTTGGAGAGACACTTAGAGTAGCTAGAACTTTGTTTTTACCTTTGGCCGTACTATTAAGAGGGGTTTGAATGGGTAACTTGACCTAGGTGAGTCTAGTGAGTTAGGTGTGGTGCACACTTATTCATTCTAGTCCTAGGCAACCCTAGAATTGGCCCAAAGTTCAGTTTAGTCGAAGCCATGCGAGAGGTCGTGAAATCGGAAGTGTTTCGAGCCATTTTGGCTTGACCGGACGCTGGCACATAAAACGACCGGACGCCCGGTCGGTGTATGTGAGATGCCTGAGTGACCGGACCCTGCCCGGCGATGGATCGACGCCCGGTGCCATCGGCTCGTGGTCCATGGTGGACCGGACGCTGATGGCAAGACCGACCTAAGCTGGGGTCAGGGCGTCCGGTCACTAGTTAGAGAGGTCCAGAGAAGAAAAAATCTGATTGGACGCGTCCGGTCATGGTGGACCGGACTCTGACACGCGTCCGGTCAGTGTGACGCACAGCAGGTACAGTTAGCCGTTAACAGACGACCGAACGCATCCGGTCGCCCCGACGGACGCGTCCGGTCGACCTTAAAACTGCCTGGAATACCTCTTCTTGTGGAGGTTTGTGTGGGGGGTATATATACTCCCTTACCTCATTCAATTGAGGTCTCTTGCTCATTCCAACTGCTGAAGAACACCTTGTGAGTGCTTGAGAGTGCAAGAGCCCTAGTGAGGTTGAGAGATTTGCTAATCCATTGCTTAGGACCTCATTAGTGGAAAGAGAGTAGTAAGTGTACATCCACTCATCTCATTAGACTTGTCTTGGTCAAGTGAGAGTTCTTGCTTATTACTCTTGGTGATCGGCATCACCTAGACGGCTCGGTGGCGATTGGGAGTATGGTGATCATCCGGTGGTGATTGTGGATGGCCCATCTCATCTTGTGAGCGGTTTTAGGGGATTCACCACGTCGGAGTAACGAAGAATCATCCTGTAGAGAGCACTTGGTCCTTGCGAGGATCAAGGGGGAGCTACGCCCTTGCGCGGGTGCTCCAACAAGGACTAGTGGAGAGTGCCGACTCTCCGATACCTCGGAAAAAGATCGCTGCGTTCCTCTCCCTCTCTTTACTTTGAGTATTTACATTCTCGCATTACTTCTTGTATTTACATTGCTAGAATTGCCATGCTACAGTAGGGTTTAGAACCTAGGGAGCAAAACTTTTGTGTCTAGAAGTCATAGAGCACACATTAGGCACTAGGAGTGAAATGGACTAGCGATAGGTTATCACCGCTGTGATTAAAATTTAGAAAAGCCCAATTCACCCTCTTTTTAGGCATCTTGATCCTTTCAATTGGTATCAGAGACTCGTGCTCTTGATTTAGGCTTAACCGCCTAGAGAAAAGATGACCGGAGGGAATGGACCTCCTCCCATGTTTGAGGGCGATGACTTCCTTATTGGAAGATTCGCATGGAAGCGTATCTTGAGGCCGAAGATCTTAACACGCTTAAAGCCGCCACTCAAGGTTTTCCAAAACCTAAGGATGCTGCACGTCTCACACAAGATGAGAAAACCAATGAGAAGTGGAATGCAAAGGCCAAAAATATTATCTTTAGAGGTCTTTGCAAGGATGTGTTCAACCGGGTCCGGAACCACAAAAATGTCCATGATCTTTGGGAAAATATTTGTGCGCTCCATGAGGAAACCAAGAGTGAGCGTGAGGAACGCTATCATCTTGTTATACAAAAGCTTAATTCATTTACCATGCTTCCTCATAAGAATGCTAATGAAATGTACTCTCGCTTGAATGTCATTGTAGAGGAGCCCAATGGACTTGGACTCACACAAATGTCTCCATCCGATGTTGTGAGAAAGATCTTGTGTGTCCTTCCAATTGATAAGCATGGTCACATTGTCACCGTGCTCCATCTAGGTGATTTTCCACCGCTACACCAACCCAAATCTTGGGGAAGATCAATGCATATGAGATGTACATGCACATCACTCCGCAAGAAAGCTCTTCCTCCACCAAGAAAAAAGACTTGGCATTCAAGGCTAGTTGTTGGTATTTTTAACTGCACTCCATTAAATAAGATTTAAGTAGAATTATCCATAAGCGCCATTTATATCATACCAGTGTCACATTTTACCCGGAGGTTTTAAATATCGTATCCACGAGGGGAACAGTTTGTGATGATGACAAAGTATATAGACTTAACCCTACAATTACGCTAGATAATATCAAGAAAAAAGAAATAGCTATTGCACTCTAGTTCCAATAACTGGTAAACTTTGTATAATATCATCTTATCAGACAAGTAACCCAAATAGGAGAAGAAACAGAGTAATCTCCTACCAGGCACCTATAAGACTATCAGTCCTATCAATGAAAAGTGGACTACAGAGGATTCAATGCAGCTATAAAGTCACTTGCGCGAGCTACTACTATCCGGCTAATCAGGGGACATTCACAAGTAAATCTAGCCTAGACACCACGTCTACACTACGAAATACAACTTTAACCTACAGGGTCCTATAGATCAAAGTTCTCAATATGAGATGTGAACCAAAGAACGAATAAGAACAAATTGCTTACTTGAATCAGAATGGTAAATACAAAAGTACCTCAAAACGTAGCTCCGGACGAGAAAGCTGAATCTAGAAGAATACAACCACGAAGAAGCACCGACAGGCTGGAGCTCCTCCAAAATCTCTACTCCTCTACTCAACCTCTCTAATCTCTAAACCAAACTAGATCTAGAAGAACTAGTCTCTCCTAATTGCTACATCTAGATAAACTAGAACTAGATGAACTAGACTAGATCAACTAGAGGGACCCTGACCCTAATTATGTAGAGAATATGAAGCACCGGGGTGTAGAATGCCTCTTGGAGGGAGCCTTGGGCGTCATTATATAGGTCGAGGTAGAGTAGGGGGCAAGAAACCACCACGTCAGCGATCCGCGTCTTCATCTCATGTGCACCGTTGGATCAAACCAATCTAGAATCAACGTAGAAATACTTTGATTGGGTTCCAAGGAAGCGTGGGAGGAAGACTCCAGATGGCGGCGGCCATCGGGCGACCTAGGGCACCGACCGGCCCCACCTAGGCTCCTCTGTGGGCCCTGCTGCTTCGGGTGTCTTCTAGACCCTTCCTGAGTCCGATGATGATGTTGTTCTGTTGTGGATCAATTTCATGATAATTAAGCTCTATAATCCTCTTTTTTATGCTTTTCCAAAAATTACCCTAGAAAATACAGAATATGCAAAACTCGTGGAAATTATCAGTTAAAACCCTAGAATATTGTGTTTTCATATTCTCCTTCGGGTTTAAAGTGCTAGTAAAAGTTGAAGCTAACGACCGTCAACACTAGTCAAGAGAAGAAGAGCAAAGGCAAAACTATTGAGATCGTTCTTACAAGCTCAAGTGATGATGAAGATGATGATGCAAACATTGCACTCATGGCGAGGAAGACCACAAAGATGATTAAGAAGCTTAACAAGAGTGACGTCAAGTTTGACTCCAAGAAGAAGAAGTTCTTCACAAGTAGCAAGAGAAAGCCTATCTCCAAGATGGATTGCTACAATTGTGGTGAACTTGGCCATCTTACTCATCAATGTCTAAAGTCCAAGAAAGACAAGCACAAGAACAAGTTTAAAGGCAAGAAGGATGATTCAAGTGATGATGATGATGATGATGAGAAGAAGAAAGATAAGCCATACAAGAAGAAAGATTGGAAGAAGAACAAGTTCCACAAGAAGAAGGGTGGCAAGGCTTATATCGTGGGTGATTGGCTCACCGACATTGAATCATCAAGTGGTGGATCATCCGACGATAGTGATGATGAGAAAGAGAAGGTGGCCGCTCTTGTTATTGGGACTTTACTACCTCTACCGCCTTCACCACCATCATCCCCTACACACCTATGCCTTATGGCCAAAGGTGATCGGAAGGTACAAAACTCCCATGATGATAGTGATGATGATTGTGGTAGTGATAGTGACAATGAATTTGAAGCACCTTCTTATGATGAACTTGTCACCTTGCTTAATGATTACTCTAATATCATTAGAAAGACAAGAGCTAAAAATGAAAAGCTAAAACTTGAGAATGAGTCTCTTCTTGCTAAATATGACATAGCCGAGAAAGCTAGTGATGAGTTTAGAGAAAAAATAAGGTTGTGTCATCATCACTCAAGGAGCTCAAACAATTCCTAAAAGAGCTTAGAGCAAAACATGATAAACTTGAGGAGATACACAATGAGCTCAACACTAGATACAACTTGCTTAAGAAAGAGTACACAACTCTCAAAGTTAACCATGATAACCTTGTGCTTTCATATGATCTTTTATCCGATGATACATATGATGCTACTAACCATGTTGTTAAGATTGATATAGCCACATCATGTGATGACTTGATTGTTGAGAGCATTGAGCAAGGTTCTAGTGGCAAAGGCAAGTAAGTTGTTGTGGCCGAGCATTATGATGACTATGTCAAGATCAAGAATGAGAATGCAAAGCTAATGCAAGATCTTAAGAAGCTCTCATCCACCAACACCATTGTCATTGAGACTCAAGATTGCAATAATAAGATTGATCAAGAGATTGAGTCACTCAAAGAAGAAGTCAAAAGACTCAAGTTTGAGAAGAGTTGTGCATTTGGTGCTACAAGAGTTGATCATGATATTGAGAAGCTAAAAGAGGTAAAAAAGCAACTCAAGTTGGAGAAGGATCATTTAAAGTTTGGATTGCAAAAGTTCTCTCCAGGCAACTATCTTTAAAGTGAGCTACTCATGAACACCGTCATGAAAATAGATAGAAGTGGTATTGGTTTCTTGACTCAACAAGAGAAGAAAGTCAAAGCTCAACAACATCACAACCCAAACCCCAAGCCGAAGAGATGCTTTGAGTGTGGTCAAGAAGGTCACTTTGCTCATGAGTGTGAAACTCCACCACCACAACCCTTGCCCAAGCATGCTAGACCCTTTGCGTACAATGCTCATTACATCCTTAGAAAGAATACAAATAGAAGAGTTGAGGTCATGTTCTTAGGTCCTCCCAACAAGAATAGGCCTAAGCAAATTTGGGTTGCAAAGTCACTAGTTGAGAAAGTCAAGGGCCTCTCTTAAGTTTGGGTCTCTAAACAATAAGCTTGATCTCTCATGTGTGTAGGTGAACTACAAGACCGGTGGAAGTCATTGGGTTATTGATCGTGGTTGCACTCAACATATGACCGGTGATCCTCGTATGTTCACCTCACTAGATGAAGGAGTTGATAATCAAGAGAAGATTACATTTGGGGACAACTCAAAAGGCAAAGTACAAGGGTTGGGGAAGATTGCTATATCAAATGATCATTCAATATCAAACATGCTTCTTGTTGCATCATTGAACTTCAACTTGCTATCCGTTGGTCAACTATGTGATCTTGGCTTTGAATGTTTATTCACCAAAAAGGAAGTGATTGTGTCAAAGAAAGATGATCATCAAGTGATTTTCAAGGGCTTTAGATACAACAATCTCTATCTAGTTGATTTCTTCTCCGAAGATGCAAATTTGAAGACTTGCTTATTCACGAAGACATCACTTGGTTGGTTATGGCATAGAAGGCTTGCTCATGTTGGAATGAACACTCTCAAGAAGCTATTAAAGAAGAAAATGGTTAGAGGTTTGAAGGATGTTGTATTTGAGAAGGATAAGCTTTGTAGTGCATGTCAAGCCGGCAAGCAAGTTGCCAATACTCATCCCTCCAAAGCATTCATGTCAACATCCAAAGTGCTTGAGCTACTTCACATGTATTTATTTGGACATACAACCTACAAGAGCTTGGGAGGCAACCTATATTGTCTAGTGATTATTGATGACTATTCAAAATACACATGGGTATTCTTTCTTCATGACAAATTTGAAGCCACTCCATCATTCAAGAAGTTTGCCAAGAGAGCACAAAATAAGTTTGAAACCAAGATCAAGAAGATAAGAAGTGACAATGGGAAAGAACACAAACATTGAAGAATATTGTGATGAAGTTGGGATCAAGCATGAAGTTTCTTCAACTTACACTCCACAATAAAATGGTGTAGTAGAGAGAAAAAACCGGACACTAATCACCCTTACAAGAACTATGCTTGATGAGTACAACACACCGGAGAGGTTTTGGGCCGAAGCTATCAACACCGCATGCTATGCGGCCAATAGATTGTTCCCTCACCGGTGGCTCAACAAGACTCCGTATGAGCTGCTCAATGGGAAGAAGCCGGATATCTCCTTCTTCCGGGTGTTTAGTTGCAAGTGCTACATCTACAAGAAGCGACAACACCTAGGAAAGTTTCAAAGACGTTGTGATATTGGCTTTCTTGTTGGTTACTCATTGAAGTCCAAAGCATATCGAGTATTCAACCATGCCACCGGCTTGGTAGAGGAAACATATGATGTGGAGTTCGATGAATCTAACAGCTCCCAAGGAGCACATGAGAATCTTGATGATGTAGGTGATGAACCATTGAGGGAGGCTATGAAGGATATTCCAACCAGAGACATCAAGCCAAAGGAGGATGAAAATGAAGTACAAGTGATAGATCAACCCTCTTCATCCCATGTGCCACAAGATGATGACAAAGGTGGGAGAAATCCAAATGAAGACACTCACATCTCACATGAAGGTAGAGTGGCATAAGTTCAAGATGTTGATGCTCCACAACCTCCTTCCCAAGTGGTTGATAGAAGGACAATTCCTCTACTCTAAGCACATCCTCAAGATCTCATCATCGAAAGTCCATCAAGGGATATAATGACTCGCTCTTAAAAACATGCATCATTTATTGAACATCACTCTTTTGTCTCTTACATTAAGCCTACTAGCATAGATGAAGCTCTTCAAGATCTGGATTGGGTGAATGCTATGCACGAAGAGTTGAACAACTTCACCCGCAACCAAGTATGGACAATTGAAGAGCGACCCAAAGGTGCAAAAGTCATTGGAACAAAGTGGGTGTTCCGCAACAAGCAAGATGATCAAGGTGTAATCGTGAGGAACAAGGCAAGACTAGTGGCAAAAGGGTTCTCTCAAGTTGAAGGCTTGGATTTTGGAGAGACCTTTGCACCGGTTGCAAGACTTAAAGCCATTTGTATCCTCCTTGCATATGCATCTAATCACAACATTAAACTCTTTCAAATGGATGTGAAAAGTGTATTTTTAAATGGCTTCATAAATGAACTAGTCTATGTTGATCAACCTCCCGGGTTGAAGACCCTAGATATCCTAATCATGTTTATAGTTTGTCCAAGGTATTATATGGGCTAAAGCAAGCCCCAAGAGGTTAGTATGAGCACCTTCGGGACTTATTGAGAAGGGCTTCAAGATTGGGACGGTGGACACCACACTATTCACCAAGAAGCTTAATGGGGATATCTTCATTTGTCAAGTCTATGTTGATGGTATCATATTTGGCTCAACAAATAAAGACTATTGCAAAGAGCTTGGTGATTTGATGTCAAAGGAATTCGAGATGTCTATGATTGGGGAGCTTACATTCTTTCTTGGTTTTCAAGTGAAGCAAATGAGAGAAGGAAATTTCATCTCTCAAGAAAAGTATACCAAGGATCTTCTCAGGAGGTTCAATATGGATGAATGTAAACCCATCAAGACTCCAATGCCATCTAATAGACATCTCGACCTAGATGAGGGAGGTAACCCGGTTGACCAAACTCTCTACCATTCTATGATTGGTAGTTTGTTATACTTAACCGCATCTAGGCCCGATATCATGTTTAGTGTGTGTGTATGTGTGCTAGATTCCAAGCTATCCCTAAGGAGGCTCACTTAGTTGCCGTGAAAAGAATCCTTAGGTACCTTAAGCACACACCAAGCATTGGCCTTTGGTATCCTAAAGGAGCTAATTTTAACCTTCTGGGCTATTCCGATTCGGATTATGCCGGTTATAAAATTGATAGAAAAAGCACATCCGGAGGGTGCCATTTGCTTGGTAGATCACTAGTGTCTTGGTCCTCAAAGAAGCAAAATAGTGTGGCATTATCAACCACCGAGGCGGAGTACATAGCCGTGGGAGCTTGTTGTGCACAAATCCTTTATATGATGCAAACCCTTCTAGATTATGTTGTAGTCCTAAAAGGTGTACCTTTGTTGTGTGATAATGAGAGTACCGTAAAACTTGCTAACAACCCGGTTCAACACTCTCATACCAAGCACATCGATATCCGTCATCACTTCCTTAGAGATCATGTTACAAAAGGAGATATATCTTTAGAGGGAGTAAGGACGGAAGATCAATTGGTGGATATCTTCACAAAACCTTTAGACGAAGTACGGTTTTGCAAGTTAAGGAATGAGCTCAATGTTCTTGATCTAAGTAACTTCACGAAAAGATGAGCTTGTGTTGTCGGTTGCATTGCATTTGTAATATAAACATGTTTAAATTTCGTATTGCACGTAGAGCTTGAATAACTTGATTAAGATAACCGCCCCAAAGCGTGTGAAGAAGCTTAACCAAGGACAAACTTGACAAGCGACTAGATTCAAATTCGAGTATTGCATTGCATATACATGTGTGTTTGTTTTGTCATTTCTTTTCGGTTAAGCTTGAGCATCCGCTATGTACGTCCACCGATAGGGGGAGCATTTGACGCTTCTATTTGGTTATGTACCCTATTTGGTGGCCATACGATGTCTCCTCGTTCGTTCTTATCGCCTATTTTCACTAAAAAGAATATAGCCTAAGGCAAAATATTTTCAAATTTGAGGGTTTGAGTGAAGCATCCTACACCAGTCCCTAATTTGGTGTTTATTTGGATCTTACAATGTTGGGACAAGGTTGGGAAAGTTCGGGCGTGAAGAAATCGGAAGAAACACATTCAGAGAGGCACCGGACGCTGGACCGGACTCCTGATCAGCGCATCCGGTCAGTACAAAATGAAAATTTGGCACCGGAGCGTCCGGTCGTTTGAAGTCAGCGTGCGTCCGGTCGATTGGGGGAGCTCACCGGACTCTGAGGAGCGTCCGGTCAGGAGCAACGGACACGTCCGGTCAAAATTTGACCGTTTTGGGAGCTCTCGGTGGGCGGCCGGGGCGTCACTGTTCCAGTCGGTCGACCCGGAGGGGCGCGTTCGATCGCACTTTAAGGAGCGCAGTACATTTCTACTTATGACATGTGGGGCCCGCATTTCTTCTCCTTCCTCCCTTCATTCCAATCGCCGGGCGGCGGTTTCTCCTTTCTCCCCCAACGCCCGCTTTGCCGCCGCTGCCTCGCCATCACCACCGTGCCTCATCCGCCGCGCCCTAGCCGCACTTGTGCGCCACCGCCACCGCTGCTCACGCCCACGCGCTCGCGCGCCGCCATGGAACCCTAGCACCGCCGCGCCCTAGTTCACGCGCACCACCACGCACCGCCCGCCGCCATGGAACCCCTAGCGCCGCCGCCCCCACCCCCAGCGCCGCCGTGCCTCCTTGCCCCGGGAAGCTCCTGCTCGTCTATTCTTCGACCCCGATGGACCTTCCTTCTGCTACCTTTGGCCGGCATTCTTCACTAGTGGTGAGCAATCGCCCTGCACCGCAGCTGTTCGACCAAATGCCCGGGTGACCACTCTATGCTTTTCCCTTGTTGGTTGCTCAATCCTATGCCTTGTCTTTCATTGCAGAGCCTTTCCTGTGTTGTGGTGCTCCCATCGTGTCATTCTTCTCACCCCTTCGCAGGTTGTTGCTTTTCTAAGGTATAGCAAGCCATGCCTTTCTTCTCTTATCCCAAACTTGCTTGCTTCCAATTAGGGTTTCTCGTCTCTAGTTATACCACTCTTATATGTATTTCTCTCTATTCCATCTATGCAGCGAGTCGTGGTTCGCTTGGTTGAGAGTGGTTGACCGTTTGGCAGTGACAGATACACTCGGGGCCAAGCCTGCGAGTACGGAACAGAGGCCAAGCCTCTTGAGTGTCAGTGATTCTTTCAGTGATTGCTCAGTGACAGTTGGTCTTGCACTCAGGGGGAGTTTCTTTGATTAGCAGTGATACTTGGCAGTTGATCTTGCAGTTGGTCTTGTCAGTGGTTCTTGGCAGTTGATCTTTTGACAGAGATCTCTTGAGTTGCAGTCATGGCTAGATGCAAGAACATTGGTGGTGGTCCCGCTCCGCCTCCTCCTCCACCTCCTCCTCCACCCCCTCAGGAGAAGGGAAAGGTGAAGGTGTCCACCAAGAAGAAGCGAAAGAGGCAGAACACCGAGACAGAGAGACTTCTGGTGATAGCAGATGCCGCAGCTATAGCAGAGAGAGGTGGTCCCTGTGGCAGCTTGAGGATTCGTGAGCCCGACCCAGCTTCAGTGGCTCGTGCACTTCGCACTCCTACTCCTCACGACCCACCCGGCACTGTGCAGATCAGGGGTGTGCAGTATAGGATTGAGGATCTACCCCCGACCTAGGTGGTGCAGAGGCAGGCAGTTCAGCTTACGCAGACTAGCCAGAGGCAGAGACAGAGGCAGCAGAGAAGCCAGAGGACACCGAGGAGCAGCCCGAGAGCCCACCACGTCGTCGTTCTGCGCGCACTCGCTCTCAGGTCACCCCTAGAGTTGAGACTCAGCGTCATGGTGGACGTCCTCCTCCTTCCAGGCCCTGTGTTCCTGCTCCAGTGATCCGCATTGACTTGTGGGGCGCCAATGCCCGTAGAGTTCAGGACCTACGGTGTGTGGAGTTTGACCAGTGGTTTCCACCGCAGCGTGACCCCAGAGCAGCAGAGGGTTTCTACTCAGTGTTACAGGAGGACTTGTTTAGAGCTTACAGTGGTCTTGAGATCCGGCCTCATAGAGTATGTCCGCTTGATAGAGTTGTCTCAGCTGGTGGAGAGCAGATCAGGGCCTCACTCACTTACCTCCCTGGCTTGGCAGACTTGCTCGGTTTACCTGGAGCGTACGTGGATTTCTGGGTGCGTGAATTTTACACTACTCTTTGGATCAACCCAGGCCACACGTTCATTCACTTCACCTTCCGTGGTCAGCCGTACAGACTCTACAGTACTCGTGCTCATGAGCTCCTTGGCACGACACCGTCCGAGACCCATCTTCACCACTCCTGCTACAGTGACACTGAGCCTCCTCGTCGCCCTCATGGCGGAGAGGACTTGACTATTGAGAAGGCCCACAGGATCTTCAGGGAGCCATTTGGACCGGGTTCGAGCCGTCTACCTAGGGATCTCACCCCTACGGCCCGTGTCCTAAATGAGATCATGAGATGGACACTTCTGCCATGGATCAGCAACAGGGAGACGATTACGAAGATTCAGCAGTGGCTAGTGTACTTTCTTGCTTCACAGACTGCCTTTGACATCTGGGATGTCATTGTTTCAGAGATGGAGGACACTATCACGGAGGGATTCAAGACGCTACCGACACCGCCGTTTGCTCACTTGATCTCAAGGTGATCCTTCAAAGGTGTCGATCTCCCCATTTCCTCTAGAGGCACTTGCTGAGTTCATAGCCACTACCACCTCCTTCCCTGTATACAACATGAGTCAGCTAGTTGGAGCCCATCCGAGCAATAGGGCTACGAGAGTACCAGGACAGAGGCCGCCTGTTGCAGAGACTGAGGCGCAGCAGGACAAGGCAGTTGAGGCTCTTGCTTAGGCTGAGCTCACTCAGATGGATACTGAGCCCACAGATATTGCTGAGGATCTTCCTACGGATAGTTCTGACAGTGACTATGCTCCACCTCCGAGGATGCCTCGACGTGCTCACGAGCCGAGGCCAGTGGTTCAGGCTCCAATGACAGTCCAGCGCTTCTTGCCATACTTGAGCGACTCTCACAGTCTTCAGATAGGCAGAGCTAGGAGCTTCGTCAGCTTCACCAGCAGCAGGCAGCCGATACTGCAGCACTTCACACGCGCCAGAACAAGCTCCAGGCACAGTTACTTTAGTCACAGCTTGAGACTTAGGCTCTCTTCCGTCAGACTCAGCAGCAGTCTCTTGACCTCCAGTGTCAGTCGTTTGCTTTCATGGAGCACGTGGTTCGGCACACTGGGGTTCCCGCCTTTGACTTCACTTCGACTCAGCTTGGCGGATCTTCCAGCTCTTCACTCCCGGCTCCACAGTTACAGTCCACCAGACTTTAGAGTCAGGGAGTGTCTGCCCCGTTTAGCTCACTGCCCCAGCAGTTCCCTCAGTACTTTGCTTCTCCAGGGACCGGGTACACACCGATTTGGACTGGTTTCACTCCACCTCCTACGTCCTCGGTGCTTGTGACCCGCGAGCTCTCAGTGCCACCTACAGCGAGATCACTGTCTTCCCCACTCTGCAGGGCACTCAGGGTCAGTTCCCGTCGACGGAGGCTCCGCTTACTACTACCACCGAGACTCACCCGTCATCGGTTGCTTCTTCTGAGCCTCCCCTGAGTCAGCCTCCTCCTGTTTCTACTGCACCTGAGGCTACAGTTACCGTTGCTGCTTCTGTGCCAGTGAGTACGTCTCCTCAGACAGCTCCCACTTCAGAGGCCCCAGTCACCGAGACCATGACCACTCCAGCTCAGATGGCCCGAGGCGGTGATAATACCTGATGGCTCCTACTTCTACTTGAGCTACCTTCTCTGAGTCACGAGGTCGGCCACTCCCAATCGAGACACGGTAAGGCGAGAACCGTTAGTCCGACAAATGAAAGACCCTGCACCGCTCCACTCCCAGCGACACAGCCTGAGGGTCAGACAGAGGCTCAGCCCAGCGACAGCTCAGAGTCCTCCCCAGACTACGCACAGTTTCAGCAGACCGCACGCTCGTCCGGACCCAAATCGTCTGTAGTCCCACCTCCTCAGGAGCCTTAGCTTTTGGTGCTTGATGCCAAAAGGGGAGAGGGAGTCGAGTATGTGAGATAGGGGGAGCGTGTGAGGGGGAGTTGCTTCTTTTGATGTGTGATACTCATGCATACATGCTTTACTTTTATGTATCATGAGATACATGCTTTTGGTTGCTTTTGGTTGACTTGTGGATATGTGTTATATCGTGTGACATGTGGTTTACTCATGACTTGTGCTCTCTACTCAAGGTTGTTGATATACATATATATGCTATGTCATGTCACATGTTGATACTCATTTGCTATGCTTTCACGTTTCATCCTTTAAATGAGCTCTATGTTTCTTGTACTCATATTCCGTTGAGTACATGTTGGCTTGAGTCGTATAAGCTTATCTAATCCTTTTATTTTTATTGTCAAAAAGCTTATACGATTCAAGTTCGTTGAAAACCTCAAATTTACTCTCATACTCGAGGTTGTTGTCATCAATCACCAAAAAGGGGGAGATGAAAGTATCTAGGCCCCTAGTGGGTTTTGGTGATTAATGACAATGTAAAGTTATTGTGACTAACATGTGTTTTGCAGAGACAGTTTGAGTTAGGTCACGATAATGGTGATTGATTGGGCAATCAATGTTTTTCATGCCCTGACGATCGAGATCATTTTTGGTTTTCAAAGGATGGACGACAAGGTTAAGGACGGCTAGTTCTAAGTGTCGTTTGGTGTTGGAGAGATACTTAGAGTAGCTAGGACTTTGTTTTTACCTTTGGCCGTACTATTAAGAGGGGTTTGAATGGGTAACTTGACCTAAGTGAGTCTAGTGAGTTAGGTGTGGTGCACACTTATTCATTCTAGTCCTAGGCAGCCCTAGAATTGGCCCAAAGTTCAGTTTAGTCAAAGCCATGCGAGAGGTCACGAAATCGGAAGTGTTTCGAGCCATTTTGGCTTGACCGGACGCTGGCACATAACCCGACTCGACAGCGTCCCAATCGGTGTATGTGAGGTGCCCGAGTGACCGGACCACCCCTGGCGGTGGACCGACGCCTCCGTGCCATCGGCCTCGCGGTCCATGGTGGACTCGGACGCCGATTAGCACCGACCGGACGCCGGGGGTCGTGGCGTCCGATCACTACTCGAGAGGTCCGAGAAGGAAAAATCTGACCGGGACGCGTCCCGGTCATGGTGGACCGGACTCGACACGCGTCCGGCGGTGTGACGCACAGCAGTACAGTTAGCCGTTAACGCATTTATCGAACGCATCCGGCCGCCCAGACCGACGCCCGTCCGGCCGACCTTAAAACTGCACTGGAATACCTCTTCTTGTGGAGGTTTGTGTGGGGGGTATATATACTCCCTTACCTCATTCAATTGAGGTCTCTTGCTCATTCTAACTGCTGAAGAACACCTTGTGAGTGCTTGAGAGTGCAAGAGCCCTAGTGAGGTTGAGAGATTTGCTAATCCATTGCTTAGGACCTCATTAGTGGAAAGAGAGTAGTAAGTGTGCATCCACTCATCTCATTAGGCTTGTCTTGGTCAAGTGAGAGTTCTTGCTTATTACTCCTGGTGATCGGCATCACCTAGACGGCTCGGTGGTCATTGGGAGCATGGTGATCATCCGGTGGTGATTGTGGATGGCCCATCTCAGCTTGTGAGCGGTATTGGGGGATTCACCGCGTTGGAGTGACGAAGAATCATCCCATAGAGAGCACTTGGTCCTTACGAGGATCAAGGGGAGCTACGCCCTTGCGCGGGTGCTCCAACGAGGACTAGTGGAGAGCGCCGACTCTCTGTGATGAGGAGATCAACAACAACAATGCATCCCCGCTGACACCAGTACCTATTGCTGGTCCTCTTACTCGTGCTCGTGCTCATCAACTTAATCATCAAGTGAGTTCCCTCTTGAGCTCTTGTCCATCTTGTTTAGATCTTGGAGACACGCGCACTCTTGTTTTGCTCAGGAATGAGGGAGAAGACCAAAATGGAAACAGAAAAGATCAACAAGGGAAGGCTTTACACTGGCTGCGTTCAGATTGTGCGGCAATGCTAACTTGTCAAGGGATGATTGCATATAGGAAGCATGGAACCTTAAAAAAGATGATTGGGAGCCAAGACCAAGTATCCTCAACGTCCTCAATCAGGCTACCACGTCACTTCTAGCCTAAGGAAAGAAAGAGTCCAAATCTAACACGTTTTGGAATTGGATTCGGATCTGCGAAACGACCCCAATTTGTGCGGGTCACCATGGCTTTATATGGAGTCCAATTGGGATGTTCTAATACTTGTTGGAAAGCTTATCAAGTCTACTTTTATATGGATCCAGTCCCATGTCCATATCTTCTCGGAGTCAGTGGCAATGATCAAAATAATGCCGACCGGTTTTTCTATCCAGGGTGCTGCGTCACCTTATTTTAGCACGATGGGCTGTGTATCTTCTTAGGGTCCATTAGGGACGTGTCCTAGGGTTGGAGCACGACCCAAACACCTTGTGGTCGTCCCTTCCCACGTCATATACCCCCGGCCGCCGTCGGGAACACCTCGGGTTTTGTTTAGATCAAGTTTAGCCTTCGCTACTTGCTTGTAAGCGCGCGTCTTTGGATTAGCCGCCCGTCTTCTTGTCTTCGAACCCCACTTCATTGGAGATTGAGTTTGAAACCTTCATTTATATCTAGTAATTCAGTGCTTGTTCTACTTGTTCTTGCCGGTTCTTCGATTGCTTGCGGGGACGAGTGCCCTAGTGGCCGGTGTTGCGCTCCACAAGATTGTGACAGCCATTGGGGTGGTGTATTGATTGCTAAGGCGCAGTCTTGGAAGGTCTGTAGTTGAGCCGTGAACATCATCTCCATTCACCAATTGAGTTATCCCACGCCTCTCATCGAAAGATCGGGCAAAAACCCTAACGGGTTCACATCGGTTTGGTAATCGAGCAAGGTTCTTCGGTGAGAGACTTCTAAACCTTCATTTGTTTTTAATTTCCTATAGTCCAAAAAAGCCAAAAGATATAGTAGATTAGTTTTTCCATAATCCTATAAAACCTTTGTCTTTGTGGGCTTATACTTTGCTTAGTTAGGGCTTGTTGAGTTTGCGTTTGCTTCGGTCGTGTCAAGTGCTTTGGTTTTAGTTTTAGTCCTTGAGTTTTGAGTTCTTGTCACATTTTGGTCACTATCACTCATTTACATCTCCGCTGCCTTCACCACCACCATATACATCTCGCTGCAAACATTACTACTATATCCATCTTCATTGCACCATATCCATCCTCGCTATTATCAATCAAGTTTTGTTCACACAAAGAAAAAATCTGAGTTGCTAATTGCATTCTTGTCACCCCTGAAAAGAAAGAGAAATATATTGTAAGTTCCTTCTTTTGAAATCTGATTTGTGAATATTCAGATTTGTTTTAGTTGTGCAAAGCAAAAAAGAAAAGAAAAAATAGAAAAGAAAAAGAAAAAAAAGAGAAAAGAAGAGTTGAGGAAAAGAAGGGGTGTGATTCCTTGCTGTTACGTGTCCTTTTCCGATTGTATTGTGACTTCGTTTGTGTCCGGGCTTGCGTCTCTAGCACGGTCTAGGCTAGGACCAGCAGAGTACCGCCGTTGAACGTTTGTTCAGCTTGCTTTTATAACTAACGTGGTGCTAGTTCGTTCCTTGTTTCAACCCTCCTATAGCTCCACATATTCTACAGCTTTGATAGGTCTTGTTGCTTTGCGGGCCCGATACACTTCATTCCATTGTTTGCACACTTGTGGTCGCCGATCCCTCCCGTTGAGCTAGGTAAGGATTGGTAAGAACTTGTTAAACAAAGGTTGATAGAGAGTGCCTTGCTGCAGCCCACATCCTATTAGTTGTAGGGCATTTATTTCTTCACCTATTTTCTTGTTTCCCCGTGTTTTTTGTTGAACCATGTCGATCGAAAGACAATAACCAAATGCCACAATCACCTCGCACTAAGGGCATCATACAACATTTCCAAAGGAAGGTGAAGTTGCACACGTAAGGACTTGAATCGGACTTGCGGTGACGAATGACAAGCTTGGTCAATTGGAGACCACGCAGATCGCCACCAACACCAAGCTCACAAGTTTGGAAGCATCTGTTCTTTGGTGTGGATAAGAGTCTTGCTGCTTTTCTCAAGCGTTTTGATGATTTCCACACAATGCATAAAGAGAAGCAAACAGAAGAAACCAAGGAGAAAGATCAAGAGGACAATAAATATGATAATGATTACACGGCCGATACTGAATATGATGATGGAGACACTCATGATCGACGCCGCCTACGCCACAACCGTAGAGGTATGGGTGGCCACCGCCGATCACGATGTATACAATAATAATGATGCTTTCAAGAAGATTAAATTTAAAATCCCTCCTTTTGATGGTAAGTATGACCCCGATGCATACATTACTTGGGAGATTGCTGTTGATCAAAAGTTTGCATGTCATAATTTTCTCGAGGACACTCGTGTTAGGGCTACTACTAGTGAGTTCACCGATTTCGCTTGCTTTGGTGGATAGAACATGGTAAGAAAAATCCTAATAACATATCTCAAACTTGGGATGCATTGAAACGAGTCATGAGGGCTAGATTTGTTCCTTCTTATTATGCACGTGATATGTTAAATAAGATGCAAAGAATTGAGACAAGGTGCTAAAAGTGTAGAAGAATATTATCAGAAATTACAAATAGGTATGTTGCGATGTAACTTAGAGGAGGACAACGAATCTGCTATGGCTAGATTTTTAGGCGGGTTAAATCGTGAAATTCAGGACATCCTTGCTTATAAAGATTGTACTAACATAACCTGTTTGTTTCATCTTGCTTGTAAAGCTGAAAGGGAAATGCAGGGGGGACGACGTTCTAGTGCCAAGTCTAACTTTTCTCAGGGAAATCTATATCATGGCAGCAATGCACATCTACTTCTGTGTCGGTCGTCGTGCACCGCCCCCAACAAGCCGATCAACAGCGCCACCACCTTCCTCCAGTGACAAACCACGTGATTCTCCTACAAATTCAACAACCAAACCAGCTGCTAGTGCCACTTCGGTTGTTTCCACGGGAAGAACAAGGGATGTCCAGTGTCATCGATGCAAGGGCTATGGACACATGCAGCGTGATTGCCCTAACAAGCGTGTTTTGTTGGTCAACGCTGATGGTGGGTACTCCTCTGCTAGTGATTTTGATGAAGAACATTTAGAAGAACATATTAAGGCCAGTGAAGCAGACCGCTATGAGAGCCTCATTGTGCGGCGTGTGCTTAGCACACAAATGGAGAAGGCGGAACAAAATCAGTGACACACATTGTTTCAAACGAAGTGTGTCATCAAAGAGCGTTCGTGCCGCATGATCATTGATGGAGGTAGCTGCAACAACTTGGCCAGCAGCGACATGGTGGAGAAGCTTGCGCTTACCACCAAACAACACCCACATCCATATTACATTCAATGGCTGAACAATAGTGGTAAGGCAAAGGTAACTAGACTTGTGCGAATCAACTTTTCCATTGGATCCTATGAAGATGTTGTTGAATGTGATGTTGTGCCTATGCAAGCTTGTAATATTCTGCTAGGTAGACCTTGGCAATTTGATAGAGATTCTATGCATCATGGTAGAGCAAATCAATATTCTTTTCTATACCATGATAGAAAAAATTGTGTTGCATCCTATGTCTCCTGAAGCTATTATGCAAAATGATATTGCTAAAGCTGCCAAAGCTAAAAGTGAGAGCAATCAAAATGCCAAATCTGTTCTTGATAAGAAAGATGAGATAAAATTGAAAGGAAATTGCTTGCTCGGCTACTAAATCTGATATTAATGAGTTGAATGCATCCACTTCATTTGCTTATATTTTAGTATGCAAAGATGCATTGATCTCCCTTCATGATATGCACCATTCCTCGTCTCCTCGCTGTTGCTAACATTTTGCGGGGAGTATTCTCGATGTGTTTCCAAGTGAAATACCACCGGGCTGCCACCACTTCGAGGGATTGAGCATCGATCGACCTGATCCCCGGTGCCTCATTGCCAAACCGTGCACCATACAGGGACCAATCCGAAAGAAACAAAAAAGAGATTCAACGTCAAGTGCAAGAACTACTCGACAAAGGTTATGTGCGTGAGTCTCTTAGTCCTTGTGCTGTTCCGGTTATTTTGGTGCCCAAGAAAGATGGAACATGGCGTATATGCGTTGATTGTCGGGCTATTAATAACATCACCATTCGATATCGACACCCTATTTCCCGTTTAGATGATATGCTTGATGAATTGAGTGGTGCTGTTGTGTTTTCCAAGGTTGATTTGCGTAGTGGGTACCACCAGATTCGTATGAAATTGGGAGATGAATGGAAAACTGCTTTCAAAACTAAGTTCGGCTTATATGAGTGGTTGGTAATGCCTTTTGAGTTAACTAATGCACCTAGTACTTTCATGAGACTAATGAACGAGGTTTTGCGTGCTTTCATTGGCAAATTTATTGTAGTCTACTTTGATGATATATTGATCTACAAAGAAATCTATGGATGAACATCTTGATCACTTACGTGCTGTTTTTGATGCTCTACGTGATGCACGCTTTATTTGGTAACCTTGAGAAGTGCACCTTTTGCACCGATCGAGTGTCTTTTCTTGGCTATGTTGTGACTCCACGAGGGGAATTGAGGTTGACCAAGCCAAGGTAGAAGCTATACAAGGATGGCCTGTACTAAAGACTATCACCCAGGTGCAGAGTTTTCTAGGACTTGTTGGATTCTATCATCGGTTTGTGAAGGATTTCAGCACCATTGCAGCACCATTGAATGAGCTTACAAAGAAGGGAGTGCCTTTTAACTGGGGCAAAGTACAAGAGAATTCCTTCAACTTGTTGAAAGACTAGTAAAAATACACGTGCGACACGCACGTGCTTATAACAATCATATACAGGACACTCAATGTGAGGCATGATGCATTGTAAAAATTCATATGAAAATTCAAGACATGAATATACTATTAAAATCAGCAACAGTTTTTAGTTTTATTAAAATAAAATCCGTAACAGTTTTTAGTTTCCCTATCTTTAGGGAACATCCGGACAATGAATTACAATATTTAGTTTGTTCATTCTTGTTGAATATATTTGTACCATAAGGAGGCTTACTCAGTAACACATTTATTCAGTATGTCCATAAGGTCAAGTATAGAAAACAGCATGCACGTCTTTGAAGGACTCAATACGCGTTTATTCTTCTCCAAAGCACTATCTTCTTGCTACATTCTCCAACCACTATCTTTTGTCTACATGTACGGCGAATAGACATTGTTGTCTTATTTTCTTATCATTGTTGTCTTATTTTCTTATCCAAATTGCACCGCAGCTTTCGTCTACTCCAAATAAACAATTGTTGATCCTATCATCGTCCTTCTCGCCTCCATGCCGAACAAGTGCATCTCAGACCACCCAAACGAATCTATGGTCAACTAAATGTGGACCTTTAGGAAACCAAAGTTCTTCAAACCTGAAACAACATTACAATGTGTACAATGCAGTGAAACAACTCATTTTGCAGGCCTTTTATCTAGAACGCACAATCTAGTAAGCTTTTCAAGAACAGTGAATCTCTTTCACTACTCGTGTTATCAAGGGAATATCATTTCTACCATCATCTGTTGCTTTGACATCTTGAGCAAATGAGCATGTTCCCACCCAATGCCAATGAGCTATATATTAAATTATAGACAGCCAAGCAATCAATAAAAGGAGGAATAGGAAATTAGGGATTACTAACAAAATAATTTAGAAATTTTCATATGAATTAGTCTTTAATTTAAAAGTAATCCCATGGAGGTTTTACATGCTTACCTGATCAAAGGGATCTTATATGACATCTGCATTGGTCAAACTAATTCTAGGAGGTTAAGTTTTAGTTTGAACTCATTAAGAAACAGCAGCAGCAACACCACAACTGCAGTCCTTGACAAACGGGGTTATCTATGTTGTACAAAAGTAACATCAAGTACTTCATATCATTTGCTCAGGTCTATAGACCTCCAAGATTTTTAAATTTTCTAGTCATAGCAAATTTCATGCATGGCCAATCAATTGAATTCCAATCTAAAGGTCATCAGTTTGCACTGGATAATTTTGATTAGAAAATTATGCGGAAAAACAAAGATGCACCCACTTCCTAAGAGAACATGGAATTTCACAAGCAACCTAAGAAATACCGGATGCTATCTGTTTCTACTATCATACTGAACTCATTCAGTTCTATAACCTCTGTAGTTACTATTCCTAAAACATGCTATAAAACTTCAATATACTGCAGCATGGAGTTAAACTCAAATTCATTGGGAATTTTCAATTCCTTCTCTCCTTTATAGTTAGTACAGATTAAGAATCAAGTTTATATTAACAGACACCGAGCAATATTTTGGAGAAGAGGCCTGAAGTTCAGGATGAGTTGGAGCGACAAACAATGGAAAATGTTATGGCAAGCATATTGGGAACGTGCACCCCAGCTCCGATGTCGCTGCAGTCTGAGTTCAAAATTAATACATGTTACAAAGAAAAATACATAAATTTACTCAAGATTACAAATTCAACCCCTAAAGTTTATGAAAAAATGTTATAACCATCAGTGATTAGTAAGATTGCAAAATTAAATCAGAGTTCTACATTTTGAGGTCGAGGAAGCTTTACTTATTTCACTATGCATACATATATACCTCATGGAATATAACCACTTGGTAACACTTAAATGTAATTAGAAGCAGGAATATTTTTTCCAAGAACATAACCTCTAATACAGTCACCCAGATTCTAACACGTAAATTTGCCACTATGAAGACTAAACAGTTAACTAACCTAAGATAATGTTTGGTAAACTATGAAATTGAAGTGTTCCAATTTTCAATTCTATTGATCCAGCCTATGAATATTTAGCAGAAGTGAGAAGAAGAGCATAAAGCTGAAAGTTCCCATGAAAAGCTCCATTGCCAATAATGTGTGAATCACATTAATGATGTAGTAATTTTGAAATATAAATTTAATATAGCTTGAAGCATCTCACCAATTCAATGAGATTTCCATTGAAGGCACCCCATACACAATGGCCTCCCCTACAGCAGCAATGGAAGATAAGTAGCACCTATAGAGTTTTGCAATGAATCAATAACAAAATAGAAAATGGAGAATAAATGGACCATTTTGTTGATACTGATGATCACCTCTATAAACAAAAATAATGTTATTATTTTTTCAAAGCCAGAAATCAAATTTCCTTCAAGCTAGTAACATTTAGAAATTCAATTCCTAAAGAATAATCATCCACAATACTAAGGAGACAGCCAAGGAAATAGCCTCCCATGCCAGTCTGAAAAGTGCAATGAGACACAGTCCCCTGGTGTGCATAAGTTTGCATTGATCCAAGTCAAGCAAAGATAATATAGGGATCGCAGGCTGAGGAATGTGTGACCCAAATTGCGCACAATTGAATGAACAGATGGACCTCACCTGATATCTCAAAAGCGTATAGATGGATGCTTGCTGATCACTTGAGTTGCAAGGCATACAAGGCACACATATGAGACAAGCGGTTAAATTAAATTAGATGCTTTTTTAACTCAAAGCATTTTTGAATGGTTGAATAAAATCATATCTGCACTTAACAGATGTAGGATTTACACACCTTCTAACAAAATAGTTCAGTATGGGATCCTCATGTAGGACACTAATTAAAAATTTCCTATTTCTTTTCCTTGAATGCCATCGTGACATGCTTCTGAAAATTTCAACCGAATAAGAATGAATAAAGCAGGCGAAACATATAGAGCTAGCTACAAAATAAACTTATCCAAAGAACCAAAAACACTACAAAACTAATGTAGTTCAAATCCATAATTATGGTCAATATTACTCATACAAATATTAGAACATCCAAATTAATTCCTATGATCTTTTGGTGCAATTGCAATATCTCCCTTCATTGTTTGGCTAGAG
This sequence comes from Chrysopogon serrulatus, assembly GCA_015844335.1. NCBI lineage: Eukaryota > Viridiplantae > Streptophyta > Magnoliopsida > Poales > Poaceae > Chrysopogon > Chrysopogon serrulatus. The sequence goes on along the minus strand of JADLZL010003191.1, from coordinate 301,963 downwards.
CTAAACATATACACTTGCAAAAAGTGTGTGTATAACTGTACATAAGAACAAGAAGCAAGAATAGTTGTGATCAAATTCAGAAAAAGTTATAATAGTGATCCATGGAAGAAAGGTGGACCATGGTTGGCAGGAGAGGTCCACAAAAAATCACATGGAAAATTACAGGATAAGATCTGAATCTCACTCTCATCACGGAGAGCAATTTTCTAAATTTAGTAGCGGATAGCAGGCCTGCACCATTACTAACAAACCCTTGAGCTGCACACGCAGATCAGCAGAAAATCAGAGCCCCTCTGCTCCAGTTTAGAGATGCTTTTTTTACACATGAATGGAATAGATCAGATTAAGATCCGATACAAACAGCTTAGGCCAGGTTTCAATGGCAATGCTCTAATTCGTACAAAAGGAAGGGAAGAGAATATAATGCGTGGGCGTACCTGGTGGTGATGCTCGACGTCGGCGAAGGCCCCGAAGATGAAGGCCTGGCGGTTGTGGCAGCAGATCTCACGTCCCCATCGGCGTGGCGCTGCTGCCTTCGTGCCCCCGACGTCGAGCAACTGAAGCACATCTTCCGGTCTTCCGTCGCCGAGTGATTGGTGCCTGTCTGTCAGTGAGCGATGGAGAGGAGAGGGGGAGAGGATTGGTGGCGCTGGGAAACTGGATTGGGAGGTGCAGATGCGGATTGACGAAGAGGACACCGCCCCATGGGCGGTTCGTACACAAGGAACAGAACAGGAGGAGAGGGCGTCCCTAGTGCTGCTCGACGCCGGCAAAGGCCCCAAAGATGAAGACCTGGCAGTGGGAACTTGGCGGTGGCTGCAGCAGATCCCGTGTCCCCACCGGTGTGGCGCTGCCGCCTTCGTGCCCCCGACGTCGAGGAACTGCCGAACTGGAGACGGGAACTGCGCGGCGTTGAGGGCGTGGCGGCGGCGGTTACTGCGGTGCCTGCGTCTCAGAAGTCAGAAGGAAAGGGTGAGCGGGGGGAGAGGGGGCTGGTGGGGTGGCGTGGCCTTGTGGGTACACGCGGGCGGGTATAGAATCCTTCGGTGACCAAAAACATGGGGAGCAAGGCGCGGTAGAATAGAGACACGGGTGTTGCATATGTCAGGAACATGTTCCTGCTCTTTCTTTTTTTTTTGGGCCCACTTGTCATTCTTAAGTAAATATGGTGGATACAATTATTTTCTGGTAACAAGCAATTTTCAATTCCTTCACTCCTCTATAGTATAGATAAGTTAACACATACACCTCTCCTACAACTTCCTCATTTCTCTAAGACTTTTGAGCTAGAATGTGATGCTAGTGGGATTAGTTTGGGTGGTGTCTTGTTACAAGAGGGTAAACCTGTTGCATATTTTAGTGAGAAATTGAGTGGGCCTATTCTGAACTATTTCACCTATGATAAAGAATTGTATGCTCTTGTTCGAACATTACAAACATGGCAGCATTATTTGTGGCCCAAAGAGTTTGTTATTCACTCTGGTCATGAATCTTTGAAACATATTCGTAGTCAAGCAAACCTGAATCGAAGACATGCTAAGTGGGTAGAATTTATTGAATCCTTTCCTTATGTTATTAAGCACAAGAAAGGGAAGAAGAATATCATTGCTGATGCTTTGTCAAGGAGATATACTTTGCTTTGAATCAACTTGATTACAAGATCTTTGGATTAGAAATGATTAAAGACCAATATGTTCATGATCCTGATTTTAAAGAAGTGTTGCTGCACTGTAAAGATGGAAAAGGATGGAACAAATTCATCGTCCGGTGATGGGTTTGTGTTTAGAGCTAACAAGCTATGCATTCCAGCTAGCTCCGTTCTCGTTTGTTGTTGCTTTGGGAAGTGCATGGAGGAGGCTTGATGGGACATTTTGGAGCAAAAAAGACCGAGGACATACTTGCTGGTCATTTCTTTTGGCCAAAGATGAGAAGAGACGTGGAGAGGTTTGTTGCTCGTTGCACAACATGTCAAAAGGCAAAGTCATGATTAAATCCCCACGGTTTGTATTTACCTCTACCTATTCCTAATGCTCCTTGGAAGGATATATCTATGGATTTTGTGTTGGGATTACCAAGGACTAGGAAGGGACGTGATAGTGTGTTTGTGGTTGTTGATAGATTTTCTAAGATGGCACATTTCATACCATGCCATAAAACTGATGATGCTACTCATATTGCTGATTTGTTCTTTCGAGAAATTATTCGCTTACATGGCGTGCCCAACACAATTATTTCTGATCGTGATGCTAAATTTCTTAGTCATTTTTGGAAGACTTTGTGGACAAAATTGGGGACTAAACTTTTATTTTCTACTACATGTCATCCCCAAACCGATGGTCAAACTGAGGTTGTGAATAGAACTTTGTCTACTATGGTAAGGGCTATTTTAAAGAAGAACATTAAGATGTGGGAAGAATGCTTGCCTCATATTGAATTTGCTTACAATCGATCGCTGCATTCTACTACAAAAATGTGCCCGTTTTAGATTGTTTATGGTTTGTTGCCTCGAGCTCCAATTGATTTAATGTCTTTGCCATCTTCTCAAATATTAAATTTTGATGCTACCGAGCGTCTTTGAGTTGATGTTGAAACTTCATGAAACAACTAAGCAAAACATAGAGCGTATGAATGCTAAATATAAGCTTGCTGGTGACATAAGTAGAAAAGAATTAAAATTTGAACCCGGAGATTCAGTTTGGTTGCATTTGAGAAAGGATAGGTTTCCTGAACTGCGTAGATCTAGATTGCTACCTAGGGCTCGGGACCATTTAAAGTGCTAAAGAAAGTTAATGACAATGCCTACAAGCTGGAATTGCCTGCAGATTTTGGAGTTAGTCCCACATTTAATATTGCAGATTTGAGGCCATATTTGGGAGAGTAGGATGAGCTTGAGTCGAGGACGACTCAAATGCAAGAAGGGGAGGATGATGAGGACATCAACAACAACAATGCATCCCCACCGACACCAGTACCTATTGCTGGTCCTCTTACTCGTGCTCGTGCTCGTCAACTTAATCATCAAGTGAGTTCCCTCTTGAGCTCTTGTCCATCTTGTTTATATCTTGGAGACACGCCGCACTCTTGTTTTGCTCGGGAATGAGGGAGAAGACCAACATGGAAACGGAAAAGAACAACAAGGGAAGGCTTTACACCGGCCGCGTTCAGATTGTGCGGCAATGCCAAATTGTCAAGGGATGATTGCATATGGGAAGCATGGAACCTTAACAAAGATGATTGGGAGCCAAGACCAAGTATCCTCAACGTCCTCAATCAAGCTATCACGTCACTTCTAGCCTAAGGAAAGAAAGAGTCCAAATCCAACATGTTTTGGAATTGGATTCGGACTGCAGAACAACCCCAATTTGTGCGGGTCACCATGGCTTCATATGGAGTCTAATTGGGACGTTCTAATACTTGTTGGAAAGCTTATCAAGTCTACTTTCATATGGATCCAGTCCCATGTCCATATCTTCTCGAGTCAGCGGCAATGATCAAAATAATGCCGACCAGTTTTTCTATCCGGGGTGCTTGCGTCACCTTATTTTAGCCCGATGGGTCGTGTATCTTCTTAGGGTCCATTAGGGACGTGTCCTAGGGTTGGAGCACGACCCAAACACCTTGTGGTCGTCCCTTCCCACGTCATATACCCCTGGCCGCCGCCAGAACACTCGGGTTTTGTTTAGATCAAGTTTAGCCTTCGCTACTTGCTTGTAAGCGCACGTCTTTGGGATCAGCCGCCCGTCTTCTTGTCTTGAACCCCACTTCATTGGAGATTGAGTTTGAAACCTTCATTTATATCTAGTAATTCAGTGCTTGTTCTACTTGTTCTTGCTGGTTCTTCGATTGCTTGCAGGACGAGTGCCCTAGTGGCCGGGTGTTGCGCTCCACAAGATTGTGACAGCCATTGGGGTGGTGTATCGGTTACTAAGGCGCAGTCTTGGAAGGCTGTAGTCGAGCCATGAACGTCATCTCCATTCACCAATCGAGTTATCCCACGCCTCTCATCGAAATATCGGGCAAAAACCCTAACGGGTTCACATCACTCCGATACCTCGGAAAAACATCGCCGCGTTCCTCTCCCTCTCTTTACATTGAGCATTTATATTCTCGCATTACCTCTTGTATTTACATTGCTAGAATTGCCATGCTAGAGTAGGGTTTGGAGCCTAGGGAGCAAAACTTTTGTGTCTAGAAGTCATAGAACACACATTAGGCACTAGGGGTGAAATAGGCTAGCGATAGGTTATCACCGCTATGATTAAAATTTAGAAAAGCCCAATTCACCCCCCTCTCTTGGGCATCTTGATCCTTTCACCGGCGGAGGGAGACTCGAGGCTTCCATTTTTTTCTGGCTGGCCAGGCCATGGATGTGGAGCAGGAAGGTTCGAGGTTGTCTTTTTTCTTTTTGAAAAAGTCCAAATTACTCTCTTTATGTATTATAAGTCTGTCTATATAACCCCTAAAGATTTTTTAGGTTTATTTGTTCCCCATGGATTCACAAACTAGAAAATTTTCACCTTTCATAGCAAATTAATATCAGATTAGTCGAATCATGGTTGGTTTTGTCTATCTAGGTGCCACGCAAGCATACGACGTGGCATAAAATTCCATAGTGCACAACCGCCTCCCTCTACTCTATGGCCCAGCCTATCTCCTCTTTTTTCTCTCATGTCATTTTGTTTATTGCAGGCGATCAATAACAGTAGGTCCATTAGTCACGCTGGAGCACACGCAGCAACTGACCGCAACATACGGTGGTAGCCGCGACCGCGGCCACCGCGTAGGCACTCTCGCCGCCGACTTCGTCGGTCTGGCGCCGTGGCCTTCTTCGTGTCCTCCGCTAGCACCAGCACATTCGCGACAACTGCTGCTACTCTCTAAGTAGGCGGGCCTACCGAGGCTGTCAGGATGAGTGCCTTCCATCCGTCGGCTCTTGGGCTTGGCGCGAGGTGTCGCGGTTCACCAGAGCAAGCGCTCGTGCCGGTGGTGAAGCAAGTGCAGATCTTGGGCATTCGATTCGTATCCCCTTCTCAGTATCCGCCATCTTGATTTGAAGGTTCAGGTCCACATGCTTTGCTTGCTGCCCTCAAGTACCCATATCATTCATACACGTTAGCTAGCTAGCCATCTAGGCAGTTCCAATCCATCTCGGAGATGTGGCGATGCAAAGAGATTGGAACACCTGAACTGAATGATCTATTACCTCTAAAGCCGTGGACAGAAGCTGAGGTGAAAAGCAAAAGGAAGCACGCACACACTAGACAAAATTGCTAAACTCTGCAACTGACTTAACTTAAAGTCGAGGACTGAACAAAATTCCAATTCAAATTAAAGTTGAACTTGCTAACATGGTGCTAAGTTCATCACATTTTTTTCATCAAAAGTCTGCAAAACCAAGCTGTAAATCTCAACACAGAACTGAGCACTCATCAATTCACTAGCTTGCTACTCCCTCCGTCCCAAATTATAGTTCGTTTGACTTTTTTGACTTCAAGTTTGACCACTTCGCCTTATTTAAAAAAATTATCTAAAATACCATACTTTTTGTTGTGGCTTGCTTTATTCATATAAATTCTTTAAGAATGACTTAAATTTAACAATATTTGTACAAATTTTTTGAATAAGACGAGTGGTCAAACTTGGGGTCAAAAAAGTCAAACGAACTATAATTTGAAACGGAGGGAGTAGAAGCTTTGAGCCTTGGAGAATTTCGTGTCCTTACATTACATAATATACCTTCTTCCTATTATAGGTGTGGTCATCACGCTGCTTTGGGTAGTAACATCAGCATGAGTCCTGCTCTAGGAAGGCACGCCTGCACAGCACCATTTCCAATTATTTGTCTTCTTTTGTGGCCTTCCCTCCTGTAGTACTTGCAAGTTTTAGTAGGTAACGCAAGAATATTTTTTCAGTTTACAACATAAGCAATGGTTCAATTTTCATCAGTTCAATAGTATATTGGTACTTGCCTCTTTGCCTTTCTCCACTAGTATAGTGCCCATGCTAACGTTACGGCTTTATTTGGATGTACAAATTAGAACCATTCAAAGATATCACAAGCTAATACTTTCTCAAATCACATGTATCAGTAGCACATTGCATACTTAATAAATAAATTTCAAGTTAACCAAGTTCTAAGTTCTAGTAGCCGTGGGCGTGTGAGTCTCTTTTAAAAATTATTTCTTAGAAAAAAATAAAGATAACTTTTAGGAGCCAACTCCTTCAATCCGTACTAACGCTACGTCAAAATTTTATACATACACATCAAAATAACCAAAAGACAATAAAACCTCTAGTCATGTTTTTATGATTATGAAATCATCGTCAGCAGGACAAGTCTTCAAAACATGATCATTTTTCTTTTTTGAGAATTACACAAGACAACGCAGACGCTCACAACACGCACGCACACTCATCCCTATAAACACACGCACACAAACCCTACCCCTATGAGCACCTTCGAAGGACTGAGCCGGCAGATCTAGAGATTCTCAAAGTCTAACAAACTAAGATTTGACTGAATTCACGCTAGGCCTACCATGCATGATTATACTCCTTCTGTTTTCTATCTTCACAGATTCACGTAAGTATGCAGAGGCCTAGGTGGGCATCCTCTTCTCCATGTCGGGCGTCCTGGAGATCGTGACCGGCGAGAACTTCATCTAAGGTTGCTTCGGCATGCTGCTCGAGTTCATTGACTTCCTGATGCTGCAGAGTGCGCCAGCTCAACGTGCGTTCCACTCAGGACCCTAGGTGCATAGTGATGCTGGCGTCGCCAACGATGCTGAGCATGGCGCACGTGGAGAGCACATGTTGCCTCTACAAAAGTACCTTTTATCACTTGGCATGAAACAATCAATTTGTTAAAAATAGTAATACGGGATGTCATTACCATTCTATGAATTCAGATTGCAATTACGCATTACCACTTTAAATGAGATTCTATCTCCATCCGCTCACTACCATTTGTTCAGGTCAGACAACTGTGCTCTATGAGGTTTGGCACGCCATCTTTTTTCATACAAAAATTATAACTTGAAACCTCGAAACACATAAAAGCTTCTGGCACCATAGCACAATCCTACATGGTGCTGACAGAGCCAAAACTTCCATTTCTTATCTATTCGAGCAATGGAAGAATATCTATTCAAAAATTGCATCATACTCAATACTGTCATAATAAATATAAAAATTGGCAACATAGAAGCAACATGAAAGCAATCAAACACGACATCCTCCTTATGATAAAATAAAGGATCATGTAGAGTAAGAGTAGCAGAAGCAGCATGGAAGAGCCAAGTTAATCAACTTAGCAAAATCGGCCAATCAACAAGATCTAAACTTGGTATGAAAAAATATTTGTTTTCACAAGTACGGTATCATATGCTTGGAGGAATGGCTGGTGATAAGCCAATAACCAAATACAACTGTTTTCTTCTCTTTTTTCATTTGAACTAACAAATATTATAAGCTAATGTTGCCTGAAACAAGCCGCAAATCCACTACAGAAGTGCATACCCCCTCTCATGCAGCACAAACACTGGACGGGCAGCAACATATGTTTAGCCTGGACCATCAGAGCATGAAAATCGTCTTGAATGTCCTCCTGTACGTGTGATATGGAAAAATGCTTATGATGAAACTTCGGCTGGTCCTGTAAGTGAAGAAAGATTGCGCTGCTTGACCAGATTGTGAAGAAAGGTTAATACCTTCTGAAATTCAAAAACTTTGATGCACACAGTTGAAGGATTAGATTCCCCTTTGCTTTGCTCAGCTTGCATCGTTGAGATGAACATTCAATGCGGGGCATAAACACTCGAGCAGTCACTTCCTGCCAAATTTAAAACAAAATTTTCGTTCAAAATAGAACTTGGACCGGAGTCAAAATTCTAGGTATGCAGCTGAGTATAGACAGAAGTACATTTAACCGCATCTTTCAGTATATATTCCACACTGCTCTATGATCATCTAACATACATGTCCATATATAGAGCCAAATTACAAAAAAGGAAGCCTAAAATGAGATCAAGTACATATTTTATTACATCAAGGGCTTCACATCTGGGCAGCGAGTAACAATCCAGCTGCCCAATTTTGATGCCTTTACTCGCTTAATGGTGAGCAGAGCCACCTTTGAGAATGTCTTGATTTAAACTTCACTACAACACCAAAAAATAATCAATTATAGATAAACATCAACAAAGTTTGACAATTGGATAGACAGGAAAATTATTAGTTGGAGGCACAGAATTAGGTAGCTCCAAGAACAATTTTGGCAAACATGTGAGACACAAATGTTATATCTGGCTGAAATACTATACTTCTTAACATTTTTTAAGCTAACAACAAACAACGGATAGTCAAGCTGGAGCCCAAAAAGTGGTGGCATTGAAAAGGATAGAACAAACAGGCCAAGCATGTTGACAGCACCAAGTAATCAGATGTAAAATTTTCTTCTTAACATTTTTTAAGCTAATAACAAAATATCAAAATTTGAATGCAGATGGCTTGATGTACAGGCTAAGTCAAAAATAAAATCAAAGAGAATCATCAAATTTGAAAGCAACTTACTGTAAGTAGCAAGCGAAATTCAGAACAAGATATGGCATATTGAAATCCATATTTGAGTTACCTATTGGGAAAACAAGTAATATGGAAAAGAATGGTAATAAACCTACAGCCAAACACAGCTTAGCTCACCAAAGAGAAGGGTTTTGGAATTCTTGACCTAGACCTCATGGTGCTTCCAATGTCCATGGAAAGTGTCATATTTAAAAATATAGGTCTGGAAGAGCAAGGTCACTCATAATAATCACAAGACCAGTTGGTGTGACTAAACTACAAAAGATCCAACCAGTGTAATTTAACTAATCAACTTGCCAAATGCAAGAATAATAAGATTCAGTGAAATCAAATTTTGTTAAAAATACAGAATTGGATACTTCAAACACATTATATCTTTCCTATTTGGTTGAATCAAGTCATCTGGTTTTAGCTTGTGCTGAGTGTGCAACGTCAGTTCCTCGCAGAGGGACCCGCAGGCAAATGGACATAGTTCAGAACACAATATTGGCCTAGCTGTGCCTCATTTAAAAACAAGGCAATCATTTTTCCCTGAGCCATCTTCCTCTAATTTTTGGTGCAAAAATTAAAAAGGATACCACAGTGCACAGTTCAAAAACTGAATGAGCAATAGAAATAAAATATTATCATATAAAAATCAGAATATGTACAGTTAAGTATAAACTGAATGAGCAATAGAAATTGTACCTTAAATTCTGGTCATATGGAATGACTAACCAGCACAAATCACTTAGTGTGACTTACCAGAAATACAAAATAGACACTGAAATAAACATACCGTGTATGTATGTAGTGAATTGTAGTAGTGTCAGACGCACCAAAAAATGAGATGGAAAAAATAGGCATTGCATAACACAGAAATGTCAAGCAATAAACAAACATTCCAATAATCCCAAAGTTTTAGAAACATGCATGCTTGAATGAGAATGTAGGTCAGAAAGTAAAGGATCCGATCTTTTGAAAAAAAAAAATAAAGGATCTGACATCTTTTAGTTCTGTCAAGCAACCACATGACTATTAATTGTCATGATATGGTAGACAGAAAATTTCACCTTGCAGTTATACAAGTCATGAAAAACCCAGTCTTTCCTCTCTTTGGTTGCAGGAAGACAAAGAATCCATCTGCATCTGCATGAGGCAAATCAAGGAACACTTCATTTACTGCAGAGCTCCTGCATCCAAATGAAAGACCAAGAAATATAAGAAACCGAAGCAACATCTTTTCCAATACAAAAATGTATTTGGGGGGTGGAGGTGGGGACTGGGGAAGGCAGTAATGTAAGAAGTCAATTATCTAGAAGGTATGCCTGAGAAAATGACACTACACATCAGGCAGGGGCAAAGAGTGAATGGCTATCAATTTGCTTGAGATTTTCCATGCCTAAAAAATAAATTAGCAGCAAACTATGTCAGCTTGCAAAATACAGTAAAAGCTATCAATTTGCATCTGAAACTTCCATTAGCAGGACCTTACAAGAACCGCAGCAGGAAAAGAAAAGACTTTGGGCAAACAAAAGTGAACTTGTACAATAAAGTAAAGGATATCAATTTGGATCCGTAAATATCTTACCTGAACTACACAATAGAAGAGATGTTGTAAAACAAAAGATGGAGAAACATGGGATGCATCAATGAAGCAGCATCTAGGATTACGTACCAAAGTCTTCCTCGCATCCATAGAAGCATTGCCTCACAAGCGCCATCTTCAAGCTTCAGCAGGCAGCCGACGATCTAGATTTCAAGGGAGAATAGATGAATGAAATGACCTGGTCGTTTGAGCCGGAAAGGGAGGACAGGGAATCCGCGCCTGATGGAACCGCCGCTGACTAAAACCTAGCCTCCCGGGCTAATCGGGAGCAGGAGAGGGAGGCGTTGTACGGGGAGGTGTGCGCTGAGGGAGGCGACCTCGTCCATGGCAGCGGCGGTGGCGAAGCAGGCCTGGAGGCGGCGTTCGACCTCCATGCAGGCGGTGCAGTCGTCCTCGCAGTGGCGCATACGGGGCTGCCGCAGCTGGTCCTCGGAGCGTCGTGGAAGGAGCGTGTGTGACTCCGGCCACTAGATCCGGCCATCGCTGATTGGCCGGAGTAGGCCGCCGAAGCTAGAGAGCTCGCTGTGCGCGGCAGCGAGGAGTGGGCGAGGAGACGCGCAGGACATGAACAGGGCACAAGATGCCATGGGGCGGCGGGCGGAGTGACAGCGCGTCATCCAAGCAGCGGGCGGCGTGGCGGCGGTGGAGCTGTGTCGCCTCACTCGCTGCTAGGGAGGCGGCGCATGCGCCCTCTGCTCCATGGAGAAGATAGGTCGCGTGTGGCGGCGGCCGCGTGGCTGCTGGGGAGGCGGCGCAGGAGTCGGCGTTCGGCGGGCGAGTTCGAGGGAGCGGGGGAGCGTCGGCGCTCAAACCTTCGATCAATCCCTTTCATTTTTCTGTACGTGAGGATGAGGGTTTCGAACCATGGCGGCTAGGGCGGAGGCGGGGAGCGTCGTCGCGGGCGCTGGTGGCTTCAGCGCGCTGAAGCCTGGGGCTCCTGGCCGTAAGATCTCGCGAAGGTTGATTAAAAGATAATGTTAGATTTCTGGGTATATTTTTATGGGAGTGCGAATGGTTGGAGGCCCTCCGCTAGGGATATTTTTTTGGGTGGACGGAGTATAATTTAAGAATGTCATTATAGTAGAGATAATGCTTCTTCTTTGGGAGAATTGGCTGTGTACCATTGAAATATGTCAAGTTTGGCTATATACCATTAAAAGACTGCCTCTTTGCTATGTAGCACTGAAAGATCACAAAGTTTGGCTGTGTACCACTTCCGTTAACTTCGTTGACGTTTCCGTTATCTCCGTTCAAGTAATCTTCTTCAAAGCGTGTCCGGCCCTCTCCAAGTCATCTCTCTCTCGGATCCTCGAGGTGGAGCAAGGCTGCCTCGCCGATTACCCAGCCCCACCTACAGTCCTGCACCGCCGCCACCCACGCCGGGCACAGAGCCCCACGACCTCCGCCCCTCTCTCTCTTCCTTTCCACCTAGAGTAGCACCACCATGGTGGCTACTCGAGCTTGACCGACTGGCTTCGGTCTCCGCTCAAGGCCGCACACGTCACTGTGCTCGTGCGCGCGTACGCCGCCAACACGACTCTCTGGTGAGCACCCACACACACCCCGTGGTGGTCGGTGGAGCTCGGCGGTCGCCCCCCGAGAGCCGTGGAAGAGCTTCGCCCAGGGCCTGCCCGCGCCGGCCTCGGCCGCACCAGTCCTTCCCCTCGACGCTCCAGCGACGACGAATGCGAGCGACTCCTAGGCCGACTGGCCGAGTACGCTGTGGTCGGTCGTCGGCCCCCTCAGGGAGCAGCATCACGGCAAGTCGGGGTCCCCCCATACGATCACGCAGGTTGCCCTCGAGCCTCACGAGCGCCGCGCAGCCGTCGATGGCCAGCACCCGTACGCAGCCACCGTCGAGGAGTGCCCGTGCCGAGGAACATGCTCTCGAGCAGGGAGAAGAGCACGGAAGAAGAGCTGGTGGCTGAGCTTGTCCATGCACATGGCTGTCGTCCGTAGGTGGCGATGCCGTTGCGGGTAGGCCTCCATCGCAGCGGCCAGCGAGCTCCTCTACGGGCGACTGCTCGAGCTTCACTGTGGGTTGCTGGCAGCGAGCTCCATCGCGCCCCTAATGATCGGCGAAGCTCCGCCATGGCCAGCCGGGCGAGCTCTGTCGCACCCCTACGAAGCGGGCGAGCACCGCCATGGCCAGCCGGGGAGCTCCGCCCCGGCGCTGCAGGCGGGTGAGCTCCGTCACGCGCCTGTGGGTGGCTCCGCCGTGGGCGGCCAAGTGAGCTCCGCCGTGCTGCTCGTCTTCGGCGTGCTGCAAACGTCGCTTGGCTTAGAAAACAGTCAGACGTTAGAAAAACTAACGGAAGTGGTAAATTTCAAAGAAACGTGATCTTTCGATACTACATAGCTAGAGATGATTCTTTGGATGGTACATAGCAAAACATAGGATCTTTAAGCGGTACACAGCCAATTTTCCCTTCTTTTTTTGGATTTACTCTTGCTACATGCCCTAGAGTTGTGACCTGTTTTGTGGCACTTACTGCATGTAACTTTGATGCCAACCTTTGAAAGCTTTTTGGCCTTGGCAGGTTCACCTTGTTCTGTTCTTCTCCCTTTTCTTGGCCTTCTTGGCATCTTGACATATGTAGGAGGCTTTGGTTTGCGTGGGTCCATTGGCCACTGGTGCAACCCCTCCACTGGCATCATGCAATGATCATAGATCCTATTGTAATGCTCAACGGAATAGCATTCTGCTATGTAATCTTCAGGTGACTAAGAGCTTTAATATAAGGCAGTGATAGCATGAGAACAAGGGATATCTGCCAGCTGCCAGTACCTACAAGAACATGTTCTCTTATCTATGTCAACATTATACCTCTTGTCCCATTCTTTCACCTTGAAGCCATCCTTTCTATTCCAAATGGCACAACATTTCTATGCTAAATTGATGTACTTGTTGAGCTTCTTAAGAATGTTTGGACAAATCCTTGTTGTCTAGCTAACAGATTTAGTCTTGTTCTATTGTATCCTTACAAAGACCTTAGTCCTGATGCTCTCAAGCATGGAAACAATTGAAAGAGCCCTAACATCAATTATCCAATTGTTGAAGCTTTCACACATGTTGTTGTGACACTATCAAAGTTGGAGCCAATGTTTGAACCATGCTCTACTCTAGTGCTTAGGGTTCGTGTTCACCATGTCCTTGGCACCTGTAGGTATTAACTTGGCTAACTTAGCTCTACAAAAGTTGAAAAAAAGCACACTTGATGCCTTTGCACATTTCCTCAGAAGGGCTTTTGAAAGTCTTGGTTCCTATGGTTCTTTCTCTAGTTGGCATATATGTGTCTTGTACACATCCTATTCTCAATGTCTGAGAATAGATTACAACTGCATTGAGTAGAACCTGCAATAAACATCAAAGCACATATAGTTATGAATATGTTAATGAAGGACAAGCATAAAACAAGCAAATTTTGGTACCTTTTGTTGGTCTGATATGATAACCCATCCATTGCCACCTAAAGGCATTTGTAGATCCTTCTATAGTAATCCTCTCAATAACAGCCCAAGCTATGAGGTAAATCTGATTGTTTGCATCCCTCGCTAGAGCACAAATTAGCTCACCATTGCATGCTCCCTTGAAAAAACACCCATATACACCAATCACTTTCCTACAACCAGCTTGAAATCCTTTCCTGCAAGCATCAAAATAGATATAAATTCTCTAGAAAAATGGTTCCACATATTTAGGATCCAAGCATATTGCAATAATGCTCCCTAGGTTGCTTCTAATTATCTTTGCCTGATACACAAAAATCTTGGCGTACTCTCCTTTGCAAGACTTATACACCCTCCTCATCACTATAGACTTTGCTCTCTTAACCTTGGACATTGACACATCTACGTCCATGTCAATCAACGCAGTCTCTTTTATGTTTTAGAGCTTCCATGATGGATTTGCCTTAATGATATGCTCATACTTGTCTATTATTCTTGGTCCAGTGACAAGTCTACTGTCTTTTCTTTTGGGGCAAATATGTTCATTAGTGAAGGACTTAATCTGAAATCTATCATTGTTTGTCTTGCTAGAGCCAAAGATGACCCAAGGGCAGCCCTTCCATGAACATTTGGCTCTTGTCCTAGATTTCTCATCCTTTGGAAAGATCAAGTGTCACCTAGTTTCCAGCCCATACTTGATCAAGGCATCCTTAAACTCTTTCCTTCCTATGAAAGTCATGCCAACACAAAATAATGGAGTTTGAGCCTCACTATAATATCTTGCAAACCCGCTCTTTCTTCTAATACCTTCAGCTGCTTGATTAGAGTCATAACTAGCCTCTTCACTTGAGTCAAACATTGGTGGGTCAGGCTCATCTTGCAATGCATCTTTTTCTTTAGTTTGTCGGATCCGCACGTTGGTAGCAGGATTCTTCCTTAATATACATGCAGTGGTCTTGAATCAGTTTGCTTCTTCGTCAGATTCATATGCATCCACATCACATGCCACATAATATTCATCAGATTCAGATGTATCCTCCTCTCCTTGTACACAATCTTCATCACCTTTAGATTCAGATTTGTCTTTGTCTTCTTCCTATGAAGTCTTCATAGGTGAACTATGAAATGCCTTGATATTCTGATCATCCAATTCCTTACTGCAATAAGAAGACTGTACTTAATCATCAACTATCTCTCCAGGTTTGTACATCTCCACAAACACCTCTGCTACTCCCCTCTCACTAATGCACCAAGACATGTAAAGGCACGTCTGATCATCTCTAAGCCTTCTCAGACCATTGCCAATTTCTTCACCAAGATATAGCCAATGGAAATTCACATGGTCTTCTACACTAATTGTAGTATGATCTCATAGATGCCCTCTCAATTCTGGTAGTGATAACTTGTCTCTGTCTATAAAAGACATCCCCACAGAGCCACCAATATAGTTCACTGCAAACCCATCATAATCAAACTGGCCTCCAAAATGAAATCTAACCTCAAGAATCTCTAACGAATCCATTGCCCTTATTGACAAGAAATGTGACAAAATAATAAGGCTGTAATTCACAAGGAAACACACAGACCATTTCTAAATCTATTAATTTGTTCCATACAAGAATGATAAAAAATGTATATTTACAACTGTAACTACCAAGCCTAGCTGTAGACCCCTGAACTACACTATACATCAGATTTGTATCCAATTAGGAGCACGGAAACACAACTCGTCGACTTTGTCGTCACCGTCGCCGATCAACTTCTCTAGACTGCAAGCGTCAATTCACTTTCGATCACGACTGCACGCCACCGAAAACAGAGACGGCAACAGCACAACCATCGAAAGAACATAGAGAAGAGATGATATGGTTTGGGCCTTAGGGTAGAGGGAGGGGGGTTATGTGGGCTACAGAACTGCTTGCCATGTCATGCGCTTGCGTGGCACGTATATGGACAAAACCAGCCATGATTCAGCTAATCTAGTATTAGTTTTCTATGGAATGTGAAAAGTGCTCTGGATGGACAAAAGCAGCCATGATTCAGCTAATCTGGTATTAGTTTTCCACGAAAGGTGAAAAGTGCTCTGGTTTGTGAAACCACGGGGAAGAAATAAACTTAAAAAAATTTTAGCGGGTTATGTGGACAAACTTAATACATGGAGGGAGTAATTTGGACTTTTTCTTTCTTTTTCTTTTTTTTTTGGCATTGACGCTGTGCAGGCTGAGCTGGTCGGGTGTAATCGGGAATCCGGCACTGCTCTAGAAACAGTAACAAGAGATGCGGCTCGAGGTGAGTTTTTGGTATATAGCTATAAAGTTAATAGTTAATAGTTAAATATAGAAACAAAATGTTCTTGGAAGCAATTTAGGAAAAGTACATAAAAAAAAAAAAACAATGAGGTTGGAGCTCATGTCTACTTTCCTCCAAAACTCACAACGGTCCAATCTGTATAAATTTCAAAGGAATAGTTTGGAAAGATTCCTTTGTTCCAAATGGCCTCATAAAATTTCTCCTCAACTTGACCCCAAGAACCAATGGAACAAGACAATAATAATGAAGTAAATCAAGAAAAAAATGTACCAGTTACAAACAATCATTCATAAAATCTAAAGTACTAGCTTCACCGATTTGTGTAAGAAACCATGCTTTCATGATAGATTTACTATTTTTTCACTGTTGGATTCTACTGTCCAGTGGGACGCTACCCACTAGGGATCAAATTCTAGTGCTCGCACTTTTTCTGAGATTTTCCAGGATTTATCGGCGTTATACTTTAAGTGGTAAGTGACGTTCCCGTCGACGACGAGGCGCCAGTGGTGACTTCGGGAATCTCCAGATCTGCCGACTCAGTCCTTCGGAGGTGCTCATAGGGGTAGGGTTTACGTGCGTGTGTTCATAGAGATGAGTGTGCATGTGTGTTATGAGCGTCTGCGTTGTACTGTGTAATTCTCAAAAAACTATCAAAAGCTCTCATAAAATCAAAGCCCATATGTGGGCACGAGGATTGCGCTGTCCACTTTTCCTAACATCACAATACATGCAGATTGTTGCCAAAAAAATACATGCAGATAACAACCACCTATTTACGATGAGTTAGTCTCTAGTAAATTTTCTATATAAGATTAATACTTTTATTAAACCTATCATTCATTT
This sequence comes from Chrysopogon serrulatus, assembly GCA_015844335.1. Classification (NCBI taxonomy): domain Eukaryota; kingdom Viridiplantae; phylum Streptophyta; class Magnoliopsida; order Poales; family Poaceae; genus Chrysopogon; species Chrysopogon serrulatus. The sequence goes on along the minus strand of JADLZL010003191.1, from coordinate 285,189 downwards.
TGGGTCTTGAAATTTATTGGATCCTATAAACTAGTAACTAGTTGACTAAACTAGTACTAGTTCAGTAGTCCATAAAACCTAACTAGTTGAACTATAGTTCATTAGATCCAAACAGACCCTAATTAAAATAAGATTGGTCCAATTTAAATCAAATAAAATGAAATAAAGATAGCTTAGAGTATCTCCAAGTGTTTACCAAAATTTACTTGGTAAATCTTGTAATTTGGCAACTCTTTAAAATGTATGGCAAGTGAAAAAAGAGTTTCTCTCTAATAGTTTGCTATAATTCACTTGCCAAATTCAGATCAAACTTACATTCGAAACCCTGAGATAGAAATAAAATTATATTTATATCCTTCCACCTCTTGAAAACTTACAACAGGGAGGTGAAACAAAATTATGCTTATGCCCTTCCACCTCTTCTAGTACGGATGGTTTGCGCGCGCGGAGGCTCCTTTTTCCAACTTGGGATAAGTGGCAACCTAAGATGGAGAACTGTTGGAGAAGGTTTTTTCTGTTTTTGCAAAAAAAAAAGAATGTCAACTTAAGATGGGGAAATGTTGGAGATGCTCTTAGCTCATTATAATTAGCGCATATGGGCAGGTCCATTTGACCGGACAATAAGTTAGTGGTGGATCCCAGCTATTGGGGAGATATAACTCTCCCTTATATGAGGGGAGATGGAAGATATATTAGTGATCACCAATAAAAGAGGACCATACAGGGAAGCTATTGGAGGAGTAAAATTGATTCATCTCCCATAATATAACATATTTATAGCGATGAGGGATGAGAAAAGAGAGTTATTGGAGATGCTCTTACTATCTCATGCAAGAACAAGTTTAATAGTCGAAGAAAACAAAACCAATGCAAAATACATAATAATTGGATACAAAGATGCATGCAACTAATCATGCATGGGGACTCTCTTTGTTTCTGTAAAGCAACCAAAAGAAAGCGAGGTATGTGAGGGCACCAAAAATAAAGCCGAACGCTAGCACAACTAGGATTCTGTGAGGCCAATGCTGGAGCTGCAGGTGCACCGCAACAGGAAGGCCACCCAACAGGCCTCCAACTAACATACTATAAACCACACTGATGAGGACCAACACCCAAGCGTCGTCCGGCAGTGCATCGTCATCCTCGTCGCGGGGTGGTGCAGCGTGGTGATGCAAAGACGACGACGGCGACGGCGACGATGACCGGAGGCACATCTGCCTTGCCTTCTCGTACTGCTCTGGGTCATCGAAGTAGGCAGCCACGCCGCTGTGGTACGACAAGTACATGCCCCGTACCTGCCCCGCGCCACCGGCGGCGAGCGGCGGCAGCGGCGGCTGCGCGGTGCCGGTGCTGCTGCCAGCGGCGTTTGTGTTTGTGATGACCACGGTGGGACAGAAGGCGAGGCAGACACAGCACCGCCAGTTCCGGTCGAAGAAACGCATGCGGACCGCGCAGCTGGCGCAGACCTCGCGGTGGCCGCACGGGGCGACCGCCACCCACTCAGCCACCGGCTCCAGGCACACGGGGCAGCCGCCGCCGCTCTCGTTCATGGGCCGTCCGGAGGCTGCCATGTCGATGGCGTGCTCGTCGTGTGCGCCATCCGCTTGCGCCATGCCTCCATCGGTTACCATATCAAATCAAAATGGATTAATTGATCTACCTGCTAGGCTGCTACTGCTACCGTGATGAACTAAAAAAAAGGTTGCGGAGTCTTATCGATGGACGCTACGTGTTCTTGATTCCTGGGCGACGCGCGCCGGTGCGGCTGCCGCTTATATTGCCTCGTACCTCGTTACCGACTACTGGAGTGTACTCCCTCCATTCATGGAGTTTGTCGTTGAAAAACCGTGCCCTCCTCATAAACACGTTTCCCGAACGACGTTCTCAATGGGACGGAGAAAGTATCCAACTCGGATTCTGAGATCGTGTTTGTGTTTCGATTCAGACTAGAGAATCGTGTCGTTGTCAGACCCACACATACGTACATAGAGTATAGTATAAGCTATAGTGCAAAGTTTCACGTTGCAAAATTACTAACTTAGCTTCTAGGACTAGATTGAAATAATCTCTCAATGCATGTTTCATATTACGGCTTTATATGAGTTGCAACATTTAGTCCTTGCACTATGTTATGATCGAATATGCCATGTAAAATACTCTCTGCATTTTAAATTATAAATTATAAGATGTTTGATTTTTAACTCTAAGTCTAAGCATTCATCTTAATCAAAGAATTTATGTAAACATAGTTAAATTTAAGCCATATTTAAAGAACTTTTATTAACAAAACAAGCCACAATCCTTTAAAAAAAATAAAACAAGCCACAACAAAAGAAATTATATTTTACATTGTGGTCAAACTTAATGTCAAAAAAAAGTCAAACATCTTATACTTTGTAAAGTACTCCCTCCATTTCAAAACAAGTGTCGCCGTGGGATGCGTGCCACAAGTCAAGTTTGACTTGATTTATAGAAAATACGTGTAATATTTATATCTTCAAATAATTTTTTAAAAAAACTAGACCCAAAAATCTTTCCAATGATACTAATTATAATACTAATCAATGATATTTAATATTTATAAAAATTGCCGGCATTTGATTCTCGAGGAAGCGGCGGCGGCAGATATTCCGAAACGGAGGGAGTATGTGGCTATTTGAAATTGGACCAAAGCAAAACTTTATACCTTCTAATAGTATGCCAATCTTTCGGATTGATAAACTGAAATTGCTAAAAACACTGTTCCATTAGTTGATAAGCCAGCTAATAAGCTAACGCGAACAGAATAAAATGATGTACAGAACAAAGATGACTTGCACATTTCACGTATTTTCACAAGCTGTTAGATAACATATTCAGTCAGAATTTATTTTATTCGCCTAAAATATATGAGATACATTCGGTATGGGATGCATCCAAACAAAAGGTTTGCATCAGCCTTCAAATAATACTAGCTAAAAATGTCCGTGCGTTGCAACGGGATTTAGGATTTTAACTGGATGATTTATGGCTCGAAAGTTCAAGAATTATGTCATGTGTTGTAGCATATTTAGGGCTAGAATTGCTTACCTTTGCTAAATAGGTCTGGAGCTACCCAAGAAGAGCCGGAGCATGTTACGAGCTACAAGAACTTGGGGCTCTGCTGGGTGCTGGTCCTAGAGGGCAGTTTCAGTTAAAAAAACACCTTCACCTTTTAAGGTGAATTTTTTTTCTAGCTATAGCTTCATTAAAATTAATTTTAAATAGCGTTTGACAAGTCCTATTGTTTTTCAATAAGTGAATTATCTATAATATTTTTTCTTTTTTCTTTAATTATTCTTTTCTACTTTTTTCTATCTCTCTCAATCTTTCTTCTCTCGTAAGTACACCAGCAGCCCACTACCACACCACTCTACCTTATCCTCTCCCTTCCACACGGCCACATGCCTTCAACCACCCACCGCTCCACTTTTTCACTGTGTCTGTGTAATTTCGCATGAGAGAGCCGAGTGGCGGAGAGCCGCCAGCCCGCCACCGCATCTGTGCTCTATGCACACATCTGCTCCTCCGCTCCATCGATTGCCTCGGCGATGTCCCTGCTCCTTCTCTCCTCCATTGGTGGGCGCCATCCCTGCTCCTCTCCTCCATCGTTGGACAGAGCAGGCCTGTCCAGGCCACGCCAGCGGAGGTAGCGGCTCAGGTGCCCCTGGCCGGTTCGCGTGGAAGACCTTGCCTGCGGCGTGGGCCCCGGCCGCGCAGGGAGGGGGGGGAGGCGAGCACGGCGTCCTTGCTGCACAGAAGCAACAACACGGGCGGGCATGGCTGGCGGCGCTGGTGGCCTAGAAGCACGACCCCATCCTCTTCGATTCTTTTTCTATCATAGTTTCCTCAATTCGATTCTTTTTTTGATTTTCTCTGTCATCGATTCGTGTATGTATGGTGAAGGAATTGACTTTCGTGATTGCACTGTAGCCAGCATGGGAAACAAATTTATTGATTTCGGTTTTTTAAGTCGTTGTCTTTCTATTTGAGACCGTGTCCTTGTGCTCAAATCCATGAAGGATACCAGCACGAAACGTGATTGTGATTGATCTCTTCTGATGTTTATTTCCTTGGATATAATCGGTGGATTATATTGATCCAATTCATGTTTGTTAGAAATCGAGTCGTTCGGATTACGTTCCTCGCCAAGAACTTTTGATCACCAACACCAGAAACACAAGGAATTGGGAAGAAGGGGTTGATGTATTTCACTTGATATATGATCAAAATCACTTACATATGAGCTAGTGCTATCTTTATATATACATTAAGGTCGGTTGCTACAGTAACCGACATGCTACAGTAACCGACATATAAATGACAGCTCATATTACAAAGATGACAACTAAGATTAACCTCTAGTCAATTTGATCTTCTCCTTCTTTATTTAATTGGCCACCGTTATCTTGCTTCACAACACTCCCCCTTGGCCAATTATATGCCACACGTATGCCTCGTCAAAAACTCCCCCAAAAACCCAGTGGGGAAAAAAGGTGGGAGAAAAGAGTACATCACACTCATTGCTTATGCTGCACCTGTTGCCTCGTTAAAAACCTTGCATGAGAAAACCCTGTGGGAAAAACTCATCAAGGGAAAAAGAGTACAACAGTTGATGTTCGAGTCAGGTCTTAGGACCGACTTGTGATCTTCAGGACCACAATCACGAGCTATGTCTTCAGGGTTGGTCTCCCCCTGAACCCTGCAACTCTCGAAGCCGTCTCATGCCAATTCCTCGGACACACCTGTAGAAACTAGAAGCTGGCAGAGACTTTGTGAATAAATCTGCTAGATTTTCACATGACCTTGCTTGCAGGATATTTATCTCACCGCTCTTCTGGAGTTCATGGGGATAAAAGAATTTTGGAGCAATATGCTTTGTGAGATTGCTCTTAACATAGCCCATATGCATCACATGCAACACAAGCCGCATTATCTTCATAGATAATGGTGGGGGTGTCGACGATATTCAAACCACATGACTTCTGGATATGGTTAATCATCCGTCGCAGCCAAACACACTCTCGTGCGGCTTCATAAAGAGCGATTATCTCTAAGTGGTTGGTTGATGTGGCAACCAGGGTCTGCTTTACAGACCGCCAAGAGATGGCTGTACCACCACTGAGAAACACAAAACCAGTTTGTGATCTAGCATTATGGGGGTCAGACATATAGCCAGCATCAACATAACCCATCATAGTTAAATCCCCCTTCTTTGGAAACCACAACCCAAGGTCTTGAGTACCTTTCAGATATCGGAGAATGGTTTTCACGCCAACCCAATGTCTTTTTGTAGGGGTGGCACTGTACCTAGCCAGCAAGTTTACTGCAAAAGCAATGTCTGGCCGTGTGCAATTTGCAAGGTACATTAGCGCTCCAATGGCGCCAAGGTATGGGACTTCAGGTCCCAAACTTTCTCATCCTCTTCCTTAGGTCGAAACGGATCCTTATCCGCTTCCAATGATCGAACAACCATGGGGGTTTTTAGAGGGTGGCACTCGCTCATGTTGAACCTTTCAAGTACCCTCTTTGTATAGGTGGATTGGTGTACAAACACTCCTTCGGGGGTGGTGTTCGAGCTGCAGCCCAAACGAACTTGGTTTTTCCCAAGTCTTTCATCTCAAACTCGCCTTGAGATAAGTCCTTGCTTCGTCAATGTCCCTCGCAGTCCCGATGATATTCAAATCATCGACATAGACGGAGATGATGCAAAATCCATCATTGGATTTCTTTATGAAGACGCAGGGACAATCATCATTATTAGTGTAGCCTTTCTCCAGTAGAAAGTTACTCAAGCGGTTGAACCACATTCTCCCAGACTGTTTCAACCCATACAACGATCGCTGCAGGCGGACGCTGAACATGTTGCGGTTTTGATTTGGTCCAGGGATCTTGAGTCCTTCAGGGACTCTCATATAGATTTCCGAATCAAGTGACCCATATAAATATGCGGTCACAACATCCATCAACTGCATTTTTAAATTCATATTAGCTGCCATAGATATGAGATATCGGAACGTTATGCCACTCATAACGGGAGAGTAAGTTTCATCATAATCAATGCCGGGTCTCTGCGTGAACCCTTGTGCCACTAGCCTCGCTTTATATCTTACCACCTGGCCATGTTCATTCCTCTTTTGGATGAAGACCCATTTGCATCCTACAGGGATGACCTTTGGAGGTATTTGGACTACGGTCCAAAAACCTTTCTACAGTTAAGCGGCGTAGCTACTGCCTCAATTGCTTTGCTTTCCACTTGTCCCAATTCAAGCGCTTCCGGCACTCTGCTAAGGACTTTGGTTCTGGATCCGGATCCATCGAGTCAGCAATCTTTGAGGCAAAATATATGTCGACAACAGTGGTCTTTCTGTGATACGACTCTCCCGATTCCACATAATTGGTGGCGATCTCCTCATGATCGTCCTCCCACTCATCGTGATTTCCCATAACGATTGAGTTGGGGTGTTCGAACTTCCAATGCGATAGTGCTGCGGCACGCATTGGGATTTCCATCTTCGGGATGGGGTCCTTCAGGGACCTCCTCAACTTCAGGTTGAGTTGCCTCTTTAGGGGCATTCTCGACTCCAGGTCGAGCTTCCTCAACTGATTCTTTGAGTGGTGAAAGTGGCTCAGGCCGTTTCTGCAGACGTCTCCGCGGAACCTTGTCCTGAGCACCCAGAGGTCTCCCCCTCTTCCTAGGATTAGAGGAGACAATAGGGTTGGTAACCTTCTGGGGTACCTGAACTCTCTCCGGCGCATTTACTGCAGGTATATGCGACTTTGTCACTCTTTTATGATCAGTGAAGGCATCTGGCAGCTCATTTGCAAGACTTTGCAAGTGTATGATCCTCCGAACTTCTATTTCAGATTCACTTGTGCGTGGGTCTAAGGATTGCATCCCAGCTGCATTCCATACAATTTCCCGGCATTCTTCTGGATGCCTCTCTCCCCCTAATGCTGGGAAATGGTCTTCGTCGAAGACACAATCAGCGTACCGAGCCGTAAGAAGATCCCCAGTCATAGGCTCCAAATATTTGATTATAGACGGAGTCTCATAACCAACATATATCCCCAGCTTCCGGTGGGGCCCCATTGACGTACGTTGTGGTGGTGGTATTGGCACGTATACCGCACAGCCAAATACACGCAGATGGGAAATACTTGGTTCTTTCCCACGCACAATCTGTAAGGGGGATGTGTCATGATAAGCAGTTGGCCTGAGTTGGATTAATGCTGCAGCATGCAACACTGCATGGCCCCAACAACTGGTTGGCAGCTTGCAATTCTGCAACAACGGCCTCGCAATCCACTTGATCCTCTTGATCAAGGATTCAGCTAGACCATTTTGTGTGTGGACATGTGGCACTGAATGCTCTACCTTAATGCCCAAAGCTAGGCAATAATCGTCAAAAGCTTTCGACCTGAACTCGCCAGCATTGTCCATTCGGATGGATTGAATGCGGTTATCAGGAAAACTCGCCCTTAGCCTGATTATTTGGGCAATAAGCTTGGAGAAAGCGTGGTTCCTAGTGGACAATAGGTCCACATGGCACCATCTGGTAGATGCATCAATTAGTACCATAAAGTATCCGAGCGGACCCGGCGGAGGCTGAATAGGTCCACAAATATCACCTTGTATCCTTTGCGTAAATGTTGGTGACTCAACTTTAATCTTCGGGAAAGATGGTCTAGTGATTAACTTCCCCTTTGCACATGCGGTGCAAATAAAATCTTCGAGGATTAGGGAAGCTTTTGACATTATGACCAGCAGAATTATTGATGATCCTTCTCATCATGCCCAACCCGGGATGACCTAATCGGTCATGCCATATTCAAACGATTACGTGTTTACGAATATGGTTTTCATCGCAACATATTCTTCGATGGGGTTTTATGTGCGTGTAGTACAAACCCGATGGCGATGAAGGGAGTCGTTCCACCACTCTCTTTTGGTACCCGTCGAATTTAGTGACGAAAGGGTATTCGGTACCTTGCTCAATCTCGGTCTCTACATGAAAACCATTCGCACGGATATCTTTAAAACTCAAAAGCGTGCGCTTTGAGTCGGGGTACAATAACGCATCCTTCACAAAGATTTGTGTACCCATAGGGAGAACCGATTGTGGCACTTCCTCGTGCCCACAATATGAGCATCGCTTCCGGCAATGGTCACGATATTTCCATTTTTCTTTATCAATGTTTGAAAATATCTAGTTTCCCTTAGTATTGTATTAGTGGTGCCACTTGTCTACGAGACAGATTTCCTCTTGACCATTGAGTTCCCACGAGGTTACATTAAATACCATAAAAGAAACAGAAATTTAAACGTAAAACATATATTATAAGAAACACAACATTACATTATATTTTAGAGAAACATCACGAAGGTTCGAACCATCTACTAAGCTACAAATGCTCTTCAGGAGCATGCATGGTCGAACTCTATGGAAACAAACTAGTACATGCGGATATCACTTTTTAATTTAGCATGACATTTTGGAGATTATTGCAGGTCTCCAAACATATCCATGTCCTCCTGAAGGTTGTCCTCACTTTCGTCCATTTGGACGTCTCCCCCGCTTGCGCCGACATCCATGTCGTTGCGCCTCTCACGCCGAGCCGGGGCCCGGTGATGAAGTGGGACTCACGTTGACCTTTTCCTTTGTTCTTGCTTTGTTGGTAAAGGTCAACGAGGTGTTTGGGGTGCGACATGTACGGGACCAATGCCCCTTTGCCCCGCACCTATAGCAATCGCCTCGCTCTTCCCCATTGTTGTCACCTCTTTCCTTCTTGGGTTCGAATTTACCCTTGGACTTTCCTTTTCCTTTGCCCTTAAACACGGCACGTCCTTTCCCCTTCCACTTCCCCTTTCCACGGCCTCTTTTGTGGTTGCCAGAATTCTCGGCAATGGCATGTGCTTCAGGCACAGCCACAGATCCAGTAGGCCGGGCAGAATGATTGTTCATGAGAACTTCATTCTGTTGTTTGGCAACTGACAGCACTTGACTTAGCTCGGAGTACTTAGTATACTTTGAGTTTCTATATTGTTGCTGCAGTACTATGTTGCCAGGGTGGAAAGTGGATAAGGTCTTTTCGATCATATCGGCGTCAGTGATCTTCTAGCCACATAAACGCAGTTTGGTGACAATTCTATGCAAAGCGGAATTGTATGCAGCCACAGACTTAAAGTCTTGAAAACGTAGGTTGATCCACATTTGTTGCGCTCTTGGGAGCACAATCATCAGCTGCTGGTTGAAGCGGTCCTTCAGGGACTGCCATAAAACTTGTGGATCCATCTCCGTCACATACTCAGACTTCAGGTCTGGGTGGATATGGTGTCGGAGATAGTACAATGCATTTGCATTGTCCGCCTTTGTGCGCTCATCTTTGCCAGCTTCGGGCTGGACAATGGTATGATCGAGCTTCATGCCGATGAGCTTGATTTCGACATCGGAGGCCCAAGTGAGGTAGTTGCTGCCATCCACGGCGAGCGGTTCGAAATCCCTCTTTGCGATGTCCGACATGCCTGCACTATTAATGTACAGGGTTAGTAGATGTCGGCGCGTAATCTTCAGGATTACGACTTATCATAGTCATCGAGGACTATGCGTGAATTTCCCATACGTAATCTATGGGATTACGTTGCAATTGAACAATAATATTATTGCAATGTAATAAATATACGAAAATAAAAAAAAAATACAATAAATAAATTTCAGTGAGTAAATAATAAATAATAATAATGACATAAAAAATATGGTGAGCTTCGGGCCACCAATGTTTCACAGTGTTTTGGTCATAGAATTGTGTATTGTGGAGAGCTACGGCCGCTATTTTGTGTGAATAAAAAAAAAAAAAAAGAAAACGCGCAGCCCAATTCTTAATGGGCTAAATGACGGGAAGAAGCCCATTCATGGGCTGATCTGCCGGCCTGCTAGGCTCGTTTAAGGGGGTTGGCCTCTCGTGGCCGTCCATCTAGATGGACGGTTCACATTGCTCTCAGCAGGGTATATAAGGGCAGGTCAAAACCCTAACCCTAACTCCCTTCTCTCTCTCTCACTCTCTTATCCTTTCTCGAGAAAACATAGGGAGAAAAGAGGAGGGCGGCCGGGGCCTTGGAGGCTGCGGGGCCAGCGCTGCGCCCCTCCGGCGTGCTCGCCCGGCGGCCCGTAGCAGCCGGCCCCGTGCTGCGCCCGCGGCCGGGGGGACAGAGACCGGGCGGCCCAGGCGCCCCCGCGCCCTCGAGCGGTAACGCCGGCCAAGGCGCCCCTTTAAGGCGGCCTCCGGGGCCAGCCGGCCATACGGGCGCGGCTATGGCGGGCAGGCGCGCTCGCGGGTGGCGGGCCGGGCATGCAGGCGGCGGCAGGCGGTGGCCCTTGGCGCCCCCTTAACTTTTGCGCCAGGCGGGCCGGCAAGGGGCGGCGCTCGTGGCGGGGCGGCGAGGGCGGCGCTGCCTCGCTGCCGACCCGGCGGGCGGCGGGGTTGCCGTGCCGAGGCAGGCGGTGGCTGCTTGCCCAGCCCACGACCGCGATTAGTTGGTCCCTTGGCCGGGCCCGGCGTCCCGCCAAAAAAGGTCGCACGGCCAGCCCGGTGGCGGCATGGGTAGAGCCGAGGGCTCCACCGCTGGTGCACTAGACGGCGACAGCGTGCTCCAGGTTCATCCACCGCCTTACCTCAATTAGGGTTTGGGTGCATATATTGGGGAAATTTTGGGGAATAGCATGATCTAGGGTTTCGGATTTTGGGAGGATTAGCACTTGTGCAATGAAATTTTCCTCTTTGCTTGATGAATGAAACCCTAGATAGCCATACATGCCTCTGATATTGATACTTTGAACATAAAAGTGCATCAAGACAAGGCATGAACAGCAAGAACTTCATGTATTTGAGCAAGAACAGAATCATATGCTAGAACGAACAATAGCAAGCAATAGTATGTACGTCGAAGGACTGATTTCTTACCTGGTGCCTTTAGCTCGGTTAGAACTTCGTGCTGATAACGTGTTAGAAATCGAGTCGTTCGGATTACGTTCCTCGCCAAGAACTTTTGATCACCAACACCAGAAACACAAGGAATTGGGGAGAAGGGGTTGATGTATTTCACTTGATATATGATCAAAATCACTTACATATGAGCTAGTGCTATCTTTATATATACATTAAGGTCGGTTGCTACAGTAACCGACATGCTACAGTAACCGACATATAAATGACAGCTCATATTACAAAGATGACAACTAAGATTAACCTCTAGTCAATTTGATCTTCTCCTTCTTTATTTAATTGGCCACCGTTATCTTGCTTCACAACAATGTTCACTATTGTTGTGGTGCTGAGTTTTTGTAATTTTAAAATACAACTTGATTTCTATTTGGATCTTCTTTTAGTTCTAACTTCTTATGGAACACGGAATAGACGAACGATTTGCAAGATTTAAGGACAATTATAAGAGTCCGAAAAGAGATTAGTTGACTCTGAAGGAAAGGAAAGGAGAACGGACGGGGAAAAAGACGCGGATCTGTTAGCGGACCAAAAAAAAAAAGTTGTTGGACGAAAAAAAAAGCTGAACTAAAAAATTTAGCTGAAAGTTTTGTCTTTTTTTATTATTACTAGCAAATATGCCCGTGCGTTACAACGGAGACAAAAAAAATATCAAATATTTGACTTGTTTGTTTTAGCTTGATGTCCAGTTGTAAAGGATTCAATAGGTGCTACTTTTTTTTAACATGGGACTAAATTTATTCATTCAACGAACAAGCTTGTTAATGGAAACAAGGATGACAATGTTACATATCCCTTTACTTTTTATCATTTCTATCTATATCTAATAATAAATAGATAAAAATTGTATATTATTCTTATGACATAATTTAAGTAAATAATGGCAGTAGCATGACAAGATCTTATTAATTGTATATTAGTCATCATCGTGTCAATAATCAGTCTCTCTATTGATGCGTACGAAGTATAGGATCACCGATATATGCAATTGAAGATAAACTTGTGTTGTGTAATTCAGTGCATATAGCAATACCTTTTTAAGCTATATTCCAGTTTAGAAATATAGACTCCTTTTGAAGAATAAATTACCTTGTTTGCTTGTTTCTGTTGGCTTCCATAAATAAATTGCTTAAATAATAAAATTCATCAATAAACACATGCACCCCTGCCTAATTCTTCCAAAACATAAACTGAACAAAACGTCATCAGACATTAGTTATCAACGTAGATGAAAACTGAAAAATAATAAAGTGAACAGGCTAGTACGTGAACGTGAGTCGTGGTGGAAGCGATCCTTTTTTTTTATTCAAAAACAGAGGGGAGAGGTTCCCCACCTATCATGCATATATATATCGCCACGCCAGAGTCAGTCTGTGGAGAGTTTGTAGGTAGACCGTAGACACGCCAGCCTAACAGGCTGTTTACATGATCTGATTTCACCCGCTTACGCCAAATGAGAAGATCATCACACACGCGACTGGAGGCAGGTTCATGCCTGAAGATCTCGCCGTTTCTTGCATCCCATAAATGCCATAAGATCGTCAGGAGGACGAACGACGAAGGGCCACAGTCTAGAGTCCAAGCCTACCGGTGGAGGCATGTTCCAGTTCATCGTCCGATAGGAGCGAGACATCTGGGAAGCCAAAGCTGTACGACAGCTCCGCGCTTGTTGGGAAGCGATCTTTTGATTGGGTGGCGACTCATTGGCGTTAAACACGCAACACATCAACATTGTCTACTGTGCTTGCAGGCGGGGCGGGTAGTTACCGCAACCCGCAAGTCCCGCCCCGCAAAACTGTGTTCGTGGCTTCCGCGGATCCGATGGCATTGCTTTAGTGGGTTAGACTTCTAAGCCCGCCAGAAGGCCGCTTTGTCCGCAAAAGACCGCAAGGCGCTGCTCACCGTGGCTGGCCTCGTCGCCGAGGCCTTCATCCAACTCACAGCTCGTCGTCGTCACTGCTTCACCATCGACATCCTCTGCGCTTGCCGCGCCGCCGCCGGCCAAGACACAGGAGTTCAGGCTGCTCGTGGGAGTGCTGATGGGAGCATCTTGGGCATGGCGTTCGCACGGCAGCCGGCCGCGGAGAGCACGCGCGTGGCTGTCCGCTTCGTCATGATTCGAGCGAGATGTTCTGCGGAGAGCGTGCGTACGCACAGCAGCAGCAGCTTCAAGCTGAGTCTGCCCGGCCTGTTCTACAGCCAACGTCGGACTCCCCTACGGCCGTCGGCACGCGGCCGCTGTCGTCAGTTCGTCGTCCTCAGCGTCCTTGTCGGCCTACACAGCGCCTTCGAGGCATTCGAAGCCGTCAAGGGGTCCGGAATCAGCACCGTAGCGGTTTCATGCGGGTTACCGCGTAAGCCCGCATCAGCTTTGCGGCAGTATGCAGGCCGTCGCGAGAGACCGCTAGAGCGTATGCGACTTGTGCGGACATGAGGCGGACTGTCGCAACCCGCCCCGCCTGCATCCTGAATGTCTACAGTGCGGCACCACCAAAATACGGTAGCTCTTCATACTCGAAGGTTTCCATGGCGTGGTCGAAGTCCGCGGCTGTCCGCACTGGGAGCCCCCACGGTATAGGCCCCCGCGTCCCACACCAGCGGCTATATCCTGGACGCCCTCTCAGATCGCACCGCCGCCAGGAACTCATCAACAGCAGGCCCCTCCTCTTGCCATCCCAAAACCACCAAGGTTGCCAAAATACGGTAGCTCTTCGTACTCGAAGGTTCCATGGTGTGGTCGAAGTCCGCGGCTATCCGCACTGGGAGCCCCCACAGTATAGGCCCCGCGCCGTCCTGTACCAGCGGCTATATCCTGGACGCCCTCTCGGATCACACCGCCGCCAGGAACTCATCAACAGCAGGCCCCTCCTCTTGCCATCTCAAAACCACCAAGGTTGCCGGAATCATCATTGTCGTCCCTAGAATCGCGCGAGTATCGGAAGACCTGCGTACCGTGTTGGGGCCCTGCACTGTCGTCGCCGCGTTGCCCTCGAGCTCAAAATTAAGCTTCCTGAGCCGCCTCTTATATTATGCAGACACTTGTGTGTATGTACATGTACGTATTTGCATACAGTTGGAAACGTAATCCAAATATCAATCTGGACGTATCAACTTGGAACTGGGAGAGAGATCGAGGTCAGCAGTATCATGGAAAGCTTTGTTTGTTCGAATCCAAGCATGTGCGGTCCGAGGGAGTTGGGTCACATGATTAGGATTCCTATTTAGTTACTAAATAGGATCTAGGGATCTATTCAGATTAGGATTTCTAGCGATGGACGAAAAGAGAGGTGGACAAAAGGAGAGGTGGACCAAAAAAATTGGCTGAAAGTTTTGCCTCTTTATTATTAGGTATAGAAGAAGGAAAAAACCGCATGTTATGATGGAACCCAATAATTTTAGAATCAGACTCCATATCGGTCTAGACGCCAACTATTCTAACTTGTATGAGTACGGATTATATTACAGTCTGGACACGTGAAACTCTTCATAATTCAATAGTTAAAGAGAGATGGATAAAAAAAATTGATGGAAAAAATAGGCTAAAAATATATATTATAGGTAACAATAAGGTAATAATAAAATAGATAATAGATATATGTATATAACTAAGTAGATAGGGAGGCCAGACAAAAATGAAAAGAAAAAAAAAAGAAGAAAATAAAGGACGGCACTCATGTCTATTGAGCACGGTCTTCAGCCTGAGAAGGGCCACCATGGGCCGCTTCTTTCCTGCCTTGTGTATAGAATTGAAATCTAAATAATATCTAGAGTCCGATTGGAGCTGTGTTTTTTTCTTTTCTCGTTACTTATAGACTTGGATCCGATAAAGTAGTAGATTTTCAGATTTGTTCTGCCGTTGGACGAAAAATATGGTGAACCAAAAATATTGGCTGAAAGTTTTGCCTCTTTATTAATAGGTATAGGTATAGATTAGATATAGATATATATACTAGCAAATGTACCCGTGCGTTGCAACGGAGATAAAAACTATCACAATTTTATAAGAAATGATAATAGTGAAGTGAAGAAGATTATATATCTATTTATGTTACCCTTTCTATAAAATTCTAATTATAAATTTATTTTATTGCGACAAAAACATTTATATATAAGTTAGAGGTCATTTTATATACGTTTATATGCTAACAATGGGATCCTGAGGTTGCACTGGAGCATATACAACTTAGATAAATCTACTCAAAATTATTTTAGTTCATGTTTTAATTAGTCCGACCATTGACTCAACCACACTACAATAATAACATAAACTTTGTTCCTAATCAAAACTTTATTAGCAATTTGGTGGTGAGAATCTTTGTATCTTAGGGAAAGATCAAGGGTTTTTGCCTTTGTTTATGTTATAGCAAATATTTTCATCTGTTGCAATGAAACATATTACCTGTTTTGCAATACATAGATGACTTGTGGAGATTTATTCAATTACCATGTCATGTTTTCGATTTATCTTGAATTACTAAACTCCTATGACTCGCCACATGTTGATCTATTAACACAAGAAAAACATAACACAGGAAAGCGATAGTGATGGATAAAAAACAGAGGATTACAAAAATACAGGAACAGAGAGGCGATAGTGGTGTTTGGAACAAAGTGATCCAGGACAAAACAATCATTAAATTGAAGGAACGAAGCCAATTAGTTAAATAAATTAGCATATGCCTACGTAGTTGTATCTTGTATGTAGCACATCTTCTACTCTAACTCTCTTACATATGGGGCCCATGGCGTATAGGGTCAATCCACCCAAGCGTGCTTATCTTCTTGGTTTTCAATCCTGTTGGTCCTCAACGGAGACTTATGGAGACTTGTTCTCTGCTATGTAGCTCATCTCCATCTGCGATCTTCTCCGTTCTTTAGAAGGCCATAGCCTCAACATGACAGCATGCACCCAAGTGAGTTGGAGTAAGGAGGGGCCAAGGCAACTGCCGCTTGATGTCAGCATAGCAAGGTGGCGTCGACACAATTAGTTTCTGCTGCATAGCTGCACTAAAGTAGATCCAGGACATCCATGTCTTAGAATCTGATCGAGCGACCATTGAGTTCTTAGCTTCAGTATGTCGCGTACGGCTCCTAGCTCCTCTTCCTCAAAGCTTGGATTGAGCGACATGAGCTCATCGGCGGCCGGCGGGTGGGTCCTAGCCCTATGTGCAAGTTTGCAGGCGACCTAAACCCGTAGGAGCGCTGCCTCTTGCCAATGAGAGATCCGTCATCGTTTTTTTGTGATTTATTTTTTTTTGATCTTTTCATTTGTGCATATGTATGTAGTACAATGTCTAGGTGTGTCAATTTTGATTTGGACTCTTTCAACCAATACAAGCAGTCTGAGGTGGTTAGTTCTCCTCAATTTCAAGGTGTGTCAATTTCGATTCGGACTCCTTCAGCCAATACATAGAGCCCCAGATGGTTAGTTTTACTATTCGAAAAAAGGGTGATTAGTTTTCCTCAATTTCGATTTCAATTAATTTGGATTTTGAGATCTTGATTCACTACGGGAAGGGAACGTATGGAATATGATATGATTTGAGTTGGATTTTTATTTATTTCTGGATATGGGCAGTATTTCGTAGAGTTAGAGATTTAAATTGGACTTTGCCCCGTCATGGACGATAATACATGGGCTTATCTCAACCATGTTTCAATTAAATACTAAGTTTCATAAAAAATTAAATACCAAAGCCCATAAAAAACTAAAGCCCGTAAAAATACTATCTGCGGTATAGTAATAGTACCATATTATGGAAAATCGAGTAGAGATCGACTCGGTTTATTAAGTGGCTATCTCTATCTCTACAACTAAAAAGACTAAAGTGGTTAGTTTTGTTTGGTGCGAAAATCACATCAATAGGCCTCCTCCGTCTCCCATGCGGTTCTGTAATTTTTTCTAACTCACGACGTGCATCGTGCATGCACTCAAGGAGTAATCAAAGCTTGCAATCAGGACGTAATCAAAGCTTGCATGCAATCAGGACTTTTGGTGCGATAAAAAAACCTCCTTTCCTATCTTCACGTTCAGTAATCAAAGCAGGTGCGGTAAAAAACCTCCCCATCCACCAATCACGCGGCCCACCAATCATGTCGCTAGCTGTAGCTCATGCACGACGCGCCAATCAGGCCAATCTCTTTCCTTTCTCCGCAGCTCGGTTTTGTTTTAGTGCGATCTCCGTCTCCTCGCTCGCTCTTGCTCCCTCACGCACGCCACCTGCTCCCTACAACCGCCTCGTGCACCACTTCGCCCGCAGAAGGGGTTCCGCCGCCGGCCCACCGGGGCTGCCTTCCGTCCTCCGTCCGCGCCACCGTCCCGGCGCCAGCAACGCCGCCGCCGGTCCTCCCACGTTTCCGTCCTCCGTCCGCGCCACCGTCCTGGCTCCAGCAACGCCGCCGCCGGTCCTCCCACGACGCACCGACGATGGCAGCGGCAATCCCTGCTGCCCTGGCCCCATCAACACTGCCCGATCCTCCCACGACGAATTGACGACGACGGCGACAATCCCTGCTGCCCTGGCCCCAGCAACGCCGCCCCGATCCTCCCACGACAAACTGACGATGGCGGCGACGATCCCCGCCGCCCCTGCGTCAACACCGTGTCCCATCAGCGACGGTTCGCCCTGCCGGCCCTCCCACGATCCTCCTAGCGCGCCAAATCGGTCCAGGGTGGCGCCGGCCTTGGATCTTCCTCTTGCTTGATTGGATCTCTTCCGTTTCCTCCTCTCCTTGCCAAGAACACACGGCCAAAGGTACGATGTGGTTCTAAATCAAACTGTTGCTCTGAATCCTGTGGAAAATATTTATTGTGGACAATTATTGTTTATGGTTACAAAGCATTCTGTAGAAAATATTTTGTAGCTGAAATGTTATTTTAATATTATTTAGGGTCTTGTCATATGTGAGATATGTATCTTATTGTGTGGGCGTTAGTTAAATAATATTGCACCGTCTTGACGCAAGTTCAATGCATCATCCATGTAACCATGTACAAACGGGTTCTTAAAAATTAAAAATGCCATTCAATGATTAAATTCAAAAATAGTATGTGAGATCTTCATGTTTAAGATTAAATATTACTCTAGCAACGGTATTTAATTTTATGGTGTTGTTATCTTATCGTGCAATCTGTATGTTTTTAAATCAAAAGTTATTAGACACCGGCAATCACGTAATTCCGTGCATGCAGAGAAGGAGAGATAGCATCAAATGCAAATCACGTAATTCCTTCCTTCCTTCCGTGCATGCAGTAGAAGGAGAAATAGCATCAAATGCAAATCACGTAATTCCTTCCTTCCTTCCGTGCAGTCGCATGACTATCACGTTCGTCCGTCCTTTCTTCCCCATGTGATGAGTTGAGGACGCCACCAATCCAGCAGACGCTCACGCTAGGGGTGAGGGCGGAGGCACAGCCAGACCACGCTGCTTCACGTCGCCCGCTGCACTGCTCGCCGTGCCCGCCGGGCTGCTTCCAGGCGTGCGCAGCCGGTGCGCACTGGCTGCAGTGCCGTGCCCTACAGCTGTGCTTCTCCGTGCCTCCTTGCCGCTTCTCCCACCTCCGCTGCCGCACTGGACGCGGTTCTCCCGCCTCCGCTGCCACTTCGCCTCTCCCTGCCTCCTTGCCGCTGCTAGGGAGGAAGCTACGCCCTGAGGTTTGTCCCCACATTTTTGTTTTGGTGGAATTCATCGAGTAATAGATTTGGTGAACAGTTGAGGGGGGCCAAACTGATTTAGTTTATTCAGTTCAGAAGGATTACTTTAGTTTTAGAGTTACTTTTCAGAGATAGTTTCAGTTTTAGTCAGAGATAGTTCAGAGCCTATAGTTTTCTTTTTGATATACAATTTTCTTTTTGTTTCCAGTAAGCTTTTAGTTTGATTACAGAGAAGGTCGCATTGAGTTTGATGCCTCATGCTTGTTCCATGCTAATTAAGGGCAACTTTTTTCTTTTGACATCCATGTATTTTATTTTCTGGATATACTGACAGTTGGGTGAATCAGCTTTGCAGAACAATTGGAATACTATCGTTTTGCATTTCATATTGCATTGGCCAGCAACGTGTGCTTACCTTGCAATGGCATATAAGTTTGATGAGGTTTAGGTGCTTAGGAACATCCAGTAACTGGACTTCAGCTAGGCTCGTTGTGCACTTGAAATCAGATTTTTTTTATAGGAAAAAAAAAGGACAATTACTGTTTGTGCCACTGCATTTGTAAGCCGTTACTCTCCAGATATGCAACTGAATGAAGTTCAATCCTGCTCTGGATTTGTTGATTTTTTTTCTGTTGCCTGATAGATCTGTAAAGTAGAAGGGAGGAAGTATGGTATTTCAGGATCCTCCCAGACGACATACCTAAAGTATAGTCATGTGAGATTTTAGGAAATCTTGGTGTACATAATATTTTCTGAAATCTAAGTCAATTGGTGACTACCTGCAGCAGCAATTAACTAAAAGGAAACATAACAAA
Source organism: Chrysopogon serrulatus (assembly GCA_015844335.1). NCBI lineage: Eukaryota > Viridiplantae > Streptophyta > Magnoliopsida > Poales > Poaceae > Chrysopogon > Chrysopogon serrulatus. The sequence continues at coordinate 265,700 of JADLZL010003191.1, read as the reverse complement.
GGTAACTCAGAGCTGTTTTTTCCTGTTGCCTGATAGCTCTGTAGATAGATGGAATGTTCCTTACATGATCTACCATGCTTCAACTCCTAGAACTTGAAGGCCAAATCTTTACAACCTAAAAATAATAAACAATAGACAATTAGTCGTTCGATTAGAGATTTTGGGTTGTCGGCCTGCTGGCTTGTGATACCATTGCCTTCTTTAATTCTTTACTGCTACTGATAATATTCAGTCAAGGCTTTCTATTTTGATCCAGTGCTGCTTTGTTGTAATATTTTGGGCTTCCTATTTTGATCCAGTGCTGCTTTGCTGTAATATTTTGCACTCATGTGCTTTATTGTTCGTAACTATATATAGTCATCTTGATCCCTCACTCAAGGTTCAGATTTTTTTTGTTTACTACAGGTAGTCATTCAGGAATTCAGGAATTACAAGTGGAAATCAGGACAGGTATATCTACATCTGTGGTCTGTTTAGCTTTATCAACATTAGTTCAGTATAATAGTCCAGAAATGTTTTGATTCAGTAGTACTTCAGTTTTAGCTTGGGAGTAGTAGTTCAGTTTTAGCTTGGGTGATATAGTTTGGCTGTTGTCGTGCCCAACTAACTTGGCGTTGTGTATGTTGGTGTAGGACACACCGTTATCCGTGCCCGTTAGAAAATCTGAGTGATGAAAATATCCCAAACACTCTGGGTGATATACAGGATTCTTTTTTTACACACACACCTCCTATATTTTCCGTTTGTAGTATGAATTTTAAGATGATTTTAGGTAACACTTCTATTACATATAATTATATATAGTAGACTCGATTTTGTTTGTAAAATATTTGTTAGTGCAACAGTTAGGTACTGTACATGACCCTAAGTAATCATATACCCATTATAACCCCTTTCTACTACCGGCATTTTGAAAAAAAATGAAACTGCTTGGCCTAATGTTGTGATAATAACCTAATTAAAATTGATTGGATGCTTTTCTTTAATTCTGAATAAATTTATTGGCGTGCTCTGTAGCTTTGCAATATTGAATATTGTTATTATTTCTTAATTGTAGCAAGCGTGCTTAGGTACTGTTGATGGATACGCCAAGTCCAACCGGTGATCAGGTACTTTTAGGAGACCTTACAAATATAACAAATGAAGGTATATAAACTTTGACAATATTTCCTTATATTCTATGTGCACGTGTTTGAAACTAACCAAAATGTTTTGATGGGAATAAAACCCTTCCGGGGTTGGTGCCACTAGATCGGGGTCGTAATGAGCAGAAGATGCAGAGGGATAGACAAGCAACAATGGTTGATGAAACGGATGAGAATACTGACTGGCTCCATAGGCAATCAACCTCCAATAATGACACGCAACAATTAGCAGGTTGATTGTGTTGCTAATCAAATAGATAATTATTATTGGTGCCAAAAAGCAATTATTTTGGTGACATATTTTGCTCATTGTATGATTAAATTTGTATTGTATGGTTATATGTTTGTATTAGGTCCCATCAAAAAGCTTATCACGTGTTCAAAAGAGCGTAAGCGTGAACGTGAAAAAAAGGCACGAATTGCCGCAATGTCTTCTGAACAAAGGGTTAGACTGAATAAAAAACGGTGTGAACTGTATGCAATTAAAAAGGCAGCAACTAATTCTGAAAATATGCTACAAATGACGCCAATGGAGATTGACCGGTCAACAGTATGCTCATAATATGGATTTCTTTACATTAAAAAAGAATTATAGGTTGTAAGATACTTATTATGTTAATTAACTTTTAGACAGTGCCATCCCTTCGGGCATTGGAGTTTCTGGTGATATTGATGACAGTTTAACAGAGATAGATGTCAACACTATTCATGAGACGGGTACACCTATCTAGATTCGTGCCTTTGTTTTTAATCTCATCATAAAATTTTTTTAACATCATTGTGTAAATTTTATTTTTATATCATTTAAATTATTGTGTGACTATTGATTACATGTTGAGATCATGCTTTTTTATTATAATATAGGTGTTGTAAATACTTCTAGTTCCATCGATAAAAGTGTCATGTGTCCAAAAGAGCGTAGACGTCAGCTAGATAGAGCACGAAGGGCTGCAATTTTTCCTGAACAAAGAGCGCTAATAAACAAGAGGCGGCGTCAATCATATGCTACAAAAAATGTAGCAAAAGGTACCGCAAGAAAACTACAAATGACTCCACAAGAGAAGGTGGTAAAACAAAGAGAGTGGGTCCGTAACTACAAAAGAAAGGACAGAGAACATCGAGCCAACAATTTGCACCCAGACTCACTAACCATGGAGAGCCCTCACTTTAGCCCTCAACCTATTTTCCCTTCTCCCCAAACGCCTAAACTGGCATCACACTATATGGAGATACCCGAATTGAAGGGAACACCCATTTACATCGCGCCAACTGTGGTTCAAACTCCAGAAGTGGGTAGCGCTGAATTAGCTGGGGTACAGACCATACATAGGCATCGAGTGGCCAATGGAGAGAGAAGTTCCCTTCTATCCCGTCGCAATCAGGCATTCGAAGCAAACATTGGAAGAAGTGCTAGAGGGAATGCGGATGGAAGGCGGAATGATGCGGCTCAGTCCAATGTGGTTTATGATGGTAATTTGTCTTGATCACTATATATTGTTGGCATTTTCACATTCACTCTACTATTCTAAAAACTCATGCCTTTTATTACTTTAGATGGTGCTACCAAGGAAAATCCAATAGTGCCACCACCTAATAATTGCAGAGGCACACAGGCACAACCATCTGTCGTTGGTTGTACCTCTCCGAAGCCCTCTAACGGTCATCAGGCTCATACATGGGACTCGATGGTCGAGGATGGTATTTTTACATAGTTTATCCTATTTTTGTTTTTTGTCTGCTATTATATTTCTCTCTTCATATATGTGTTTGTATTGCATAGATGGTGACGAGGACGTCATATTTATGGAGGATGAAGAAGAGGATAAGGCATACTTTTTCACCGGGCAAGGTACATAGTGTAATAGTTAAAACATAGTTTCACAAACTTTCTTATAAACCATGACATGTCAACCTTTTCTCGGAAGATGGCGAGGAGGAAACCGACGTCGAGCTCGATGTCAACACGGATGAACAAGATAACAATGAGCCTGATGTCCCGGATCCATACGACGGAGTTTATGCTAATGTACCTTCAGAGTCACATGTGCTATCGTCGGTGCCGAACTGTGAGCACTGCAATGCAAAGAAATTCGAGGGTGAACCGCCTAGATTTTGCTGCCGAGGTGGAAAGATTCATCTTGCAGAACCTGTTACACCACCAGAACTCAAGACGTTGTGATCGAGCTCAGACGCTGATGCCAGGCACATTCGTGCAAATATTAGATACTTCAACAGCCACTTTTCTTTCACTTCTTTTTACTGCCACCTAGATCGTATGACCACTAACAAGCGAAACTGTGGCATCTACACATTCCGTGCCCATGGCCAGATTTACCATAACATCCGATCATTTGGTAAAGAGGATGGTGTTGAAAAGAGACACCTCGAGGTTTACTTTTATGATGATGATCCCTCCCTCGAGCATCGTGTGCCTAGAAAGACAGAGAAGTTAGAGCAACTGGTAAAAATATTTAAAGGGAATCCCTACTCTCAGCAGCTAAGGAGTATAGGACATGTGGAGAACCTCGAGGATTTCCGGGTCGAGTTGAACCTTGACCAGCGGCTCAACCAGAGAACATATAACGCTCCACTGGCATCAGAGGTGGTCGCCGTCTGGGTCGAGGGGAGTGAGCTTTTAGGTCAATTCGAGCATAGTGTGCTCCTTCAAGGGAAGGATCAGTCTATACATGGCATCCGGTCATATAATGCGTGCTACGACCCACTTTCATACCCGCTATTCGCCCCAAAGGGCGAGCTTGGGTGGCACAATGAGATTCCCAAAGTGGGTGTGACTAAGGCTCAAATTGATCGAGCTCGAGAAATTCGCAAAAAGCGTGCTGAGAATGGTGGCAATGATGATGGAGGCAACTTGATCTATTTGCAATAATAATACAATATAAATTCTTTCTGTCTACAATCATGATACTAATTCAAATAATATCACCATGCAGAACCCCTAGGAATATGTGTGTCTCCGTGCGCGACTACTACTGCTACAAGTTCCAAATGCGGTCAGGGATATTTAACCCAATTCTCTTTGGCAAGCGTCTTTTCTAGCAGTTTGCCGTGGACACCTACATCAAGATTGAGAGCTCGCATTTAGACTACATCAGGAACAATCAGGATACATTGAGGGCTGACCTATACCAAGGCCTGATGGATAGTTTGCATTCAGATGAAGGATCTGCTGAGAATGTCGGAAGGCGTACTGTGTTGTCTTCATCATTCATTGGAGGGCCCCGTGATATGAGGCGCCGGTACATGGATGCAATGGCTCTTGTGCGAAAGCATGGTAAACCTGATATCTTCCTCACAATGACATGCAACCCTAATTGGGATGAGATCAAGAATGAACTTTATCCACGCCAGGCACCACAGGACCGTCCAGATCTCGTCACACGAGTCTTCAGAGCAAAATTAGAGGCGATGAGGACAATGTTGATGGAGAAAGATATACTTGGTAAGGTGAAGGCCTATGTATATGTAGTGGAGTTCCAGAAGAGGGGCCTGCCGCATGCACACTTCTTGCTAATAATGGAACAAAAGTACAAGCTCACATGTACTGAGCAATATGATAGGATTATCAGTGCAGAGCTGCCAAATAAGAAGAAGTACCCTGAGCTCTACAAGATGGTCACTAAGCATATGATGCATGGTCCATGCGGGCATCTTAATCCATCTTGTCCATGCACAGCTGGCCATGGTTCATGCAAGAACCGTTACCCGTGCCCTTTCTGTGATTCAACATCACAGGGAAATGATTCATACCCCATCTACCGGCGACGCAATGATGGACGTATGGAAAAAATTTGAGGCCATTACCTCGACAATCAATGGGTCGTGCCTTACAACCCTTGTCTACTACGTACCTTCAATTGCCATATAAATGTTGAGGCCTGCGGTAGCATTAAATCAGTAAAGTATCTATTCAAGTACATATACAAGGGACATGATAGGGCCTCTGTGGTGATGAGGGAGTCTGATAAAGCGGATAATGAAGGGAATATTGATGAGATCAAGCAGTATAGAGATGCTCGGTGGGTGACACCTCCAGAAGCATTGTGGAGGATTTATGGCTTTGACTTGAGCAAGAACTATCCATCAGTACAGCAGCTACAACTTCATCTACCCAACATGCACATGGTGTCATTCCATAAGCGGGATAAGGTTGAACGGATCGTTAAAAAGTCAGGTGTAGAGGAGTCAATGCTTTGAAATGCACTTTGATGCAAATAGGGTGTATCCGGCTTGCCCGTAGAATCTTATATCGAGGACTTCCCGGAGCATTTTACCTAGCAATCTAATGGTAAATTCTGGCAGAAAAGAAAAAACTCTATTTTTCAAGTTGGCAGAGTCATCTCGGCTCATCCTGCTGAGGGAGAACGCTACTTTCTTCATGTTCTCTTAAACAATGTTGCTGGTGCTACCTCATATGAGGAACTAAGGACTGTTGATGGCGTGCTCCTACCTTCATTTCGTGAAGCTGCAGAAAGGAGGGGTTTATTTTTTTTTGCGACGAAAGAAGAATTATATTAGATAATAGCTGGGTACATCAACACATTACGCTTCCTCCGGATTACATAAATATCCGTAAATTCATCTAAATTATACCCACGCCGTGAATAGCTCCGGATCTCAAACCCAAACCTATTTGACGCTTTGTATGGATGATTTGCCGCAGGCAAATACTCGGCAACAATTGTTTTCGGCCAGACAGTAGATGCCCAACGGACAGCCAACATTCCTAGCAGCGGAGTTGAGAAACTTCTTCTTTCTTGTGTCTTCCTTTTTTCTTCTTTACGCCACCGAAGAACGAAAAGATCGATCTGAAAATTATTCTCCCTAGTCCTTCATCGTGGGCGGATCTAACCACAACAAAACGAAGAAGGGACCGGAGAAAATTATTCCATAGCTGCGGCAACATCTCCGCCTTGATGCCGCCGTTTGGAAACACAAGTCTCCATGTCGTCATGTCGATAAAGATGCTGATGCCGTAGATGCCGCCTTCATCTTCAACATGTCCGCCATGGAGAAAACGATTCCAACCCACATCCTCGCCGTTGCCGGAGAAGAGCAGGAGGAAGAGATAAATCTCCAATACCAAGAAACTTGGCATGGAGAAACCCTAAACCTAAAGACTCAATCTAATAGAAAAAACTTACTAGAAAACAATGGATCCTAACTCCCTCCGACCTCCGGCGATATGCCGGAGGAGGAGGGAGGGGGACCAGCGACGACGGCGGCGAGCGGCGGCGGCGGTGGCGGCTGGAGCAAACCCTAACCTAAGCCCCGTGCTGTCTAACCTAAGCCCCGTAGAAAGGAGGGGTTTAATTGAAGAAGACAATACACTAGACGAAAGTCTAACTGAAGCTACTTTCTTTCAGATGCCTTCTTCTCTGCGTCGGCTATTTGCAACAATATTGGTATTCTGCGAGCCACATGATGTGATGGGGCTATGAAAGAAACACTATGATGCATGTCAGAGGACTATAGTCACAATAGTCCATCCCCAGATCTGGTGCAACAGATGGTTTTGATAGATATTCGAAACATGTTCAGTCTATGGGAAAGGACATAAGGTCATTTCCGCTTCCAGATATTGATGACACATATGACAGTAGTAGCCATATTCCTCGTGAGGTATTTGAGGAAGCTAGCATTGAACAGAATCCTGAAGATGTGCTATTGTGTGACTCACTCAACACCGAGCAAAGGTCTGCCTATGATGAGATCATGGCCGCTGTCTGCAGCAAACAAGGCGGGTTATTCTTTGTGGATGGACCTGGTGGGACAGGAAAGACCTTTTTGTATAGAGCACTTCTCGTAAAACTACGTAGCCAGGATAAGATTGCCGTGGCTACAGCTACATCTGGCGTCGCAGCGTCCATAATGCCAGGCGGAAGGACGGCCCACTTGCGTTTCAAGATACCTCTCACTCTTCAAGAGGGCGGTTGTTGTAGCTTCACAAAACAGAGTGGTACTGCCAAGCTACTACAGCAAGCGGCTCTCATAATTTAGGATGAGGCATCTATGACAAAGAGGCAAAATGTCGAAGCACTAGACAACAGTCTACGAGATATAACGGGCCGGTCAAACCTGCCGTTTGGTGGAAAGACAATTGTCCTTGGTGGTGATTTCAGACAGGTTCTCCCTGTTGTGCGGAAAGGTTCTAGGGCCAAAGTAGTCGGTGCTTCTCTTCGAAGGTCGTATCTTTGGGAATCCATGCGCCACTTAAAGCTTGTCCGCAACATGAGGGCTCAGAATGACCCATGGTTTGCAGATTATCTATTGCGCATTGGTAGTGGAACAGAAGAGGTTAATGGAGATGGTGATGTACGTATTCCAGACGAGATATGTGTCCCATACTTAGGTGATGCCGAGAAAGATCTTCGTACATTGATAGATACCATCTTTCCAGATCTAAATGCAAACATGGCGGACAAAGACTACATCACCAGTAGAGCGATTTTATCTACACGTAATGATTGGGTGGATATGATCAATATGAAGACGATTGATATGTTCCAAGGCGGTGAGACTGTGTATCATAGTTTTGACTCTGCAGTAGATGATCCACATAACTACTACCCATCGGAGTTCCTTAATACTTTGACTCCCAATGGGCTGCCTCCACACGTCTTAAAGCTGAAGCTCGGGTGTCCTATCATATTACTTAGGAATATTGACCCAGCCAATGGCCTTTGCAATGGTACAAGATTGGTGGTGCGGGGGTTTCAGAGAAATACAATTGATGCAGAAATTGTGGTGGGGCAGCATGCTGGGAAAAGGGTATTTCTTCCTCGAATACCATTATGCCCGTCTGATGATGAGATGTTCCCATTCCAGTTTAAAAGGAAGCAGTTTCCTATCGGGCTGAGCTTTGCCATGACGGTCAACAAGTCACGGGGGCCAAACCATCCCGAGCGTGGGTGTATACCTGCACACCAGTGTTCTCTCATGGACGGTTATGCGTTGCGATGTCTCGAGCCACTTCAAGAACCAAGATTAAGATCCTTACACTCCCGCCTGATGTGGAAGCACATGAGGAGGCGACCAAAAAGATGCAGAGGAAAAATGCTAAAAAGAATGCTGAGAAAAATAAAAATAAGAATACATCAAATAGAAAAGGTAAGGATAAGAAGACCCCAATGATGAATGGAACTTTCACGAAGAATATTATATATAAAGAGGTTCTAACACTATCGGTGAGGTAATACAACATTACTAACGCGTACAACTTATTTTTTTCTTTCAATTTACATTGTACAAATGTTATTTCACCAATACTATATTTTTTGTTGTTTCTAGGTATTTCTAAATGGATTATCGGACGCACTACATGGCAAATGGATATCAGAATTCTTGCCGATAAAAATATTATATTAGGCGCATCACCGAAAAGGTCTATATTATAAAGTATGTCAGCTGCGATAAGGCTGTCCATGGTTGTGTTAGTTTCAGACTATTTATCTTTAGAATTAAATGTTAGTTTAGCAACTATATTTAATTTCACAAGTATTATTATCTTATATTATCATGTGATCTGCATGTTTTTAGAACAAAATTTATTGTCCCGTAGCAACGCACGGGCACACTACCTAGTTGTATATATTATTTAAGGAAGCTTACAAAAAGATAGAACGCTAGTTACGAATAAAGTTTTGCAATTCCAAAGTAACTAAGTAAGTTGTGTAATTCTAAACTAAGTAAGTGGTGGTTTTATTTCATTCTTCTTGAAAGAAGAGTTAGTTAGAGGAGATATTAGGTATAGATTAGGTATAGATTAGAAAGAAAAGAGGAGAGAGTAATAGATTAAATTTAAATTGGACTTTGTCTCGTCATGAGCCATAATATTTGGGCTTATCTCAACTATGTTTCAATTAAATATTAAGACTCATAAAAAATACTATCTGCAGTATAGAATTTGTACCATATGGAAAATCAAGGACAGATCGACTCAGTTTATTAGGTGGCTATTGTCTATGTAAAATCAAGAAGAGATCGATTCAGTTAATTAGATGGCTATTGTCTATGTACTATGTAAAGGAAGCTTTAAAAGATAGAACGCTAGTTACGGTTTTGCAATTCTAAACTAAGTAAGAGATAAATGATGATTTTATTTCATTCATTTTGGAAGAAGAGTTAGTTAGGGGAGGTTGTCTATGTACTATATAAAGGAAGCTTAAAAAGATAGAACGCTAGTTACCAATAAGATTTTGTAATTCCAAACTAAGTAAGAGATAAATGGTGATTTTATTTCATTCATTTTGAAAGAAGAGTTAGTTAAAGGAGGGCCGGACTGTAACACCTTAGATGTTAATCACCTTTTGCATTTCATTTCATTAGCATGAGCATCATTTTGCATTCATCATGAGCATGTGTGAATGCATGGTTATTTCAAAAGTTCCATTAATTTATGCTTTGCAACATAGAAGTGAATGCATTTGTTTATGTGTACAACATACATATTTATTAAATAATCTTAGAAATTATCTAAAATTGTTTAGAATTCAATATGAGGTAGGGTTTATATTGCACATTTTGTCAAAATATGTTTCTATGTGATGAGCATGTCATTTATGTCTTTTATCATGTTACTAGATGGATTAAAGTGCAACTATAAGTTTTATTTAGTTTATGGGGTTGACCTCTAAATAAAAGTTATAGTATGGATTCTATGCTACAAACTTTATTTAAGGGTCTAGGGTTAAATCCTATTTTATCTTGCTCAAAAAGTGGCATGAAATTTGAATTTAATATGTTTTGGAAATGATTCAGAAAATATTCTAAGTACTGGATTTCAGTGACTCTATTCAACTTTGGGGGGCGGTGTAAAATAGTTTTCCATAAACAAAGATGTGGCATCCAGTTCACCATTTGCTAATATAAAGTTAGTACTTTGATGACATGTATTGGATTGACCTTGGTGGTTAGTGGTTAGGCCTTAATTAAGTTGTAAATATAGCTAAACAGCATGAGTAAGCTTCTGCTTAACTGAAACCTAATTGAACAGTACTCACTTTCAGTTTTGGAGAATTTATTAAATCACTTTTCACGAATAAAATTTATTCAATTTTTGTTTTATTCATTGTATTGATAGTTGTTCTATGCAACTTTGAAATTGGTTGGACTGTTTGATTAATGTTTAGCTAGTAACTAGTTGCTCAAAAGTGTTTAAACAAAACTGGTTTTAAAGCTCTGAAACTGCATTCAGTTTCAGTTAACTGAATTTCAGTTCAGTTGACTGAACCCTGAGTTTCAGTTTCCTTTTATTGATGTTTAGGATCTTGTAGTTTGTAATCCAGTTGGATTTAGCTTTTGATTCTTTAATATAAGTTGGAGTACACCTATAGTAGTTTGCCACAGTTCAATTGGTTTGGCTTTTGGCTTGCTGGATAGTAAATTAGAGAGGGAGGAAATTGCTGCTACAGTAATTCAGGGAAAGGGAACTTCATTTCTTCTTTCTTCCCTGCCCATGCCGTGCTGTTCACCGGCGCCGCCGTGGCCCTTCCCGCCTCTTCTACAGTTTCTCCGCGCGTCCAACCACCTCACCACGCTCGCGAAGGTGCTGGCCACCTCGCCCAACCGCCCATGTCTTTTAAAAGCCAACGCCGGCCGCCGTATTCCTCTTCTCCACTGCCACCGCTGCCGTGCTTTGCTTCGCTAGCAAAATGCGCGCTGCTCGCTTCCTCTCAGCCCTGCAGCCCAAGCACGCAACTCCGCCACACCCTTGCGGTCCTCTTGGACCCGCTATCGCCAGCTCTACCGGTTGGAATCACCGACACGGCTGTTTCCCGCCTCGGCGGACCGCCATGGCCAAGCTCCGTGCCGCCAACGCTCTTGCTGTTACTGCCCTTTTCCGCCTAAGACAAGTCCTCCATCACCTTCCCCGCGCCTCGCTGCCCCTCCGCCGCCCTTTTTCCCTGCCACCACGGCCATCGGAGCTACTGGTCGCCATCGTTGCCAGAGCTGCCATCCTCTGTGTTGCCGGCACTCGCGGCCAATGCACCATGAATGGCCTCCGTCGAAGCTGGCGCCTCCTGCAGGTGCGGTTAGGGTTGGAGATGCCCCTGCGCCTCCTCTCTGGCCTTCACCGGCCTCCCATCGCTGGAAGCGACCCTTGCACCAGCGTCTTTCCTGCTCTGTACGACGAGGAAGAGAGGAAGGGCCTCGCGCGGAAAGTTTAACAAGTCTCAGGGGGTTATCTACAACGTCCACGACTCAGATGAATAGTGCGCACAGTACGATTTTACCTTTTCTTTTCTCTTTTATGCTAATTTCAGTTGAAACTTTGAAAATTCATAGTAAATAATAGAAAAATCATAAAATAGTAAATGGGGATGTTTTGGAATTCTTATGAGTAGTTCTATGTAGTGGAGTCATAATATGACATGTTTTAGTGGAAAGTTTTTATGGTTTGTTAAGTAAGGTATGCTCTTGTTAATTTCATAAATGCTTGTGTATTGCTCCAATTGGTGTGAAGATTTTATGGTAGGCTATTTATGTGATTCTTGTGCTGTGGTAAAGATTTTATAATTTTTGGTGCAAGTGTGGTTGAGTTATTTGGATATCTTGCTTGATGCCTAGTGGATAGTTTTAAATAATTTATAATTGAAATAAAAATGCAAAAATGAGAAATGTGTTTCCACTGTCTTTACATATGTTATTTAACCCTAATAACACTTAACATGGTCATTTGTTGACTGAAATATTGAGTTTTACATTTAACTTGCTTCCACATGCTTGTTAGCAATTAACATTTGTTATTTTTGTAGTAGTTAATTTATAAAACCTGAGCATGTAAAATTTGTACAGTGACCATGTTTTAATAAAATCTACCTATCATAAAAATATCAGCTCTTAACTAGATGTTTGAAACACTACCTAAAAATAATAACTATAGACTTATATATAAGTTAGTCAAATGCTTAAGCAATCAATGGGTGAATAAATGGTTCTTGTCATGCCACTAGTATTCTTGATAAAGTATATGATGTTAAGATACATGTGGTTTATTGGGTCATGATGCTTGTGTGTGCTTGCTCATGTTTGCCACTAGTTTAACTAGTGTCCTATATATTTGAAAGTAGAGAACAAACATCCCCATGTAATCTCCATGTTATCTCTATGATTGATATTAATGTATTTTCATGTTAAGACCTAACTAATGTTAAACCACCAGGAGTCAGTAAGTTTATAACCCATATGATTAGTTATACATGTATGCTCTTGTTAATGTCTTGAATGAAACACCCTTCTTGCTATACCCTGAAAATGACTGCATGTGTAACTTCTATTGTTGTATAATTTACATGGTGATAATGATATTTTCTGTGCATGTGATAAATAGAAAAGTTGTAGGTTACTTTCATATATAGTTCTTCCTAAAATTTCATGATTTTAGGACAATAGGTTTGGGAGTTATAGATTGTTTGTGCTGTCAATCAGTTTTACATTGTTTTCTGTGCAGCTCTGCAAAAAATAGATTTCTAGGCTTAGTTAGCTTGTGAATCACCTTTTGGTGATAACTAGAGAGTTGTAGTGTTTTTAATAAGCTTTCTAAAATGTCTTGGATCACTATTTTTGGTGGTCTATAACTCTAGCTATGAAAATAATAAATCCAGAAGCTAGTTCTGTCCAACTTCTGGGCAGAATTAGTTATCTGAGTTATTTGACCCTTTTAGCCATTGAATCACTCTAAGATAATTATAATAAAGTTGTAGACAACTTTATAAGCTTTCCAAAAGTCCAAGAACACTCCTTTTGGAGGTCTAGATCTTTAGTTATGACTAGATGATTTGGGTGCTATTCTGCTGTCTTAATTTGCTATTCAAGTGGATTGCTTTAACTTTGTATCACTAGTGTGTGATTAGTAGTACTAATTAATATCCTTCATAGTATTAACATGTGTGCTGGAAGCATCTTGAATTTAAGTAAGTGATATCCAACTCAAGCTAATAATATTTTAATTAAGTGATGATCTTGATACTTCTTTGTTATACCTTTAGAAAGAATTAAGCCTGTGATGACTGGTGTGACTTTTGGATTGACTGTAGGCCAGGGATCATGAAACCCTAATGATCCTCAGTAATCCCTTTAATTAGTAGAAATGGTCATGATAAACTTATTGTGATTAGTTAAAGATTGTTTGCAACTTGTAATAGAAACTTCTCTAGAGAGGAGATATGCACGTACTCTATATAGAAGTTAAAAGCAAATGATGTTACCTTTCTTTAAGCAAATCTAGATAATACAGTGTTGTCATCAGAGAAAGAGAATTACACACATAGAAACTTATGTAGCTTTCCTTTGTTATTATTCAAGCAAAACATCTCATCATGCATCATGTCACGCATAGCATTAAGCATGCATTATTTCGTTACGTGTAGTGCACGTGAGCGAGAAGGTCCGAGATGATCAAGCTTTGGAGGAGACTCGGGAGGATCCAACCCAACAAAGGGATTCCACGGAAGATACTGATAACAAATTTAACCGCTAACCTTCCCTGCAACATAGGCAAGCCCTGGAGCATAACCCACTCTCCCTGTTTTATAAATACTTTATTACACCTTAAGTCTAGTATGATGTGCATTACGTAAATAGGATTTAGGTGAAACCGTTACTGTATGATTACCTTGATCTACAGTTACTTCCAGATACTATCCCACTAGTATGTGTAGGACATCTTTCCTTAAATGCTTAGCTATGCTTAGACCGGTAGAAGTCGGGTGATTTTCTGTCTTTCGCGAGATGTAGGATGGTTACTTATTCACTACGGGATATAATATATGCTATCTTGAATCATGAGAACAGAAATAATTGGAGACCGGACGGAACATGGGCTATGTTCTGGTGGAAGCCGACAGGGTTACCTGGTCGTGCTAGTACTGTCCGTGTCGATTAAGGACCGAGCCGTATTCTGGATCTAGGTGTGAAATTGAACATACCTTCACATAACCGCCGAATAACTCGTTTCGACGGTGAAGTTTGGTTAGCTTATTCGAGGTAGTTCTTAAACCGCTTATGCATTCTTTGGGATGATTAGAATGTGGGAGGGTACTGGTCTAAAACCCTGCATGACTACGGGCTACGGGCTGAACGGGCATGACTTGCGAGGACGCAGTACCATGAGATTTGCATAGCGTGATCAAGCCTATCTTTCGAATAGAGCGAGCAGTAACTCGAGCGATTCTGGTCTAACTCGTAAGGGTATGTGATACGGGCTTTACCCAGCTGGTGTAATCGATTCGAATCGCCGTCTCTCCCGGTCAGTGAGAAACTCATACCTTTTCGCAGAGACGTAGTAAGAAATGGAACATCGGCTGGTGATGAAAGGATTATGGTTGATATCCCATTATTGATGATAATTTCTCTGAATCAAATCATATGATATAGAAAGATGCTAATGTAGTCCTAAGTAGCTCAACATTAATACTGCTACTAAAATCTAATATAAGGATTACATTAGTAAGCTTTTCTGCAAATGATGCTAACCATTAAACTCCACATATATAGCCTATCATTATCCTTGGTGTCTTTTATTTTTTTCTCCCTGACGGGTAAGTCTTGCGGAGTACAATTGAGTACTTAGAGTTTTATCCCACCCTGTTGCAGGTGAATTGCTTTGTCTGTGGATGATGTTAACTAAAGCTGATGGGCACGGCTACTCCATAGAATATTTCTCTTCTTTATTTCACCAGAGGATGTCATTTAAGCTAGCAATACCACTCAAGTTTTGATTTGGTAATCATTTTAAACTTTATTTTATTGTCAATTGATTTGAAACTAAACCTTTATTCATTATTCTTTATCTTATTGTAATAACTCTTATGCTGCGAACTCTGAGTATGTGATATGTATTTGCTTAATCGAGTACGATCCTGGTTGTAAAGTTGATTTACCGAGGTCATTCATGACACTCGGCAGACTACCGGGTTTATATACGTGATGGTATGTGCGTGCCATCGTGATCAACAGGGACGTTCATACTTGATCGTGTATAAATTGGTCGGTTCTATCACAAGGACCAAAAAATGGAGGAGAGAAACCTTTGCCTCTTTATTAGTAGGTATAGAAATCGATAGCACAAAAGAGCACCAGAGTCCGAAAGGGCAAACGAAGCTCCAATCAACTGGCTTCCCACACAATCCATTTGTCTGGTTCCTGGAGTTGTCTTGCTGGCGGCTGGCGCCGATCTGTGCCGCCGCCACCGCCATGCACCTTTTTCTCTGCCATCATCGAGCCACGCCGCATCGTTCTTCCGCCGTCGCTGAGTGGATCCGAAGGGTGGAAAGATTAGCATGACAAGAACATAGATTTATTGGGCATTGCAACAGGAGGGGATTGGTGCTAAGAGAGGGTGGATTTGTCGGAGGTTATGAATAGCATCTCTCTCCTCATTAATCTTGTGCCATATTATCTTAGAACATGTATAAAACTTATAGATAGAAATTGTCTGTGAGTGTCTTGTACATAACTCAAAAGATAGGTCGTACAACCCACAGACAGAAATCATCTGCAAGCTGGTTAATGCTTTGCATATAGCCAAGATCAATCTTGAAACATCAGTAGCCATTGTATTGCTATTTGATAGATAATGAATTAGCACATCACTAAATTAATCACTCTCAATATGCAGGCCATTCATGTGAAATTGTACAGCAGCGCCTAGGCTTTTTTTTTTTGAGGGAAAGCAGCGCCTAGGCTCAGGATGAAGCTGAAAGGAAATTCAGGATGCATGTTATTCTAGTGATTGCAGAAAAAACACTTGACAACTGGGCTACTTCGACAACCATAGGCTCAATTCCTAAAGGTCAGAAATTCTAAAAATCCATGACCAGCCCACGCAAGCAAAAATGGCCAAATCCACAGCTAATGTTGTCATTACAGTAAGTTTGTACCAGATCAAAAGTGATGGCAAAAGAAATGAACCTACTCAAATTTTGTTCAGATTCAGGAAAGAACTCTTTAGAACTATGTTGTATCTGAATATGTACACTTGTACAATATATATAAAAACTATACTTAAATCAATGAAAGATGTAAAAACTTTCCAATAGTTCGAGGATAGTTCAATAGTAGGTGAATGATATACTATAATAGATCCACGGCACAAAAGCGTTGTTTGAATCTAATAGCCAAATCTTGATTCATCTCTATCCTCTCTTTCTAGAGGCGAAATTGCAGCTCAATGGCACCGGCCACTAGGTAGAATGCCGCCACGCGAAGACGCCGCTGCAGTAGTACCCGACTATGCCAGCAACACGAACAAATTGCCCACGCTTCGGCACACGACACGACTTCCACCGCCTCATCATCCATTCCAGGAACACACCCTCGGTCATCATGTCCTCCTTTGCCACCGCTGCCGCCCCGGACATCTCCACGCCATAGCCACATCTGGCGCCTCGACAATTTTGGCACGCATCTTTGCTTCTCCTGCGTGCCGCAACCTTATCCTATGTCTAGGCGCTTGATGACAACGACCCCGTACAGCACAGCATCAGACGATGACACCTGCGAGCAGTGGCGGATCTAGAAACATATTGAAGGAGGGTTGATCTCTTCTTTTTCCTCTATCTCTCTATTTTTCTTTCTCTATCTCTTTATTTTTCTTGTTTTCTCTATCTCTTCTTCTCCCTCACTCTCTCTAAATCTCCATTGATGCCTAGCTCTAGGGGGGCTAGAGCCCACCCAGTCCCCCTTAAATCTGTGATGAGGACATGACCCATTCAGATGCAACCATTAATTATAAGGTGAGCTTGTTCAGTGATTTTTGGTGCAACTCACTTGGTTCCATATGTACATGTCCGTATTTGCTTGTAGGCACAAATATTCCTCAATGTGCAAATCAATCAAGGTTCATCGGTGGCCTGACAGTACCTCAATGGAAAGGCCATAACTCAACCATCCGAAGTGCGATTGAGGTCAATGAGCACTTGATGGAAAGCTTATTTGATAAGCTTTCAAATAAATCAGGTTTCATCTCAATATCACGTTGGCAAGACCTCCAAATCATCAAGACATTCTGTCGCCGTTGTTCTTTGTCGAGAGCTACATCATCGTCATGGGCTTAATATTCACACTTGGGACCCTGGCCCAAGTTGGAGCACATTCCGAGAAGATGAAAAACACACCAAGGAAGCCCTTCGACGTCTTCCTCCTTGGCCACCACCTTAGGGGCAAGCAAGGACGTCCAAACCAAGCCGGAGGCCCAGTCCAACTCGAGTTCGCGTCAGTCTCGGCCTTCAGAACCAGCGAGCGATAAACCGGACGCCCAGGACACATCCGAACTCCGTTTTTGATGATCCACACATGGATGGAAAGATAATTTCATAAGCTAACTAATGGCTTTAGTTCGAGGTCCAAATTCTATTGGAGTCAACGGAAATCGTCGAAACAATTCAGCGTCCAGAATCTGTCTTGGTGCTGCGTCACCGTTTTTGGTCCGTTGGGCCGTGTATCGTGTTTAAGCCCATTAGGGGGCGTGTCCAGGGGGAGCGACGACCCTTTGACCTTATATTCAGTAGCCGCCGCTCTCGTTAGGGTTTGAGTTTTGCTTTAGATCAATCTGTCATTGAACAATCGCCGTTATCGGTTTGTGAAACCCCACGTTGAGATCTTAATCATATATCTGCAATTGTCACTTCACTTGAGTTGCGTATTATCTTGTTCTTGCTTGTGTTCTTCGATTCGCAGCAGGGATTAGCCTTCTTGGCGAGGTCAACCAGATTGTGACACGGTTGATAACCGGAGGAGACGTGGTGCTAAGGTTCTGTGGTTCGGTCTTTGTGATCTGAAGCCGGATCGGTGTGTCGCTCTTTGGCTACTACCTACAACCTGTCCTCCAACTAAACTCAAACCGAGGACGGTTTGTTGTCAAGAAGGGGAGGATGATGAGGACATGACCCATTCAGATGCAACCATTAATTATAAGGTGAGCTTGTTCAGTGATTTTTAGTGCAACTCACTTGGTTCCATATGTACATGTCCGTATTTGCTTGTAGGCACAAATATTCCTCAATATGCAAATCAATCAAGGTTCATCGGTGGCCTGACAGTACCTCAATGGAAAGGCCATAACTCAACCATCCGAAGTAAGATTGAGGTCAATGAGCACTTGATGGAAAGCTTATTTGATAAGCTTTCAAATAAATCAGGTTTTATCTCAATATCACATTGGCAAGACGTCCAAATCATCAAGACATTCTATCGCTGTTGCTGTCAGGAGCTACATCATCGTCATGGGCTCGATATTCACACTTGGGACCCTGACCCAAGTTGGAGCACATTCCGAGAAGATGGAAAACACACCAAGGAAGCCCTTGGACGTCCTCCTCCTTGGCCACCACCTTAGGGGCAAGCAAGGATGTCCAAACCAAGCCGGAGGCCCAGTCCAACTCAAGTTCGCGTCAGTCTCGGCCTTCAGAACCAGCGAGCGAAAAACTAGACGCCCAGGACACATCCGAACTCCGTTTTTGATGATCCACACATGGATGGAAAGATAATTTCATAAGCTAACTAATGGCTTTGGTTTGAGGTCCAAATTCTATTGGAGTCAACCGAAATCGTCGAAACAAATCAGCGTCCAGAATCTGTCTTGGTGCTGCGTCACCGTTTTTGGTCCGTTGGGCCGTGTATCGTGTTTAAGCCCATTAGGGGGCGTGTCCAGGGGGAGCGACGACCCTTTGACCTTATATTCAGTAGCCGCCGCTCTCGTTAGGGTTTGGGTTTTGCTTTAGATCAATCTGGCATTGAACAGTCGTCGTTATCGGTTTGTGAAACCCCACGTTGAGATCTTAATCATATATCTGCAATTGTCACTTCACTTGAGTTGCGTATTATCTTGTTCTTGCTTGTGTTCTTCGATTCGCAGCAGGGATTAGCCTTCTTGGCGAGGTCAACCGGATTGTGACACGGTTGATAACCAGAGGAGACGTGGTGCTAAGGTTGCAGGGTTCGGGTCTTTGTGATCTGAAGCCGGATCGGTGTGTCGCTCTTTGGCTACTACCTACAACCTGTCCTCCAACTAAACTCAAACCGAGGACGGTTTGTTATCAAGAAGGGGAGGATGATGAGGGCATGACCCATTCAGATGCAACCATTAATTATAAGGTGAGCTTGTTCAGTGATTTTTGGTGCAACTCACTTGGTTCCATATGTACATGTCCGTATTTGCTTGTAGGCACAAATATTCCTCAATGTGCAAATCAATCAAGGTTCATCGGTGGCCCCGACAAGTACCTCAATGGAAAGGCCATAACTCAACCATCCGAAGTGCGATTGAGGTCAATGAGCACTTGATGGAAAGCTTATTTGATAAGCTTTCAAATAAATCAGGTTTCATCTCAATATCACGTTGGCAAGACCTCCAAATCATCAAGACATTCTGTCGCTTGTTGCTTGTCGAGGAGCTACATCATCGTCATGGGCTTGATATTCACACTTGGGACCCTGGCCCAAGTTGGAGCACATTCCGAGAAGATGGAAAACACACCAAGGAAGCCCTTGGACGTCCTCCTCCTTGGTCACCACCTTAGGGGCAAGCAAGGACGTCCAAACTAAGCCGGAGGCCCAGTCCAACTCGAGTTCGCGTCAGTCTCGGCCTTCAGAACCAGCGAGCGATAAACCGGACGCCCAGGACACATCCGAACTCCGTTTTTGATGATCCACACATGGATGGAAAGATAATTTCATAAGCTAACTAATGGCTTTGGTTTGAGGTCCAAATTCTATTGGAGTCAACGGAAATCGTTGAAACAAGTCAGCGTCCAGAATCTGTCTTGGTGCTGCGTCACCGTTTTTGGTCCGTTGGGCCGTGTATCGTGTTTAAGCCCATTAGGGGGCGTGTCCAGGGGGAGCGACGACCCTTTGACCTTATATTCAGTAGCCGCCGCTCTCGTTAGGGTTTGAGTTTTGCTTTAGATCAATCTGTCATTGAACAGTCGCCGTTATCGGTTTGTGAAACCCCACGTTGAGATCTTAATCATATATCTGCAATTGTCACTTCACTCGAGTTGCGTATTATCTTGTTCTTGCTTGTGTTCTTCGATTCGCAGCAGGGATTAGCCTTCTTGGCGAGGTCAACCAGATTGTGACACGGTTGATAATTAGAGGAGACGTGGTGCTAAGGTTGCAGGGTTCGGGTCTTTGTGATCTGAAGCCGGATCGGTGTGTCGCTCTTTAGCTACTACCTACAACCTGTCCTCCAACTAAACTCAAACCGAGGATGGTTTGTTGTCAAGAAGGGGAGGATGATGAGGACATGACCCATTCAGATGCAACCATTAATTATAAGGTGAGCTTGTTCAAGGATTTTTGGTGCAACTCACTTGGTTCCATATGTATATGTCCGTATTTGCTTGTAGGCACAAATATTCCTCAATATGCAAATCAATCAATGTTCGTCGGTGGCCTGACAGTACCTCAATGGAAAGGCCATAACTCAACCATCCGAAGTGCGATTGAGGTCAATGAGCACTTGATGGAAAGCTTATTTGATAAGCTTTCAAATAAATCAGGTTTCATCTCAATATCACGTTGGCAAGACCTCCAAATCATCAAGACATTCTGTCGCTGTTGCTGTCAGGAGCTACATCATCGTCATGGGCTTGATATTCACACTTGGGACCCTGGCCCAAGTTGGAGCACATTCCGAGAAGATGGAAAACACACCAAGGAAGCCCTTGGACGTCCTCCTCCTTGGCCACCACCTTAGGGGCAAGCAAGGACGTCCAAACCAAGCCGGAGGCCCAGTCCAACTCGAGTTCGCGTCAGTCTCGGCCTTCAGAACCAGCGAGCGATAAACCGGACGCCCAGGACACATCCGAACTCCGTTTTTGATGATCCACACATAGATGGAAAGATAATTTCATAAGCTAACTAATGGCTTTGGTTTGAGGTCCAAATTCTATTGGAGTCAACGGAAATCATCGAAACAAGTCAGCGTCCAGAATCTGTCTTGGTGCTGCGTCACCGTTTTTGGTCCGTTGGGCCGTGTATCGCGTTTAAGCCCATTAGGGGGCGTGTCCAGGGGGAGCGACGACCCTTTGACCTTATATTCAGTAGCCGCCGCTCTCGTTAGGGTTTGGGTTTTGCTTTAGATCAATCTGTCATTGAACAGTCGCCGTTATCGGTTTGTGAAACCCCACGTTGAGATCTTAATCATATATCTACAATTGTCACTTCACTTGAGTTGCGTATTATCTTGTTCTTGCTTGTGTTCTTCGATTCACAGCAGGGGATTAGCCTTCTTGGCGAGGTCAACCGGATTGTGACATGGTTGATAACCGGAGGAGACGTGGTGCTAAGGTTGCGGGGTTCGGGTTTTTGTGATCTGAAGTCGGATCGGTGTGTCGCTCTTCGACCAAATCGATAGTTATCTTGAACTGACGGAAGATCGGGAATCACGTCCCCATTAAATGGTATCGAGCTTAAGGTATACCGTCAAGTTCGCATCTATCTCCTAGTTTGAGTGTTTTCACTTCGTCCCATAAATCTAGAAAATTGCCCTACAAAAATATTTGTGTTCACCGTTATTTTTTCCATATTCCATCAACCATTGTGCCACTGCAATTTTTTTTATTTTAGTCAAACTTTATTGAACAGTTGTCCCTTGTGAGTCATTGTGTTCGTTGGTTTATTCAAGTCTGAATTTAGTTCCTCTCAAATTCGTTCCACTGAGTTTGGTGTTGAGTTGATCCTGCATGCACACATATTAGATTTGTTTTCTTGTTTGCCACTTAATCAAGAAAAGTGCAGCCGTTGTACCAGCTTGCTATATGTTAAAAAAAAGAAAAGAAAAGTTTAGTTGCACGTGAGCAAATAAGAAAATAGGAAGTTTTGCTTATTTCCTTATATAATAGAAATCAAGTCCAGATTGTTTTCTTCTTTAACATTCACGACTGGATTTTAGATAGCTACTTTTGGAAGCCTAGACATTGTGCTGCTAATTGATTCGAAGACTGTGTCTTAGATTGTACAAAGAAGATATATCTGAAAATTATATTGCAGCACTTTCTGGTTGAAAAAAATAGAAAAAGGCAACAGGTGCTTAAAAAAAAGAGTCGCACCAAGAAAAAGATAAAAAAGCCAACGTGGTGCAAAAAAAAAAGAGGTGCATCAAAAAAAAGAGAGAAAAAAAGAAAAACAATTCAGAAGTGCTTGCATCCTTTTGAGTCGGTGTGCTGAGTTGTATTGTTGCTTGCTTGATCTAGGTCTAGGGACGAGTTTAGGCCAGCGACATAGACTAACTTGGGACTACTTTTCAATCTTGTAATTCTGAACTAAATTATTGCTATTCCTTGCTACTATATTCAAGCCTCCCAAGCTCCACATATATACTTCAGATCAGTACAGAAAAAGACCCTTATAATTTTGGTGTCACCTCCTCACAGGTATCACGAACCAGCCGTCGGTTGTACCATCCACTGTCTTGCTTTGGTAAGAATACTTGTAAGAATTTGGTAATACGTGTGAGAGTGTGATTCCACCGCCACATATAATAATTTGATAGGAAATTATTTAATTTCTAACACTATCAAACAACGAGTTTCTGTTTAAGTGTGAATTGCGGGACATCATGGATCGACCATCTTCCTCTATTGCTGCATTGACTAAGTGCACCACGGAGTTTGTACAGCACGTGCTTAGTTCTCAAATGAAGAAGGCGGAGCAAAATCAGTTTAACAATTTATTCCAAACATATTTTGTTGTTAAAGAGGCTCGTTGTCGTGTCATGATCGATGGTGAAAGTTGCAACAATCTTGCAAGCTTAGAGTTGGTCGAGAAGCTTGGCTTAACCACAAGACCACATCCATATCCATACTACATCAAATGGATGAATTCTTGGGATAAGATAAAGGTAACTGAAATTACACGCATTGAATTTTCCCTTGGAGTTTATAAGGATAGCGCAGATTTTGATATAGTACCTATGCAATCTTGTCATTTATTATTTGGTAAACCATGGATATTTGACAATAATGTTATGCATAATATGATTGATAATAAATACTCATTCAAATACAGTGGTAGAAATATTACTTTCATACCTATGACTGCTGCTGAAATTTTAAGAGAAGATCTTTTAAGAATAGAGAGAAGAAAGAATGAACCTTTTAGGAAAGAATGGTTAATTTCTAATGTTACAATACCTTTATCTAAATCTAAATTTGTAGAAAATAAAGATATTTCTTTGTCTCTTGTTGAAAGTAATAGTTTGCAGCATATATCCAAGGAAGAGGACAAGGTAATAGAAAAAGAACATGTAACGGTTTTAGGTAAGAGCTCTCTTGATGTGCTGACTTTGCCCACCAATGATGCTACTAATATGATTTTAGAACCTTCTCTTGATTTACTTTTACCACAAAAGAATTATTCTACTGATCGTTGTGATAAAGAAGAGTTGCGTGATAGTTCTATGATTACTCCTGTGCCACAACTTGTGAAAGAAATTGATGCTTATGTTTTGAAACAAAGTACTTTGTTGGTGCAAGTAAATATTTTCTTTCCATTACCACTAAAAAAAAGATGAGTTAAAACTATTATCTTCTCTTAATACTTTGGGTTATATTGAGTTTAATACTCTATGTGCTCTTAATGTTTTAGAAGGTAAATTTAAATATGCTGAATTACCATGGTTATCTAGATGTATATATTACTTTATTGGCAAATATAATTTCAAAGGAGAGTATATGGTGCATCGTGTTTATATTTGTTCAAATCTGAAATCTTTTGCTGTGCAAACATATGATCAATTAGAGGGCCACAAAATAAATAATTATGTCATGTCGAGATCCCCAAATTTTGTTATAGAGCAATGTTGGCTACTACCTACAACCTGTCCTCCAACTAAACTCAAACCGAGGACGGTTTGTTGTCAAGAAGGGGAGGATGATGAGGACATGACCCATTCAGATGCAACCATTAATTATAAGGTGAGCTTGTTCAGTGATTTTTGGTGCAACTCACTTGGTTCCATATGTACATGTCCGTATTTGCTTGTAGGCACAAATATTCCTCAATGTGCAAATCAATCAAGGTTCATCGGTGGCCTGACAGTACCTCAATGGAAAGGCCATAACTCAACCATCCGAAGTGCGATTGAGGTCAATGAGCACTTGATGGAAAGCTTATTTGATAAGCTTTCAAATAAATCAGGTTTTATCTCAATATCACGTTGGCAAGACCTCCAAATCATCAAGACATTCTGTCGCTGTTGCTGTCAGGAGCTACATCATCGTCATGGGCTTAATATTCACACTTGGGACCCTGGCCCAAGTTGGAGCACATTCCGAGAAGATGAAAAACACACCAAGGAAGCCCTTCGACGTCTTCCTCCTTGGCCACCACCTTAGGGGCAAGCAAGGACGTCCAAACCAAGCCGGAGGCCCAGTCCAACTCGAGTTCGCGTCAGTCTCGGCCTTCAGAACCAGCGAGCGATAAACCGGACGCCTAGGACACATCCGAACTCCGTTTTTGATGATCCACACATGGATGGAAAGATAATTTCATAAGCTAACTAATGGCTTTGGTTTGAGGTCCAAATTCTATTGGAGTCAACGGAAATCGTCGAAACAATTCAGCGTCCAGAATCTGTCTTGGTGCTGCGTCACCGTTTTTGGTCCGTTGGGCCGTGTATCGTGTTTAAGCCCATTAGGGGGCGTGTCCAGGGGGAGCGACGACCCTTTGACCTTATATTCAGTAGCCGCCGCTCTTGTTAGGGTTTGGGTTTTGCTTTAGATCAATCTGTCATTGAACAGTCACCGTTATCGGTTTGTGAAACCCCACGTTGAGATCTTAATCATATATCTGCAATTGTCACTTCACTTGAGTTGCGTATTATCTTGTTCTTGCTTGTGTTCTTCGATTCGCAGCAGGGATTAGCCTTCTTGGCGAGGTCAACCGGATTGTGACACGGTTGATAACCCGGAGGAGACGTGGTGCTAAGGTTGCGGGGTTCGGGTCTTTGTGATCCGAAACCGGATCGGTGTGTCGCTCTTCGACCAAATCGATAGTTATCTTGAACCCGACGGAAGATCGGGAATCACGTCCCCATTAATCTGCCCCTGCCTACGAGCATGAGCTGCCCTTGTCGTCCCGCGAGACGACCTCGTCTCAATTCCTGTTCATAAGGAGACGTTTTGGAATTGTCTTGGCATACAGATGACTAAACATACGTGCCCTTAGGCTAGTGCTAATATGATGTCTCATTTAATGCTACATTTAATGCTATAAGCATCTATAAATGCGCATAGCAACTAAACTAAGAGCAACATAAGTGTTTAGCTAAAAATTAGATTATAAGAGCCAAGTCATACAACAACATTTGTCTTTTATTTGTCTATAAAAAATATTTTATTATTATATGGTAGTATCATATTTTTCTTTCACTTTCCTACTTCTTGTCATATATACTTTTATTTGGATCCACAAATGCATATGTATCCGTGTCTAGCTTGGTGTTTGCAAGCTAAATTCTCATCTCTCTCCTTTCATTTTTTTTTTTTTTTACTTAAGAAAAATACTAACTAGTTTAGCTATAAGTGCATTACTATTAGGAAAAGTCTATTTTTCTTCCCCCCTAATTTTCATGAAAATCCGCTTTTCCTCCCTAAACTCTAAAACCAAATAAACAACCTTCCTCAACTTTTGAAATTATGCACTGTAGCTCCTTGGAGTGGTTTTCATGGTGGTTTTGCTACCGTAATAGTGGTTTTATCTTTTTTTATTTATTTTGGTTGAATTTTTGAAAAATCATAGTAAATCATAAAAAATCATAAAATAAAAAAATCTAATTTTGTTGGACTCCACGTGAGTAGATCAACACAATAAATATATAATATGGTATGCTTTAGTTTAAAGTTTTTACTAGTCTTTTTCTTTTTTATTTATTTTGGCTAAATCTTGGAAAAACACATTAGATCGTAAAAAAATCATGGAGGGTAATGGGCCATCGGCTTGTCTCGGCCTTCTCTGATCTGTGTCTCCAAGACAACCGAACCCACCCGGGACAACGGATAACGCTCTCCTCCTTCGGCTCCTTCCCTGTCCCTCCTGTCCTCTCCCCTCCCCTCCAATGGCGACGGCCATTTCCTCTCTTGTCACTCCTCCGGCCCTCCATCGCCGCTGCCTGAGCCCTGCCTCCGTTTCCGTATCCACCTCTATCCGCATCTCCTTCCGGGCCGCCGCGGCTCCTCAGGCGTGTCGCCGGGCCGTGGCGCTGCGGGTGTCCGCCTCCTCGGCGGTGCTCGAGGCGCCAGAGGCTGTGGCGGCGCGAAAGCTCTACGTCGGGAATATTCCCAGGACTGTCACCAACGACGAGCTCCGCGACATGTTCGCTGCGCACGGCACGGTCGAGCGGGCCGAGGTAACGCTACACGTTTATCCCATTCCAAGATTGACCTCGCTTCCCTGACTTTCTTGGCTCTTGCCTTTCCCACTCAGCTCTTGCCCAAATTCAACCATATTTAATTCTTGCTCAAACATTACTGGTCTCTTGGAAATGGTAATCCGTGTGTGGTTTGGTTGCTTGTACTAGTTCTGTCGAATTGCTGCGTCAATAGACAAAGACAAGGCGATGTTGTGATGAGTGTCTTGCTTTATGCTCCAAAATAACTTTAGGTCCCTGAAAGATGAAATTCAATTGTTTCCTGCAGGTTATGTACGACAAGTATACCAATCGCAGCCGACGGTTCGGATTTGTCACCATGAGCACTGCAGAAGAGGCCAATGCTGCAGTTGAGGCGCTCAATGGGACCGTAAGCATCCAATGTTGCAATTCTGCGCCATGGCATATTTGTGAACTTTGAGGGGAATACAGCCATCATATTTCTGCTTTTTTTTTTTTTTGTGCCAGGAGGTTGGTGGTAGAAAAATTAAAGTGAATGTCACAGAGAGCTTCTTGCCTAACATTGACCGATCAGCAGCACCAGAAGGGGAGCCTGTATTTGTGGATAGTCAATACAAGGTTTATGTTGGTAATCTTGCAAAGACTGTAACAACAGAAGTTCTTAAAAACTTCTTCTCTGAAAAGGGGAAGATCCTCAGTGCCACAGTCTCCCACATTCCGGGGACCTCGAAGTCAAAGGGGTATGGCTTCGTCACCTTCTCTTCTGAGGAAGAAGTTGAAGCTGCTGTTGCTACTTTCAATAACGCGGTAAGCTTCTGTTTGCACATTTGCATTTCTGCCATTTCTTTGCTACCTCATAACGTAGTCACCATTTGCCAAACAAAAGAAAAAGGCTATGTTACAATCTTGTATCTTATTAGTTATTATTTAGGTGAAAAATAGATGGAAATATGGAATTAACTTACTGACTATTATGTGTACAGATGAGTTAGAATTATATGACATTAACTACATCAGTTGATGCCATATTTTTTTTAGATGAAAAGGTTTCCCCTGCTTTATTGATCATAAAGCATTTGTGACACAGTTAAGCGCAAAAAGCGTATTCTAGGCGCGCCCGCCAAACATGTTCAGTCGGCGTTACGCCGCACAAATGTCAAAGCCTGCACAAATGACATTAACTACATCAGTTGATGCCATATTGTTCCGGCATTTCATTCTGAAAGAAACTTATTTACTGATATTGGCATCCTGGTCTGTTCTTTAACTGTATTTCATCATACGACCACGAACTACTGATTTGCTGTTCAAAAGATCTCTGAAGGCTTGAAAGTTTTCATGGCTTTTGATATCAAACTTATTGTTCTACAATTAAATGTGGTTTCAGGAATTGGAAGGACAACCCATTCGTGTGAATAGAGCTTAGGTTAGCAGAAATTTGCAGGAGCACTGAAGCAAGGGGAATATCTTGGCGAATACATGTAGAATGAGGAACACTTGGATGCTAGGTTCTGATAACAAAGTGATCAAGGCCTTCAATGTGATTTCAATGTCAGACAATTTTCGTACCATAATAGTGTATGCAGAGGATTTTTCTTGTCTATTCATTGTTCATATGATTACAGTTTTTCTGAACAGCACATCTATATGATGACACAAAGGCAGCATGGTTTCATTTCAGTTATATACCATGTTTGTTTACTTGAATCGAATTCTACATCTTGTACATTCCAGCCTTAATGTTTGTCAGTTCAACTGCTGACTTTCTGCTTTTCAAATTTGGCTGATGAGCACGTTCAAATGCATTCCTTTCTTTTTCATTTGGGATTCAAATTCATTCTTTGAACAGTATTTGGTTCTAGGAGATGATGATGATACAACTGTAAGGCTTTCTTCTCTGCACTCCTATAGTTCAGTCATCTAAATATATGACAGCTTAATTGAATTGTATTGGTGACTCCACACTAAAAAGGAAAAAGGTATATGTCCTATTTCTTCTTCATGCTAAGGTTACAGGACAGAATCGCTTAAGTTCTAATGCCCCTTGGTCGGTTGGTACCTTGAGAGATAAGATTTCTGAATCGTCAGAAAAACTACTTAACAATTGAGATGCATAGAATGTAAATTACCTCAATTCTCCTAAGTTTGATTAATTGAATGGAGAGCAATGAACAAACTGGACCTTTTTCGCATAGATAAAATTTAGAACACACATTTGTTCCTTTAGATTTATGGCATTTTCAGTTTCAATCGCAATCCACAACATCCCATCAAGTGTGCAAGATCAGAAAATAGGACATCAATGAAATGGTGTGCTCAGGCTCTGCTATTAGGTCATTACACAACGCAATCATTTCATCTGCAATTGCAATTGGCATCAAGTTCTACATAATCTTTCAGGATCAATGATCTGCAGTGGATGAGCTTGACTAGATGGATAACAGACTATTTGTAATCCTGAATCATAGCTGTGGAGGTCAAATACTTTCAAGAAGCAACACAAACATGTAGATGAATCAAGCATACAATAGAAATAGGAAGTGCATGGAGAAAAGGGATGTTTCAAAGAGTATGTGCTGATCTGTCAAGAATTTCCTAATAATACACATAGAGCAAAAATTTGTTTTCGTCCTGGAAACATCCGAAGATTTGATCTACCAGTCAACCTGCAGGAAATGGGAAATACATCTGATTAGTTTCCATTCAGAGCATTTGCTCAGATTCTGCAATGATTCTCATCTTATTTTTTAAATAAAGGATAGTGTTTCAGATCTTTGGGTGAAAATGAAGTGTTCAGATCTTTGGGTCAAATATTTTTCTCCATTTAGCATCTAAAAACATTTCTCTTAGATCTTAGGGAATCTATGATGTTATTGCAACAAAGCAAAGGGCATTTGCAGTCTTGACAAAATGTCAGAAGAGTTCTAGCATTTACACTAGAAGTCACGTCAAATTCAATAGAAAACTCCAAAGTAGGATTGGAATGCATAAAGGAACTTTAGAATCAAGATGTAACTCATCTCGACATCAAATCATTTTGACAGATTACGTATCTATTTTGGAGAGGACAGGGATCTCTGGATGACCTGATTATGAATTGGAGTACCAATATGAATGGAAAGAACATCAGTTCTGATCACAAACTGATGCCAGCCAAGTCAAAAAGCTTCTCAGCCTGGTCTGGGAAGAGAGTTATAAACAGGTAGGCACCTGCACATGAGCGCCCATAAGATACGGTCATGAGCTGGTGCATTTGATTATTTCTGAAAGAGAGAATCTTACTGATCAGTACAGTCCCAAGGACTACTGAAATCTTCCCTTGGATGGTCACAAGGCCAGCTTTCCCCGCGTTCTGCAGCTCACTTTTTCCGATGGATTCAAACGTTCCTGTAAATTACTTGAACTATATGTTACAGCGTAAACCCCGAAACACTTTGGAGCAACACATCCTGTGAAGCTTATCAGTTTGGTACCTGGCTTCACTGTCTGAAGACCTGATGTGATGCATGCAATATTTTGAAAGCCTTCTTTCTCCAGTGCATCTGCAGCGGCCGCTGACCTTCAGCAGACCAAGGGCAAAGCAAATCAGCAATCGATACCAGATCATCCAACTACACAGTTCTCATTTTGATACAAATGTTATCCTAACCTCTATACAGGTCATTATAGGATTCCATTTGGGTCAAAATTTTAAGTTGGGCCATCAATATGTAGATAGTTATATGTATTGGGAACGGTCTAGTTTGGGAGGTTTTCTCACCCTAAAACGGCTCCTTTTTTCTAGAAAATATTGTGCAATGTAGCAGTGAGTCATTTTTCTATCTTCCCGCAATGAACTAGAAGCCAGTGGAGCCAGAGAAACTAGCTTCATGCTTCGATTCCTTTGGAATAGCATGAAGCCGGAGGTAGAATCGCTCCCAATCCCAAAGAGACGCATAGAATTGTAGCTTTATTTGGAATAATATTTTGGTGGATACGACTAGTCAAATTGTCACAATGCAAACCGTGTTAATGTCTGAGAAAACTTGTTTCTACAATCATAGGGAGTACGTCCCTCCAAATAGCTCGACTGAATGCTTAATTTTGTTTGCTTAACATGTCCTTACAAAAGGAACTTGATGACAGAATTGCTGGGTCACAAACCTGAGACCTTCCTGGCAGACAACCAGCACCTTGCTCTCCGGCGAGAACTTGTCCTTGACTGTCTTTGCAAAGTCCGGGTTGAGCTTGGTGAAGGGCAGGCCGAAGAAGAGCCCAGCGAAGTTGTTGTGCAGCTGTCGCTTCACAATCGTCCCTTAATAAAAAATCAAAATCAAACAAAAACACACAGGCTCTCAACTCAATTCAATGAAAAGTACAGGAAAAGCATAACATTTCTTGCAAGAAATCCCTCCAAAAAAGAAGAGAACATTTCTTCCTGAAAGAAATGTAGAAATGCATGGGCGATTGTGGTGGCGCCGGCGGCCGTTGTTTGCATACCAATGTCGTTGTCTTGGTTCTCAATGAAGAGAGGCACATGTATAGAGGACTTGATGTATGCCCTCTCGCGCTGCGTCCTGTCCCTGATGTCCAGCACCGCGTAGCCCTCCTCGTCCACGAGCCTCTTGGCCTCGTCGGCGCCGACGTAGCTCACCTCTGCCCGAACCACGGCCGCGCAGGAGGAGGAGCTCCTCCTCCTCCTCCCCCTCCTTGGAGACAGGTTGATCCCTGCAGGTTCCCCACCCTGCCTGATCCTCACGGCTATCCAAGAACCTCTGAAAACATGCAGACAGATTCGATTCTTCAGGTTTCCGTTTCATTCACAATAATCAGATACTGAAGAATGAGGAGGGAGAGTAGAAAGGGAGAAATCTTTGTTCACCTGAAAGGGGAGAAAGCACTGGATAGGCCAACCACTGCCATTTCCCCTCTAACGGTTTTTCCTTTTTCTTTTCGAGATTTTTGGTTATGAAATGGACTTTTCTAGAGATTTTGTGAACGTTTTGGGGGGAGTGAGTGAGCAAGCTGCAGAAGCGAGAGCGTAGCAATGGATTTTGCTGCAGAAGCGAGAGGGAGAGGAGGGATATCCTGGAAGCCAATGGGATCACGCCACACTGGATCCACGGGAGCGTTGTGGGGCCAGGTGGCATACATAGATCTTGTGCTGATTCCTGTGTCTTTTGGACATTTGTGCTGGACAGACACCACCCTGGTAAGGTCTACCCAGATCTTGTTTATGGCTTAGTCTACAAAACTCTTGACAAACAATTTTTAGGAAATTACTAATTTTGCTTTCAGCATGAAGAACAAAAGAAAAATATCAATATTTCTTCCGTGATGGTCATATAAAACATAGAAGAGCAGCATCAACCCCTGCAGATGAGCAGAAGGTAGCTATTTACATTCTGAAGCATAGAGCATATACATGAGGAAGAAACAACTAACAAGATCTCAGATTACACACCGTGGAAGAAAAAACATGCATTGCTCCCATAAAAAATGTCAAAGACAACTTGCAGCACAGATTCAGAATTCGGTGGAACCTGATGGTACAGTTTCAGATAAAACCTAGCACCAGATGAAAATGGCAGAAAGTACTCTGCAAACATGTGTTTAGGCTTCAGGCCAGGACCACTGTGAAGTATATAATCTACTAGGCTACTATCGCTATTATGAACATACTACGTTTGCGTGCTTATATCAATGGATAAGAAACTCTTTTCCAACCCCAAGACTACTCTACTAGCATTTTTTCTTTAGAGATTGGACTCCTCGGAAACAGATACTGCTCTTCCATTTCATATCATAGGGTGGCTAGTGGTTGCCTTTTTCTTCTTCATCAGTAGTTCTCATTCCGGTGGCATCCAGCAGTACAGATGTCAAAGCGAGTGCAGACCCTGAAAAGAATGCTGTCCGGAAGCTCCCAACTGCACAAAGCATCAACGCCAGACTGACAAAGTTAGTATATTACTTCATCGAACAATATAATAATTGTGTAATGCACAAAGGGAACAACACATATGAGGGACATCAATGGAAGTGGAACAGTAACAACAGTAAAAAGCCCCCTTCCCATGCATCATGATATTTAACATGCAAGAATGCGTGTAACTATGCCAAAATTTGCAGTAAAGCATCGCCAAAATGTTTCATGTTGAATTTTTTTCATGTAGTAGAATAGAGAATCCTAGACTTTCTGATAACACACAGGATTCTCCTATCAAGAAGTGCATACAGCAAATCTAATTCCGAAGTAACCTTTGTGGCATGGCATTTCTCATCAATGCACTTAAATTAATCGAGAAATTAAGTTCCCACATAGCTTGAAGCTAATTTCTACTATTGCTGCATAAGAAATTTCCGAAGCATGATGACCCCAGCACCAGAGAAAAATTGTGGGAATAGGTGATAGAGAAAGTTCAAGTAAAATATCATCATCAACGAATCACACAAACACAAACATATCCCAAAGGAGTTTATTGTGACTATACGTTCAGGCAAATAATGACTGGAGCAAGATAAATGTCTTACCTCTGAAACCCAAAACAGCACCAGCAGCAAAGCCAGCAGCAGCACCATTAATGATGTCCTTCTTCATTCTGTACGTTGCAAGAGCCTGCTCGACGCCTACAAATGTAGCTCCAACAACCGCTAAGTTTGCTGCACAATGCCCACACACCTTGGTAGTCCTGATCAGCTGGGGATACTTGACATTACTGCCAACCTGAGGCCCATCATGCAGCATAGAATTTAACGCACCATACACACTGCCAAAAGCTAAACCGATGCCTGCAGCCTTGCCCGTCTTCATGGCAATTCCCTCGTCCACCAAACCTTTCAAGTCAGAACCCTCCATGCTCCCTGTCAACCAGAAAAAAGAGAAATAGTCCAATAAGAGAATGAGGAGAAAGGATAGCAAAAGAATATTACTAACTTCAATCAGCCAAGAAACATATCAAGTCAACAGAACAGTGACAGAAGCCAGAATCAATTAGATCTTATGCATTCAGATCAGTACTATGAGAGTATCAAGTTATTTTAGTGTTATATGTTCTTGAAAATGCATAATAATGGTATACTAACTTATGAGCAGTTCCCAGTAAGTTCAAGGAAAATACAAGCCCTTGAACATATGAAAAAAATTCTCCAGTATGAGCATGGTGCACAGTACACACAAATAGATAAATATTGTAGCACCTTAACTTGTCTGAGAGATGGACAACACACACTCTACACTGACAGACATATCCAGAAAATAATTTCTGTAACTGGACATTTCCAGAACATAATATGTCAGTATACCACCTTAACTTGTCTAAGAGATGGACAAAACACACTCTACACTGACAGACATATCCAGAAAATAATCTCTGTAACTGGACATTTCCAGAACATAATATGTCAGTATACATAATCCTGAAAACTCTAGGATTTCAACATGTGCATGTTCCTCGCAACCCTGGATTTGATGAACAAGTGTATAGTATTTTGTTCTCATAGAAGCAAAGCAATAGTGACAACAGGATCCCTTAGTGAAAAATACAAAAAACATCAAAACACACCAAATTGTCAGGAGTATACTAAATTTAGCAAAATTTATTGGAAAACCAACATTAGCTCCCGTACACGAAGTGATAGAAGATTATCATTTGCTGCGCCTGACACATTAAAAAGCCAGGCTTGTGTACCGCCAATCCAACTCGCTACAATTCAGGAAATGATAACAAAGCAAAACAAATGTATAACTAAGCAAAACATCACCACTTGATTGGATACCAACGGACTGAAGAAATGCTGAGCTAGTGATCCACGCTAAACTTGGGATGATCATCGCCACACACACAAACCTTTTCAGATATTTAACAAAAACAAAATTGGACGAATCACAATACGAGCTCCTATTCCAAATGCACTGCACGTTGTTGGATAGTTGGATTAAACAACAGCTTACAGGAAGCTAATGCAAAACAGATGTATTCTACGGCCAAGTACCACAATAGTTTGCATATACACTGGAGGGGGAAAAAAATGAAACAATCATCCGATCACCAACGAATCGCAGGAGCGTACATCATCATCATCATTCCCAATTTTTGGGACCACGAGTAACCGAGTCTGAACGGAGAAACC
The DNA here is from genome assembly GCA_015844335.1 of Chrysopogon serrulatus. Classification (NCBI taxonomy): domain Eukaryota; kingdom Viridiplantae; phylum Streptophyta; class Magnoliopsida; order Poales; family Poaceae; genus Chrysopogon; species Chrysopogon serrulatus. Next base: position 231,095 of record JADLZL010003191.1, on the reverse strand, counting down.
AAATTAGGGTCCGGGTGCTCTCGATCGAGGACAAAAACAGAACCCCAAACGCTTAGCACGGCGGAATCATTTCAATCCAAGCAAGCAAGCACTTACGCACAGGAGGAAGGAAGGAAGGAAGGTAGGGAGCGGACCGTGAGACGAGTGGCCACCGGCGGGGCGTGTGGGGGATCCAGACGGCGTCGTGCTCGGCGGCGACGCGCTGGAAGCCTGGCTTGCCTCTCGTTTCGAGTGAACCCGCCTCCGTCTCCGTCGTCCACTGCTTTCCCTCCTCCCCTCGAGGCTTGCGCCACAAGAAGATTAGCGTGTCTGTTTTTAGGACACCCACCCCCGATAGCGTATTTGTTTTTCGTATACGATATAGTATATGTTTTTCTTCAGAGTTGGATATTCATTAGTATATCGGACATAAATATGAATTTGAATTTGAATTTGACTCGTTACCTATGTTTTAAATAGCGAGCTAAGGCTAAAGTGCTTAGCGTTTTTATAAACCGTAATTAGCGGACTTTAGCGGCAAAATAAGCGGTAAAATTGTGCATAAACGCAAATAGCGGCACAATTTTTTTTTTATATTTCGGCTATAGCGGCAAAAATAGCGGGCTATTTTTTCCTTGCTTTCGTTACAAATACAAATAAATATCAGGTACATGAAAGGAAACGATACAGACAACGGTTTTTTTTTACCAAACATTAGATTAAGCAACAAATAACATGTATCACACGTTTCCAATTGTTCAAAACGTTATTCAATTCAAATGCCTACAATTTAAAAATTAAAATTGTCAGAGATGAAGAACCTATGTATAAATTTTAGTCAAATCATTTTTTTTCTCAACTTTTAAACTGTTGATACCAATAATTTACATTAACTGACTATTTGCATTTCTCAATTTATTTTTTGTTTCTTGGAATATCAATTGAGGTTAAAGTTTGGAGTTCGCTCATCTATTCCCCAGTCCCTTAGTAATAGTCTGCTTGGAATTTATATTGTTCAAATTTTCTTAAATTTGACTAGATTTATAGAAAATATTAACAACATTTATAAATTAAATAAGTTTGTTATTATTAAAATACATTCAGAGATCTATCAATTATACTAATTATTTACCATAAGTATTTATATTTTTCTATGTATATTTGGTCAAAATTAAAGATATTTGATTTTTTAGAGCAAGAATGCTTTTTTTTATGGGACTGAGAGAGTATACTTCTTAGAAAAAGTAACCAACTATGTTTAGTAAAAAAAGTAACCAACTATGTTTCACTCATGGACATCCTATATCCTATAAATAAAATTTGAATCTAATATCTAACCTAGCTATTCTATTCCTATACTTATTTCGTGCTATGCTGCAAAAAGAAATCCTTCAATGTTGCAGGGATGGTTGCGACATGTAGGTTAATCTGTAGATGTGTACAATATGTGTTTGTTAGGATTAAGTTTTAACTGTCTTTCGAGATATTTGGTTTAACGGTTCTTTCGAGATATTTGAATGAATACATATGTTTTGGATAACAAATGAGTTCATCGCAAGCTGCTCATTGAATCATATAAGATCTTGCTAACGGTGGGAGGATTGCTGGCCTCCCAGCGCTTCTCCTTCGTATATGTGTATACTATAAGTGGCCTCTACGCTGCCGCTTATTACTTTGTCTCACAGTATTTTCAGGTCTTGCACGCAGCAAAAGAAGCAAAGCGGCTGCAAAATAACAATACATACCGAGGCCTTGTTTAGATGGAGGTTGGAAAGAGGGGTGTAAAGTCCTGTAGTACTTCGTTTGTTTTGTGGTAAATATTGTCCAATTATGACCCAACTAGGCTCAAAAAGATTCGCTCTCGTGATTTACAATCCAACTATGTAATTAGTTATTTTTTTATTTATATTTAATACTATTTATACGTGGAAAAACAATTTGTGAGAGGAGAGAGATTGGAAAGTCCTGAAGCACTTCGTTTGTTTGTGGTAAATATTGTCCAATCGTGGCCCAACTAGGCTCAAAAAGATTCGCTCTCGTGATTTACAACCCAACTGTGTAATTAGTTATTTTTATTTATATTTAATACTATTTGTTTTGCATGAAAAACAATTGATGTGAGGAGAGAGAGTGGAAAAAAACTTGCATGTAACTAAACAAGGCCCGAATAGTTGGATAGCATTTTGCTACTCTTATTGTCTCGCCAATCTCACCAATAGTAATTTTAATATGTAAATATTTTCACATGACTAAAAATTTTTAAGAGATCAATTGAAAAATAAAACACTATTTTTTTATTAGCTAAACCTCCATCCTACAAATTAAAAGGGTGCTATATATTCTTATCGAACGCGTGTTGGATCTTTGACTAGGCAAAGCTCATATTCTTACCTACTTCGTCAATTAACGGCCTAAATGCCTAATCAGGACCCTGCAAAGTGCAAAAGGACTTCTTTTTGAATGTTTTTATGTCTTCGGAAGGCCCATTGAGTAATAAACTTGTTGCTATGAATAATGATTGATCCAAAACACTCACGTAACCCGGAGCAGTTCGTTTCAACGGGAAATGAGGAAAGTGTAAATGGCGCCGTGGATCTAGTTGAGAGGGTTGGGATTGGGTTGGCGTGCAAGCCAGAAAGCACCAGAAGATATAGGAGAGAGGGTTCCTTTCCTTTCTTCTCCCGCCGCCGCCGCCAGCAGCGCCTCGGCGTCAGAGGTTTCCCTTTCCTGATCCCTCTGACGCCGCCGCCGCCGCCCCTCGCTGCCTCGTCAGCGGCGGCCTCACCGCCGGCTGGCGACGGGCACGACAAACCGAGGCCTCTCTTTCCAGTTTCCGCCCAAGTTCCCTTTTTTCTCTCTCTGGGGAAGGTGTCGGTGCTGCCCTCAGCTGGTACAGGTGTCTGGAGTGCAGTGCAGATCCACCCGGCCGAACCTGGATCGAGCTCTCCGATTGTTGGTGAGCGATCCTGACCTTTTCGGATGAACTGCTCTGCGATCTCGTTTTTGTTATTCGTGGGATCTTCCATTTCTTTTTTACTGCGTTAGCAAGCAATAAAAAAAAAATCCGAATCTTTGGAGGGTGATGCTGCTCAAGCCTACTCTAATTCATCCATCCATGATCCCATCAGGTTCTTTTCCATCAATCAAGGCCGACAAATTCTGGTTTTCAGCTAAACCCCCCATCCGTGCCTAACGGTCAGTCCAGTCCTGCAAGGTTTCTCTAGGATTTTTGTGCGGCAACAGCCATGTGGAGGCTCAAGCAGTTCATCCCCAAGGAGCAGCCCAGTGGCCTCGAGGGTCGGACAGTCGATGTCGGCAATGTCAAGGTGCATGTCCGGGAAGCCATTGCGGAGGGTGGGTTCTCGTCAGTCTATTCTGCCCGAGACCTGGTAAACCCAGCGAAGCAGTACGCGCTCAAGCACGTGATCGTCCAGGACGAGGAGTCGCTGGGCCTGGTCCGGAAGGAGATCACGGTGATGCAGTCGCTCAAGGGACACCCTAATGTCGTCACGCTGGTTGCTCATGCCATACTGGACATGGGACGCACAAGGGAGGCGCTGCTGCTCATGGAGTTCTGTGACAAGTCGCTGGTTTCTGTGTTGGAGGGCAGAGGAGCGGGCTACTTCGATGAGGAGAAGGTGGCACTCATTTTCCGGGATGTTTGCAATGCTGTCTTTGCGATGCATTGCCAGACGCCACCTCTTGCTCACAGGTGAGTCCACCACTTTCCGGCCTGTGGATTGAATGGAGCCACTTGGCACAATGTTTCCACCAAGCAGTACTCGGTGTTCTTATGTAGCTGATGCTTTTGTCGTTGCCTTCCATGAAATCATTGGGCCCCATTAATCTTTCTACATCAAATGTGAAAACAAAAGATATGCAAGTTGGACTTTTGTGCCTTGAACATGACATTACATCTTATGTTATACTGGATGAAGTAACAGAATGCCAAGCTTGCAAATTGATTCAAGTAACAATAGAAAAGCATGTTGAATCAACTAATTTTTGCTCTATAGTTGGCATCTTGGCTTGCAAACTATGCATGTTACTTTTCACATTCATGGGTGTTGTTCTTGATCGTATTCCTTAGACTAAGGCATTCAGGACCATTGTTGGTCAGTTTTTAACTGTTTGAGTGAAGTTGTACCTTCAGGAAACTGCTATGCCTAATTTCATTTGAGATCTCTATGATGCAAAATATAATTCATTTGCATTTGCAGAGACCTAAAGGCAGAAAATGTTCTTCTTGCTGCTGATGGGGCATGGAAACTATGCGATTTTGGTAGTGTGTCCACAAATCATAAGTGCTTTGATAAACCTGAGGAGATGGGAATTGAAGAAGATAACATCAGGAAGCACACCACTCCTGCGTATAGAGCTCCTGAGGTTTATATTTAAAATTTCAAGTTTGAGCCCTTTCTCAGTCTATTCTACATATTTACTACCATATGCTTGTTTACCGATTGCAGATGTGGGACTTGTACAGGAGGGAGGTTATCAGTGAGAAAGTAGATATCTGGGTAAACCACCTCTGCAGCTATCATTTTGCATTCTCGTTCTATGCAAATGTAGCCTATCATTTTATTGAATTGCAATTCTAATAGTGCCAAGAGTTGAACGTTAGTGTTTGTGGTTTTTTACAGGCTCTTGGGTGTCTCTTGTATAGAATCTGCTACTTCAAATCAGCCTTTGATGGAGAATCAAAGCTTCAAATACTTAACGGGAACTATCGCATCCCAGAATTGCCGAAGTACAGTTCTTCTGTTACAACACTTATCAAAGACATGCTTAATTCTTCTCCAGATGCCAGACCAGACATCACACAGGCAAGGCTTTGCTTGATTGGCCATTCACTTCCATGAATTTAGGTTGGTCTTAATTAGTGCATACACCGTGAAACCAACACATAAGAGGTCTTCTGTGTCAGTGTTGTTGATATATGTTCTGTTTTAGGTGTGGTTCCGTGTTAATGAATTACTTCCATTGGAGCTGCAAAAGGATTTACCTGATGGATCTCCATCTGGATCAGCATTTGAACCTCATACTGCCATTGATGAAGGTTTGCTTATTAGCATCTTGCCTTTTTGGGGAAATCATGCCCTGCTGCGTACCTGATTACTGTTTTTTCTTGGTAAATTTATCTAAGATCTAAGATAAATATAAGGGTAGGAAATGCTGTTGCGTAAAATATCATATATGTACTTTTGCCTGAATAGAAAACCGTCTGTTTTGTTAATCGCTCATCTTGGTTTCATTAATTGCTTGTTTTTTTCTCTGCATCTTAAATTTTCCTTTGCCTGAAAATACTCAAGTTCTTGTTCGTTCAATAACCTAAATTATTTGTTGCAGCATCAACGAAGCCACAGCAGATGAGTGCTTCTTCATCATCAAGAGACAATATGAGTACCTCTCTTAGTGATACTTCCAACATGATGGTACAAGGTCCTCTGAAAGCTATGGAGAACAGGGGTTCTATGGGTGCATTTTGGTCAACTCAACATGCTCAGGAGCTATCTTTTGCTGATGACAAGGGGCCAGCATTTGATGAGGAGCCCATTAATCAAGTCAGATCAAAGCAATCACAGGCTAAGAACCAGAACACACCAGCTCACAATTCATCTCAGAAGTCTCTGTCTGCATCAGTTGATAGTTCCCCTGGGGATTTTGAAATTAGGTTTTCTGCAAATGGCTCGGAGTCTGGGCTGGAGAAAACCAAAACAACAATAGCAGAGAATAAAACAAAGATACAAACTGCTGCCTTCAACTCCTTCGTGGCAGACTTTGATAATATCAAAATGAACTCGCAAAACACTACTGACAATGTAAACATGACTAGAAAATTGAAAGAAAGTCAATTGGAAGCAGAAGTTACTTTACTCAAGCAACAATTAAAGATAGCAAACCTGGAGAAGGAAGAAATTTCGTTGAAGTTTGATAAGTTGTCTGCCATTTGCTCCTCTCAGAGGCGAGAGATACAAGATCTTAAGCAAGCCTTAGCTGCAGCTTCTGTTTCACCACCAGCTAAACAGTTCAGAGAAAATTCTAAGGTTGAACTCACCCCGCCCAGCAAAAGCCTTGATACTCCGGTATGAATACTGCTATGCCCTTAAATTTCCCTCTAGTCAGATGTACCCAGTTTCTAGTTTCCACTTCTTGGTCCAGATAACTGGCTAATGGGTGAAATCATTGATGATAGAATTAGAAGTGGCTAGCTTGGCCAATTCAGTGTTTGGACTCAGTGATTGTGTGTGAAAGTTGGTTGGCAAATCCTGAATCTCTTTTCTTTCCTGTCAATGGTTAGGATTAGCCCATCCTTTACCCCATCCTACCTTGCATATCCCTAAATCTGTGGCCTAACCACTTTTCCTATTTGACAATACTGTTGGCTTGTTCTGTCTAGATAGCCTAAATACCCTGAATGTAATATTTCAAGTTGATATATATCGGGAGGCTGATATGTTAATTTAATGGTTTTCACAGCCGAGGGAGAAGATTGAAGGAACCCCTCCAGAGCTCCGGCAAGGCCTATTTACTTCAAGCCCAGCAACACCAAGCCCTGATCTGAAAACATGGTCAGCTTTCCCTGAAGAGCCAAAAGCTCAACCAGCTGCGAAGACTGTCCACCCCAGGTCTGTCCGAACTCTGCGCGCATCAAACAGCAACAAAGCCAGCTCGCTTGGACAGTCAAATATAAGTTCTAGCACCGATCCATTTGCCTTTGGTCAAGATAGCTTTAAGGCTGCTCCTTCTGGAGCTTTACTTCCCCGGTTATCCAACATGGAGAATACTTCTCAGCTCAATAATCTGAATGTCGAAGAAAAGAAAGATGGATCCTACCAACCAGCTGGATGGACTGGGTTTTGATTGTGCTATAGTAATTTAAGGTGATACTATATATGCCAAAAGAGTCAAGAGTACATATGGTCTTGGTGGTGTGGCATACTGAAGATGCAGAGAGGAATTCCTGAACTGATGTAGGTATGTGTGGCAACGCCTTTGTACAATTGTTCTGGTGCTGAGCTAGCATTGTGATGCATCCAGTTGTAACTTTAGTGAAAAAAATGTAAGTTGCAACATGCAAATAATTGCTAGATACTAGAAATAGGGAGATCTTTTTTTTTTCATCTGTAGACAACCTTGTGGTATCATGTCAATGAACAATGAATTTTGGACACATGCTATATAGATATAGCCATCTATTACCATGTCATGAATAAAGGGTTACCATTTAGCGGTAAATTGCTAATATACTCACTTTAATACTAGTTATTCATGTCGAGTCACACTAACACAAATCTTTGTGATACATTTAGATATTTGAATTGATTTGTTTCTATGACTTAGCATGTGGCTGTGAGGATCTTTTCTATTTTGGTGTCAACACATACATCTTGCTAGCATGAGAATCCACTGTTTCCTCCAGTTCTCCTTGCACGGATGATATAATCTCATCCTTCAAAACAAACAAAATCACAAACACAGGAATAAGTTACCAAAAAAACCAACTGCCATATGAAATAGAGAAAATATACTCCCTTCGTTCACTTTTATATGTATGTTGTTTGATTGCTCAAAATCTATCTTTAATGCAAATTTCTCATTACCAAGTGGTTGAAATACAAATCCAGAGTTCTATAACTTTTATAGCACATAATTCACATATATATTATTAGATTCATAGTTAGGCAACACATGAAGCTGTACAGTCATACTGCCCCTTACAAAAACAAATGGGAGGGTATGGTTTTAGGACTTGTCTATGATAGATAAAATGCATCCTTACTGTCCAAAGATCATGAGCATCAACAATGGTAGATGCATTAAGTCCAATGCTGCTCCAGCTGGCAGTAATGCATGCTTTAGCAGACCCTCTGTTCCATAGAACAACTGCAAATCTCCCTCCAGTCAAGGGACCAGCCCATACCTAAGCATAAGTTTATGTTATATAAACAAGTGATAAATAGCATAACTTTTGCTTTCTTGTATAGTTTATCTTACTTCTTGGTCACCATCTTGTTGCACTTTGTGCCCTTGTACTCCAAGCCCATCTGTTCATGAATTATTTTAGTGTGGTATAGTATCATCTCTAATTTGGATAAACTGAGGAATGATTGGTGTACTTTCTTGACCTTGGTTAACTGCAATAACATTTTGATTGCTGAGGATTTCCTTGGTTTCATTGCTCATTGAGCGGATGTCACAACCAATCAGGAGAGGTGCCTGCATCAAGTTAGGTCAGCAGCATGGTCTTATAAATGAGCAAAAATGTGCACAGTTTGTTGAATTATACTTTAGTGATATTTTTTCATCTCTAATTCTAAGATCCAAATTAAGCATCTTATTACCTTCATTAAGGCCCATATGCTGAAATGGGAGCGGTACTCTTCTGTTGTCATCCCCCCATTTCCAACTTCCAGCATGTCTGGGTCTGAAAGCAGAGAAAATTACAAGACTCAAGAGAAAGTGCTGGAAATGTTTAGAGACATGTAGGACTAACCATTCCATCCACCAGGCCCTGCATATGATGCCCACTTGTCGTTCTTATCGGCGATGGCTGTCATTCTGAAACATTACATTTACAGGGCAACAAGATTTATCAGCCATATTTTGCCAGGACAATTGAATCCTGTCAGGATTTGAACTTTACTTTGCCCAAGTGTCCTTGATGTCACCAGTTGTTCTCCAGCTGTTTCCAACACCACCTGCCCATGTTGCTGGATCCTCCACACCCCTGAACAATATTATTTTTTAAGACAGAAGGATCGAATCTAAACCATCCATTTGAGTTGCTCAAAAGGAGCAAATACCATTCGCAGAGGGAGAAGAAAATATTCCTCCCAGAATTCTGGAGCGCTTTGCTCATTGCTTCATATCTGCATATGGTCATTAGCAAATCAACCTCCCAAGGTAGCATGAGTAAGGGAAACTGTTAAGAGCTCTTGTGATTGCTGGTCACCTTTGCTGAGGGCTTATTCCCTGGTTGTGGCAGTTGTCATACTTCAAATAGTCTACTCCCTTTGAGAATCATCAAAAGCATGAGTTCAGTTTGCAAGCAGGAAGAACGGCATGATCTTGACATGCCTAAAGTTTTGTTCTAATTGTGACATGATGATGGTACCCAAGATGCAAAAGTTTTCGCGTCCTGGTCTTCGTATCCAAGCGATCCAGGCATCAACTTGCCGCAAGTTCGTGTCCTGAGGGGAAATGGTTGGTGTGATTTTTATAGAGGAAAACAATCCAGAGCATGAAATCCATTGAACCAAAGTGTGAGTGTTTCTAGTTCTTCCATAAGCATCTTGATGAACAATTTTTTCTGCGACTTTGTCCTTTCTTTTGTTAATAAGTAGGTTTACCCTGCATCACCGTAGATCCCTAGTTTGAGCCCTTTTCCATGCACGTAGTCTGCCAAGGCCGCTATTCCTGATGGGAATTTTGACGCATTTGCAGCCAGATTGCCCTGTAGAAGTACAGAAAAGCTGGATTACTAGTTCTTTTGCTACTCTGCATATATGACTGTACCACCATCTAATCACCTGGGAGTCCCTGTCATAGGATGCCCAGTAATCATCTGCAGTTTCACAAATATTAAGTTCTCAGGAAGTTTCAAAACTGTGCAAAAGAACAGCAGGGTCATTAAGAAATCTCAAGAGGAGGTACCTATGTTGATATATTCATATCCAAGCTTTGCTAGGCCAGTATCCACCATAGCATCAGCTGCACAGACGAATCATCAACTTATTTTCAGCATGTTGTGATGCAAAATGCACCTGTTTTGTGCCAAAACAAAAGTAGCCTTACCGATTTGTCGAATGATGTCTTCGTTTATGTGCCGGTGGAAGTGATTCCAGCTATTCCACCTAAAAAATAATCATGCACTTCAGCACTTGTTAAAAAGATGCGGTGGCTCAACTCTCTGTCTACCTCTTCTTCTTTTTTTCTTTTGGAAAAGGAAGTTTAATGCAAATGGAATGAAATCATGAAAACGAAAAAAGGGTGAGAGCTTCATCTAGGAAGCCAAGTTGAAGAACCAAATTTCATCACCGAAGGTGACTGAAAAGAACGCAGGGCAAATGGTACAAGAATAGTTACCCCATCTGGGGAGTCCGGCCAAGGCCATTCTCCAGTGCGGCTCTCCTCGCCAAGGCTGGAGACCTTGGCAACCTGACCGCCGACGACGCCGACATCGATAGCAAGATGAAGAAGAAAGCACAGAAGGGCGCCTTCCTCGCCATGGCAGGGTAAAGATGTGTGTGTGTCTCAGTCGGCAAGTGATGTGATCCTTAACATCTACTATTCGTTTCTAGGGGTCCCCTATATATAGGAATTGACCAGTATCATGACAAGAATCTGTTCACGAGTTTCGGATCCCACGGAGCAGGACAGCAAGGCCGGCAGAGGCCGATTTACTTTGGGCACTCCACACACGCTGATGCAATCTCTGATGTCACTAATTCATAGGGGCCTGCATTTCTTGTCCTTTTATTTTTTGTTTTGTGAAAAGCCCTGCATTTCTTGTCTTTGTGCAGATACAAAGGGCCACAGAGCTGTTATATTAAGTGCTTCTTGGCAACACCAGATTTTCAAAAATAAATGTAGGAATAAGGAGAACATGGGATTCGGGATGCCACTACATACTGGAATGTAAAACAAAACAGGAGTTACAGATGAAGCATTTGACTACAATGCCAGAAGAAAAAAAATTCAGAATTTTAAAGTGTTTTGGCATGTGAATAGTTTTAATTAACATATTTACCTATGAACATTTCCGATATTATCTTGAGGGAAACTTTTTAGATTGTCACAAATCCACATCACTATGTTGCGTTGACCAACAAAGGCCAGCGATTAGGGAATCTCACGCATCTGAATGGCTGTTAGTAATTTTGGCAATCACTTCTTGGAACTGTCTTACAAGAAAGAATGGTTCAAGATTCGTACATCTGGACCTTGGTTCATACATCTGGAGCTTGGCCAGCATACATTACATCCTTAGACAAGAAACTGATTCATTAATTAGATCATTTGTGACTGCAGCAGGTGCTGGACAGCAAGTAGAAGGAAGAAAACCTGTGCGCGCTTTGCATGCCATCAAGAGACGGAAACAATGGATCACTTGATATACAGTATCACTGTCTATACGAAAAATGGCACTCATCAGCAGAAGGCATTGTTGACGGTTGTTAAGTATCTAAATTAACTGTCAACTAGCTATCGAAAAGGATGCAATTGTGATCACCAAAATAGATTTAGGGTTTGTACTGATATAAGAGTTTTGGTGTTTCACTGTTTCTACAGGTGTAAATTAGAAAAGACGCAAACTATATTGGAACATAGAACGAGAAATTAGATACCGCAGCAACGTAGGAACAATCTAAGAAGGATCAAGAAGACACCCCATGAAAGATCGACCGAAAACGGGCTAGGGAGGATCGGTCGGTCCCACCCCTAGACCGGTCGATCCCTGGTGGGCTCCACTGACGGTCCGCTTAGCCCAGATTGCTCCACCGCCTTTGAGGACTAATTTCCACCATCTGTCGAAGTTGGTTTGATCCGACGGCTCATATTCATCCCATTGGGCTACAAAAGAAAGGCAGGACCCCCTAAGGGAGAGCCTCATTCATTCATCTCTCATTCGAAGTTTGATCATCAGCCAGAAACCCTAATCAGAGCTCCTTAGTTAGGGCCTAGATAGCTAGGTAGAACTAGAGAGAGGCAAGCACTAGCTTGGATTCTAGATCCCATCAAGAGAGTGGATTGGTATAGTTTTTTACCTTCTCTCGTCTTTGTTCTATGTCATTATATATACTTTATGACTGCTATAATTTAATTGATAAATATCATTATGTTTATATTCATAGTCTATGTATTCTTTGTCTATTATGGTTATATCTTTAGTATAGCTATATTAACATTATACTTATTCATATGTTCGTATAGAGCCCATCTAAGCAATCGTTGGATGAGTGGTCAACATTGTGTAAGCATAGTGCTTATATGTTGTTTACCTGCGCATGCACCTTATATGCTAGATTGGTGGTAGATCGCGGGTGTGATAATCCCGTTGAGTCTATGTATTCCACCCCCCTCCATTTATAGACATAGTAGGATTTATATATGAAGGAAGGGCGTGTTATGTTCTCAAACTTCCCTAGTATGTCCTGTATGGATAAATACAATACTAACTCTTAGCGATGACTACTAAGTATAATTGCACTAATCATAGTATACATTGACATGTAGCTAGGAATAACTTAAGAATATCTCTTCATGTTTTACTAGTAACTCTAATGATATAGCTAGGAGTCTCTATCTATTTGCATTGATAATTTATACTTATCATTATTATTTATTTGGTGACTTACCTTTGCATTGAGTAGTGAGAACATGGCTACACACATCCATTATAAGATATGTCATATAGCATTCCTATACACAAACCATCATCCCTTCCCAGTGGTAAAATATACATGATAATCTGGTAATACTCTAGATAAAATACTACAATGGTATTTCATCTATGCGCTTGTGGATGCTTAGTTTATATTCTAGATAGTAGCATAATTTAATACTCATTTCTTGACATCATCGCTGAGGATGACACCTGGTGTTTTTGTGACGACGATAAGAGATGCTAACAGCCATCCCCACCATGGTGGGCTCGGTCACCAACAAATCATAGTCGGCCCCTCATCGCCATCACAAACTTGACTAGTGAAGCCATGAAGGGCTCGGGGGCTCCTTATGAGATCCTAATATAGGGGTATGTTAAGCCTTGGTACATGAGGCTCTCGACCAAGGTACTCCCAATCAATCCCTCCAGGATTGCTCAGGGCTCAGGGGCTACACTCCTTAGGTGCGCTCACACGCACCTTCCGCCGAAGGACTGGACTGAGCTAGACCATGCCCTCTGCCTCTGCTCAGATCCTAGGGACTTGCTTGAGTCTCAGGCTCCCGATCAACAAGAAGTTTGAGTTTGATCCTTGGCCCTAGGCCTCTAGCGCTAGCCAAGGCCCAGGCCAGAGACAGACGCCCCGAGCATCTAAGGCTCGGGGGCTTCCTAGCATTGTCTAGTGAGCGCAACGCTATCAACCACTCCTTTAACAGCTCTTAGAGCGTGACACAAGGGGACAAAGCCCTTCCACTGGATTCAAGGGCTCAAGGGCTTTTGGGCTTGCTCGTCAGCACCTCAAGTTGGATGCCTTCTCCACCAAGGAGCCTCTAGAAGGTCCATTTTGTGGAGGCTGGTCCAAGCCAACAGAGCCTAGCACTTAGCATTTTAAACAGGGTAGAACGAAACCTAGGGCTTCTTCAGCTCCTTGAGAATGCCAAGGTCGATCTGCATTGCTACAAGCTCCTAGACTCTAGCACATGTAGAACATAGACAAAACTCCTCTGAACTGCTATTTACCTAACCTACCTTGGTATGTAAGCAGTAGTTGAATCCCAGAGAGGGGAAGGAGGAAGGAGAAATAGATCAGATCACTTACATCCCCATGATCGAACAACTTGAGCTCTAAACCGAGAGTATAGCCACCTCGAGAGGAGTATCAAGAGCTCCTCACCCCTCTGACCATCTTCCATCTCTCCGATAATGAGGAGGAAACCTCACTGATGATGAGTTTAGGATTAGCACTGTGTGGTCCCCCTGTATTCTCTCTCTTACACTCTATTGTAACCCTCTAATTTTGGGTGCTCTTGAGTACAATGATCATCTGCTGCTGGACTTGGGGCCTTGATAGCCTGAACTAGGATAAAACATTGCATCCTCTCTGTGTTATTTATGTTCTTGAGTCCACTCAAACAACCGGAGACACACACTCAGTGATACCCGAAAAACAAATAATGTATGTTGTGGTTTCGACCCCCAACAGCTGGTTCCCTGCTCTATGTGCATTCTGAAGATGGCCATAGATGAGGTGAAGTGAAGGTGGCCTTAGTGACTAAAGATGAACCCATCCATCACTTATAGTAGTTTTTCCAACCGCTCGCCACAAGTGTATATACAGATCGACATCAAGTTACTATGATATATAGTACTAGTATTAGATGTCGAGTTAATGAGACTTGGATGCCACTGTATATTTTTGGCAGTCATGTATAGGGGATCATGCATTTGCTGCTTCCACGACTCGAAGCCGACCACCGACCACCCTTGTTTTTCTTCCCTCGCTAGCTCCCGCCTTCGGCTGTGTCTTTTGCGGGGCTCCTTGGTCTCCCAGGGGCGTTTGCTCGGTAGTTGGCTTTGGGGCCACCTCCGCCTTTCTTGTTGGCACCACCCCCGGTGTCTTCGTTTGAACACGAGAACGGTTGGGATGAGACTTATCAGTAGTCGACGACGGCTGGGATTGCTCTTTGGCATGCTTGGCTCCAAATTTCTTGCTCAGAGGTATCACGTCCTCCGAGTCTGAGCCTGAGCTCTCAATAACTGCTCGGCGTCGTTGCTCCTTATCTTCACCGATCTTCAGTTTACCACCAAGCTTGCTTTTGGTGGGCTTCGCCTTCTTTTCTGGAGGAGGCGGCATCGGACCCTTGCCGGTGGCCTTGCGCTTCCATTGCCTTTCAGGGGACTCGGGCTGTTCATCAGCATCTTCGGCCTCTGGAGCTGGCTTGGCCTTTTTCTGTTGCCCCCGGAGTGCTTCGCCAATCAGCAACTCTCCCACGGGCACATCAGACACATACACACGAAGATTCTGTCCTAGATATAACAATAATCTTATAAGTTATGGCTACAAGTGCAATACAGAATGACAAACGACAGCTTTTATAACTACAAACCTCGGGGCGAGGATTCTTTAGACAGAAGGGCTTCACACTATCCTTCGGATACTCATACGAGGCATAACTCTGGAACATTTCCGATAGCCGAGATGCTATCTCCTTTGGCTCCAGGCTTTCCTCGCTTTCTCAAGAAGGATCTCTGTGACCCTAGCACTCAAACATGAAGTTTACCCTTTATTTCAAGGGCTGAATACGATGTCCTACAAACTGGGTGGCAACCACAATACCATCAATGCCACTGAAATCCATCAGGGATAACAGTTCTTCGAACTGGGACATTCCATTACTGTCAGGCATCTCCGACCAGTTGGGATTCGCTCGAGGAATCCTGGTAATGTCGCAGGGGACTGGTCGGCCTTCTAGATTCTGGTTAATATAAAACCAGTGCTTCATCCAGTTTTTCATTTTAGAGGTGTGCTCAATGTTCATCCAATTGGACTTCACACCCTCTCTCAAAGCAAGGTAGCACCCACCTGCTACCTGAGATCCCTCGGATCCCACACCCTTCTTCTTCAAGACATACAAGTACCGGAATAGATTGAAATGTGGTGCTATTCCAAGATAGCACTCACAGTAGGTCACAAAGATGGCTAAGGTCAATATAGAGTTTAGGGGAAGATTGCACAGTGCCATCCCCCAGAAAATGCACAGATCCCTGAGGAAGTTGTGCACCGGGATTCCTAATCCCCGCAAAAAGTAATCCTCGAACACTACAATCTCATCGGGGTGGGGGTTTGGATATCGATCACCTTTCGCCGGTGCTCTCCACACTTCCAGGTCCTTGGCTAGCAGCAAGCCTCCCTTCGCCATCACCGCCAGTGACTCCGGCGTCGACAGCGACCGCTCCTAGTTCGACTCCAGCAACTTCTTGCGCTCCATCTCAGCCTTGGTCGCCTTCTTTCCTATTATCTCAGAAGAGGATCAAATGAGGGGTGGTGGTGTGTGAGTTGGAAACCTAGATCGAGGATTGACAAGATTAGAGGTGGCGGAAATGGTAACGACTGATGCGGAGTGGAATGCGTGCGGCGGAAATGGTAACGACTGATGCGGAGTGGAATGCGTGCGGCGGCCAGCGGACTATTTATATCATATGGATGGCCCATTGACTTCCGAAGGGATCGCTGTTGACAACCGTTTACCCTAATTTTTAACTGGGCTTTCTTGGGCCACGTTACATGGGTATGTTTTTACAGCGGTACAGTATAAAATACTGTGGATGGGCCCAGTTCCATTTTATAAAGACTATTAGGTCCACCGGTCAGACTGGAGACTTGGTAATTTTCTTTCTATTACATTCCCAACTGGTCGACCAGATCAGTCTGGCGACAGAGTACTTTGCTCCGAATTGCAAACTGGTCGGTTTGTCCTTACTGGGGACTGTGCAGTCGATTACAAGGTTGTTTAAAACTGGTCGACAAAAACCATTAGAATGTTGGCTTTCTTCAAAGTAAATTGGTCAACCAGTCCATGCTTCACATCACAAAATACAAGACAGCAAAGCTTGGCATTGCAAGGTTTTCATTACAGATGAAGATCAAAAGTAGCAGCATAATTCTCATTTAAATGCTATTCATAGCATGCCTAGATACAAACTACACATGTTTTCTCTACAAATCCTACGGCGCTTGGGGGCAAAGCCACGACGCTCGTCAAGCTTCTGTTCAAGGACCAGTAAACCCATGGAACTGCAAAAGCAGTCCTCTACAACGCACCCCTACTAGGCGTCGTCCGAGGCCCGCTACAGGGGCATCTGGGGGCAAAGCCAAGAAGCTCGTCAAAGAACTGCAAAAGCAATCCTCTGCCAAGCGCCTTGCCCCAGGTGCGGCCGTCGGAGCCCTACGGGGCGTCCTCGATGACGCTCTCCGCCGTCACCTCTTCTGCTATGGCGTCGGCGGCATCGGCGAAGTCCTGGACGAGATGCTCCAGGTCGGCGACGCGTTTACCCTCTGGGAAGCCAGCAAGGCCCTGGAGCTCCGCACTAGACCGGCGCTGGGCCACGGCCAGTGCCGAAGCCGCCCGGTGCACGCCACGGGACACCGCCTCCCGGATGCGCCCCGAGCTCTCCGGTTGCTCCTGGAGAGAATCACCGGTAGCCCCCACCAGGTTGACGACGGCTTCCGCCGCCGGGAGCACCGCCTGGAGCTCCTCCTCCAGTTCGGCCACCCATAGGTCGGCAGCCTCCTGGTTGGCGCGGGCAGCTTGCGCCTCTGTCTCGACGACTTCCAGCGCTGTCATGACGGCGCTCAACTGCTCATGGAGATCGGCCGTGGCGACCGTCCGGGTCACCATCCCATGCCGCCCGCCGCTACTCCCTTCGCTGAATTCTTCGGTGGCAAGGAGGAGGCGCGGCGCGGGTGCACCAAGAAGCGGAATCCTGCACAAATCAACAAATGATGTTACCATCTTTTCAAAAAAAAACATATGGCACAATGTGCTATCTACCCGTCACCGCCGAGGTTGTGTGCTCGGCGAGCCCTCCGCCGCACGCTTTCCCGATTCCATTTGCTAGAGACTAAGTGGACGAGGTTTGGAAGAAGGGGAAGTTTGTGATTAGGGTTTTCTCCAGGGAAGACTGCCCTCCTTCTCCGCCGCGCGCCGTATTTATAGGCGGCCGTGTTCAAGATAAGCCAGAGAAGGCGAACCGGCGTACCACTTCCCCACGATGGGACGGCGCCATCATTACGCCCACGACCGAAGGCGAACGGGCGTGGTGTGGTAACCCGTACCGATTACTCGGTTACCGCGTCGGGCATTTCTTTTCTGTCCTCTAGAACGCAGGGAATTTTTGGATATGCCACTGGGCCTCCGGACGGGTGTCTGGCCTATTTAGCTATGTTACTGGACTTAGCATTTCCTAACTGCATGGTTCCAAATTACGTCTTTTCCTGGAAAGATGGTTGTCACGGTGTTTATCAGTAAGCTTGCCACAACATGATTTTCATCTTCTACCAACCTTGGGGACTACGTGGGCCCACGTCACTTCTGCAGTGACTGGGCCTATTTCTGGTCTTAACCTTGGAGATCACAAGCAAGTAATGCTTTTTCTGGAAAGCTGATTATCTAAAATTAACCAATGATATCTGATATCATGTGCTACTGTGGGCCCACGTCGCTGGACAGGAGCTGCTTTTTTCTTTCTTTTTGGGAGCAACATGCATCTTTTGACCAAAACGGAGTTATGATGTGACAGAGGTCGACCGCTTCCTCTGAACTGATTGGTACTTCTTCGAACTGGTCGGTTGATCGATTGCAAGCTTTATCAGGAGGAGTTGCTAATTGGAGTTGGTCGACGAAAAGAGGATGATGCTGTTCCTCAAGATTCATGGTGCTCGGGGACTAGCTGTGGGAGTTTAGCCCCCTATACCCTCACGGCTGGTCCTTAGCCTCGTGACATAGGGCAGCCCAGCCTACAGGACCAAGCCCGATCGGCCTTTCTGGTCTGGTCGGAGTCCCATGCGGATAATTAGAGTTGCTTATCGTGCAAGGAACTAGTCGGTTAGGAAACCAATTGTACTTCGACTAGGATACGATTGTTTTATAACCGACCACCTCAGGATCTTAGGATCTGTAACCCTGCCCCCCGGACTATATAAGGTGGGTAGGGACCCCCTCCTAGACATCTCATCTCAACTTTTTCGCTAATAACAGAAGAGCAGGACGTAGGGTATTACGCATCAGGTGGCCTAAACCTGGGTAAACTGTGTGTGCTGTTCTTCCTGGTCCATCTCGTTTGTGTTCCACCGCGTGCCTCCACATAAATCACTGCCATTGGTATACCCGTGGTAGAACTATCGCCGATATCTCATCGACAGTTGTTCAATAAACTCACTCAGTTTTTGTTGGTGAATTGAAGGTGCTTTCCACCAATCTTGGCAGCAGCTAGCCAGCCCATATATGAGGTGCTGGCCCCAATGGATGAAGATGAGCCCACGCATCCATCACTTATAGTAGTTTTTGCAAAGTCTTGCCACAAGTGTATACACATATCGCCATCAAGTTACTATGATCTAGTAGTACCAGTATTATGCTGTGTTAATGAGGCTTGGATGCCAATGTATATATTTGGGACATGCATAGAGGAGCATGCACTTGCTGCTTGTTCAACCAATAAAGGAAAATACTTCATCTATAAGGTTGCTTCGATGAAATGTATACGGTTTTTTGTATGTATTAATTAGCTCATATCGAGAAAAATTAAAAAAATTGAGTGAGGTCCATTTGACCATGTGAACTTGTCGCCGAGTCTAAAAACTCCCTACACTCAAAAACCAAAAAACTTACATTCTCTAAATGTCAAAATTGACAAAATCACCGCACCTTCATGCAATGTAAGGATGGTATTGAAGATCTTGTCCGATCCATGGCCCCTTCAAGAACAGTTTTGTTTCAAGTCAAGTCCATGAGCGGTCATTATTTCACAGAGTTCTCTTCTCTTGTAGCGTGACGTCTGCAATGGGCTGTTATACATGAGTTTAAACAAAAGGCTACTACAGAGTTCTGACGATAGATGAAGCTAAGCGAGAAGCCTAATAACCTCACTCTTGAATGCTTGGGAATGTATGCTATAGCTTCTGCCGAAAGAATAGCTAGATTTCAACAGCAGCTAGCTGTGCGCTGCCCAAAAATGTATATGAGGTGAAGGTCGCATCCGGTGGAAGAAGACGAACCCATCTGCGGGCCATCCAACTATCACTTTTATAGTCAACGGCAAACCACAAGTGCATGCATAGTCGCTATCACGTAGTACTAACATTAGACGCTATGTTAATGAGTTTAGGAGGCCAAATGTGTATATTTGGCAGACATGGGAGCATGTAGTTGCTGCTTGTTCATATGTTGATCCATGGAGTGTTATTTCTGGCTAATAGTATATTCACTCTTTTGCTAACTACTGAAAGTTGTTCTTGTTCATTTCATAATATTTCTAGTTCCTGTTAATAAATCAGCTCTTTGCTGGTATTTGTTTCTTAAACCTTCTCCATGTGTTATTTTATACCTGCATGGCCTGCAAAAATATTGTTGATAGTTGACAGAATTGCTAATGACTTCCTCTCAGTTAGCTGTTCTTGCATTATGAATTTCTTAATTGAGGGCTTCTTTGAAATGCATGAATTTTACAGGAATCAGTTCATTTTTTTTATAGGAAAAACATAGGACTGGAAAAAAAAAAATTCCCGCATTTCAAAGGTGGCCTAACAAAGGACAGGGACACGACGGAGGGCAGAGTCGCCACAATTGAAATGCATTTTGGCAGATAGAGTTGCGGTTCATGCATGTTCAAACCAATAGTAGGGGCAACGTCATTCAGATAAGGTGACATCATCGATGAATATGTACTTTATACATATATACGTTTTCTTTCAAAAATTGTTTCTCTGTTACGCACTAGCCAGCCCATATACGAGGTGAATTGAAGCTTGCCTCAGTGGCTGAATATGAGCCCATGCATCCATCTAGTAGTACCCGTATTAGATGCCGTGTTAATGATACCTGGATGCCAATATAATGTATATATTTATTTAGCAGACATGCATAGAGGAGCATGCAGTTGATGCCAAAATTTTGCTACAAGTAATTGCCTGACACGTTCAACTTTCCCCGTTATATTTCTATATACAGCCAAAATTTGTCATGTGAATAAAGTTTGTCATGTGAATATGGGCAGCCTACTATTATTGCCACCTCTTCTTTTCCCAAATTGTGGCCTGTGAAACAGCAGGGGATGTTTCGCCATTGTTGGGATTATGGGTGTTAGAATTTCTTAATGTGCAACTCAGATCATCAGATTGGTTCAATTCCATTATATCTTGAAGCACCATGCGTTTCATTGGCTGTTGGTAGATATAACTTCTGATGTTCTCCTCTCAAACAAACTCTAGTTTATTCTTGCCAATGCACGGTCTGTATGCGATTCCACCGTATCCTCTCTTTCTATTTTTTTCGCAACTCAATAATATACGGAGTAAATAGTATCCCACCCTGAACTGAAAAATCACTCAGAACTCAAGAGAAACAAACAAGAAAGAAGCAGATAAATAAACAAACAAATTGAAGATGAGAGGAGTTTAAACCTGTACCTATAATCATGGTCATGGTTAATTAACGCTCTACCAGTTGAGCTACATCACCACCTTTTTTTTTCAACATAATTGTTTTCACTCGACCAATAAAACATAATAGTTTGTTTCGTGAGTGCATCTGCATGGTATCTCACCAACAATTTGTGAACAATATAATCACAATTTCACTTGATAACTTTTATTTACTGTGAAAACAGTCACAGTATATGACATGTGTAGGAGTGAATACCAAGAAGAATAAGATGTCAATCTTTCTTTGAATTTTCATTATATAATAATTAATTTTCATTATATAATAATTAATAGATGGTTCATGCCGTGTTAATGAAGCAAAATTTGGATAGAAATTTATATATTTGGTAGATATGGGAGTATATAGTTTGCTGCTTTTTTATATGAAACTTTGCTATTTGATGAACCCACAACAATAGGGAATGTGTGTGCTATGGTGAAGGTGTATAAATTTGAAAAAAAAAGGTAAAAAAGTCATCTTATTAAGAGAAATGTAGTAAGAGTAATATAGTACCTTCTACCAACTGAGCTACATCCGCAACTTTAGATCTTTTAATATAATTAGTGTGATTTTTGTAAGTTTGCTTGCGAATACATGGCTTTCGACAAGCATTTTGCATTATGCAACTGAAATATATGAATGTACCCTTCTGTCTTGGCTCATATGTCTCTGATGAAAAAAAGACTCACTGCAAAATGTAAGCCACCTCTTGGGCATTGCTATGGCCTTGTTCGGTTGCCTTCAAAGTTCTAACTTTTTCCACTCTCTCTCCATCACATCAATTTTTACCCATATATATGGAGCACTAAATGTAAGTAAAAAAAATAAATAATTACACAGTTTAGTTGTAAATCACAAGACGAATCTTTTGAGCCTAGTTAGACCACGATTGGACAATATTTGCTAAATAAAACGAAAACGCTACTATTCATCGGATTGCAATTTTTTGCAAACCGAACGTGGCCTATGTATAGAAGTCCTTCCTTCTCACGCAGACCCAGAAAACCCCTAAACCTCTGTCCCCATAATCACATAGGAGCACCGCTAAAATAAATAAATGAAGGCTCCTTTGCTTTTCATTTTTTAAGGAGATGATGCATATGCGATATTTTCTGAATTTAACAAATTATTAATGCAGGCTGTAGTAGCAATGTAGCATACGTACACCTTGTCACCAAACATCAATATTATTCACCATTGACATGCCTGGAGGTGATCACTCTGACACAGGAATGAACGATCAACTGAAGCGGTAGATATGTAGTAGTCGCTCTCTCAGAAGTGAGAAGACAGAAGTGATTGAGATGCATGATGCCAAGTTTAGTTTGGGCAGAAGACGATGTGGTAGCCGCTGTCGGCATTGCACCTGTGGACCTTGCCCTCGCCGGGGCCATGGCTGGCGTCGAGGCAGCCGGGCTCCCTGCACCGGATCGTGGTGGCCTCGCCGTCGCAGCTGAAGTCCATGGGCAGGTTGAAGCCGTCGACCACAGAGAGGTCGTAGAAGTCCGCCGCGGCGCCGCCACCACCGCCAACCGTGAACTCTGCCAGCGTCGCCGGAGGCTTTCCCGAGAGCTGGCAGCGCAGGGCACCCGCGCAGTCGCCGGAGTCGCACCTTCCATAGCCACTGGCGCCGAAAAAGCAGCCGGTGCGCCCCCAGACCCTGCCACCCCCGGTCCCCGCGGGCACCGTGAAGAGCCACGCCTCGCCGGGCTCCAGCTGCGTGCCGCCCCCGCCGGGATGGCCGCCGGCCACACCGTGAAGTGGCAGAGGTTGGTGACCAGGAACATGGACGCGCTCGCCTTGCCGGCGGTGGTGAGCACCACCAGCGCTAGGAGGAGGAGGAGGAGGAGGGAGCCGGCAGCTGGCTTCCCGATCCTGGAGGCACCGGCCACCACCGGAGACGGTCCCATTGTTTGGACGCGCTGTGCTTGTTGCTTGCGTACTGAAACGAATGCTCTTGTGTGCTTGCAGATCAATCGACGCCTAATCACCTATATACTGCTTATGTAGAACTCAGGGCGCGTGAGATTACAACGATGCCCTCTCTCATGTTGGAAGACTAGCTAGTTGTTAATGACTGATGAAGCCAAGCTAGTGCTCCCTTTGTCTCATCAAAATACTCTCCTCCGTCCTTAAAAGATGCAACTTTTAAAGTTATTTTAAATCAAATTTTTTAAATTTTAATTAAATTTCTAGAAAAAACAATAATAAGTATAATACTAAATTAGTATCATTAGATTTGTCATAAAAAGTATATTTTCATAAGATATTTATTTTATATCATAGGTAATGATATTTTTTTTTTTCTACAAAGTTAATTTTTTTTTTTTACTGTCATGGATTCTAAGAGTTGCAGCTTTTAGAGACAAAGCAAGAGTATACTGCACCATTTAACTTAGCACGGTCTTAAAAAATATATTTATTGACCTATAATTTCTCTTACAATATGTAATTTAATTGTAATTTAATTTGTAGATACAATATTTTAATTATTCCAAAGTATAATTACAAATATAATACAATTACTTTTGTAGTGTAACTTTTCATATGATTCCACTAATTGTTAGCGAAAAGATATGCAAATTTGAATTTTGAGATATGTGCACACCCAGTGGCGGAGGACGAAAAATTGTTAAGGTATGGCGAGTCGATAACATAGATACTGTATATTACAATGGTTTATTTATACACAAATCTTCCTGACCGTCAAGCATAAAATATATAAGTAAAAATTTAGGTTTTATATTTATATCAAATTGATATAACTGTATAATAGTACAGGCGCTAGAGGCAGGGGCTAGCAGTTTGCCTGATCAAAACATCACCATCCACGAGACTTGGTTGAGATCGGAAGTTCAGAAGACAAAATGCCATGTATCATGTATGCGGCGTGCTTGCATGAGGTGAGGCATTGGGAAAGCAAACAGAAAACTGCGGATGGTGTCATAGTGTTGTAGTCTGTGGCAGGCCCAAAAGCCCATTGCAATATGCCAGCCTACAAGCCACAGGTTCAACATAAAAACAACGGTTAATCTAATCGTTTTTTACTCCCATTCAGCGAATCAACGCTGCGCTAGCATTCACGACTCCGTGTCCCAAGTTCCCAGCGGATGATTGGTGGGGATTCACGGCCGAGCAAGGTATGGCGAGCGCCCTACCTTGCCCTACCGGGCCCTCCGCCACTGTGCACACCTTATATCTTATGATAGAGGCTATTAATTAATAAGCTCGGTGGCCTACAACTGTGCTATATATTGATAAGATAAGCTAAGCTAGGAGTAAAAAAAAACTACTTTTGTTAGAATTACACAATCAGGGAGAGAACACCGTAGGCACTCTGACATAAAATTCTGTTTGACACGTATTTATATAGAAAAGATTAGCGTATTTGACACGTAAGCTAGCTTCTTTTTGGGAAGCCAAAATATAGCTTCCGGATACCAACAACAGTGGCTAGCTGTGTTATGCCTGCCCACAAATGTATGTATAAGGTGAAAGTGGCATCAGGATGAAGAACCCATGCATATCCATCCATCAGTTACAGTAGTTTTTGCAACAGCTCGCCACAGGTGTATACACATAGTACTAATCTTAGATGCCGTGTTTAATGAGATTTGGATCCCCATGTATATATATACATAATGCAGATAGGGGAGCATATGCAGTTGCTCCTTTGTTCATACTGATCCATGGAGTGTTGTTTCTCGCTAATACTTCACCCTGTTGCTAGTGAAATCTGTTCCTTGTGGTCATTTCGTAGTTGTTTCTTAAGCCTTCTAAATGTTTTATTTTATTTTACCGGCAAAAATATTATCGTTGATAGTTGAGACAAAAGCTAATCATGCCCATCTCCCTAGAACAAGTGGACATGCCTCAGCATTTGCTAGCCAAAGTAGAGCTTTACCCTCTCGTTGAACTTCTGTTTTTCTGCATAAGTGCACGGCATTTGATTCCACCACTATCGTCTATTTTAATTATGTTTTTGTGCAACTGAGATACTTCATAGACCTAAACCAAACCTTAAGCCATCCAGAACCTTGTGTATTTTGAGAGAAACAATAAAAAAGTTAAATAAATAAAATTGGAGATGCAAGGCGATGAACCACAAACCTTGAATCATGTGCATTTTCATGCTCACTACCGAAATCCTGAACTTTGCCGAGCGCCTCCTGCTTTGCCGAGAGAGCAGTTTGTTGGGCACTCGGCAAAGGGGCCCTTTGCCGAGTGCAACTCATGGCATAGAAGTACACACGGATCTGCCGCCCGCCACTCGGCATCGAAGTACACTCGGCAAAGGTAAACCTTTGCCGAGAGTCAACCCCTCGGCAAAATAGAGCTCTCGGCAAAGTGCCACCGTCAGCCCCCGTCCACTGGCCGTCAACCTTTGCCGAGAGCCAACCGTTAGGCTCTCGGTAAACTTGAGTGTTTGCTGCCGAGTGCTAGGCACCAACACTCGGCAAACTTTTAATTTTTTTCTTGATTTTTGCCCTCCAATTTTTTCTTTAGTCTTTTCACATTAGATTATATTATATTTACAAATATAGCATATTTTTCATTTATTTTGCTATTTTTCATTAGTTTATTGCATTTATTTGTAATTTTGGGGAAAATACAAATTTGAATTGCACGTGCATCCAAGAATAGAATTTAGTGGTTCAAAAGATGATATTAGTGTTATTTAGGGTATTTTAGGAGTGTATTAAGAATGAGACCTAAAATATTGAAGACCTTGGTCACGGAACATGATGACCCACCTGCGGGCTTAATGTTTTATAATTCCAAAAAAACATATGAATTCAGAAAATCATGAAATTTGCCACGGTGTCATTATTTCATGCGTCCAGGCTGTGATAAAAATTTGACAATGTTTCGTGTAAGTTGTCACATACTTTACGTTTAAATCCAACAATCACTGAAAAAGTTTCATAAACTTCTGAAGTAACCCAGATGAATCAGAGTTCAAGCAATTGCCACGGTTGGTTTTGATGTCAAAGCACTTGGCAAAGAGACCATAATTTTTTTTTAAAAAAGGATTTTTCTTCTTTGCCAAGAGCCCTGTGGGATGACTCTCGGCAAACCTTTTTTCAAAAAATAAATAAATAAAAACTCTTTGCCAAGTGCCGCGTCACTGGCACTCGGCAAAGGCCACTTTACTTTACCGAGAGCCTGCGTTGGCACTCGGCAAAGGCTTTGCCGAGTGCCCGTGAAATAACTCTCGGCAAAGAGGTCGTTGCCGATTCCAGCTTTGCCGATGGCTCTTTGCTGAGAGCTACACTCGGCAAAGCTTTTGTCGAATGTTTTTGGCCCTTTGCCGAGTGCCCGTTTTTGGCCCTTTGCCGAGTGCTTCGGGCACTCGGCAAAAAGCCATGAATTCCTGTTGTGCCTGTACTACATCCCCAACTGTTATTGTGTTTCAATTTATTAAGTTCAATCATTTACTTGCACATCCACCTTGTCTCAGTGTAATTCGTGAGGAACTGATTGGAGCTGAAAAATAAGGCTTCGTCTCGCTCCGCCCTCAGATCCATGGGCACAAGGCAAATTTGCCTCGATTTGGGCGGAGGGAGAGGTAGGTCGCAGAGCTGGTGTATCAGGTAGGCTAAGCACTGTTGGGGTGAAGTGTGCCATCCTTGACAATTGACATGGAGGCTCCAATGCAGAGTAGGCGAAGGGAGGTGAGGCGGCGAGTAGTGTTCGACAAGGTGTGCCATAGAGAAGATAATCTTGAGAGAGAAGAGGAAAAAGTAATAAGTGAGAATAAATTAGAAGGAAGAAAATAAAAAGTGAGAATAAATTAGAAGGAAGAAAATAAAAAGTAGTGAAAGAAAGGAAGAGAAAAATTATAGAATGGTGGCGACAATGAGCGGGAGCGGTCAATAAACACTAGTTATTAGATAAAATGTCAACAAAGTTGAGGTGACTGTACTAAAATTATCCTATCAACCAAAGAAGATCTTTAATAGTCAGGCTCCATTAGTATAGTCAAACCAAACAAATGGTACGTCTTGTACTATTCTATTCAGGCTTAGACTAACTTGGGTTAGGCTCTAGTAAGAAACACAATCAAATTTACCTAAAAAGAAACACAATCAAACAAACACAGGGATTTCACCAATTTTTTAACCACTAGATGTTGTTTTACCACAACCCTTTTTTTTAATAATTAACCAGAGAATATAATCTAGAGCTAGAAAAAAAAGTTGTTTTAGTAGAGAAGTCACAACTGAAACAGTTTTGCTCTAGCTCCACTAAATGGGGCCTTTGTAGTACACGGTCCCATTTGAATGAAATGATGAACCATTGTCAGATCTGTGAAAAAACTTTATGAACTTTGTTTGTATCAATGCACTCTAGTTTTGTTACTTCATTCACAAGTATTGTGTGTTTGCATCAATCACATGGACTAGTAGTCGGTGGTGCATTCTCACTGTTAATGGTTTTTGGGATCAATTTCTACTAACAAAACTAAGCCAACATTTGTAATTTTAATTTTTTTTGTCTAATATAAATTACAACAAAGCTTTTAGGGTCCCTTATAAAAAAATACATGGACCAAGTAAATCAAATCTTACGCCATCCACAACTAGAAAACACCTAGAGTGATACATTTTGTGATAAACCAAAAAGGTAAACAAAAAAAGTTGGAGATGCGAGGAGTTAAACCCTATATCTTGAATCATGTGTACTTTCATGCTCTACCAGTTGAGCTTCCCTTCTAAAAAAATACATGGACCAAGTAAATCAAATCTTATGCCATCCACAACTAGAAAACACCTAGAGTGATATATTTTGTGATAAACCAAAAAGGCAAACAAAAAAAAATGGAGATGCGAGGAGTTAAACCCTAACACAGCCGTTAGGTATTATGACAAAAGGAACCAGCATGTTGCTCCTGAATCTACAGATAGAGAAGAGGGCACGTCTCTTTTTCTAGAAGCCGGTCTATGTTCTTACTTTCATGCTCTACCAGTTGAGCCACATCCCCAAATTTTGTTTATCTTTAAATTGAATCAGTTTTAATTATTTTACTTGATAATGGAAAAACTGAGTTGCACTTGAATATGGCGTTCGCCGGTAGGGTACCAAATCATTTCAACAGATGGCGTGCAGGGGATATATATGGCCAAATAGTATTCTCTCTATTCTATTCATTGATCTTCTTCATCTAAACCTTTGATACAATAACTATGGAGTATAATAAAAGAACTTAATTTATATTTAATCATCACGGGTTGATTCACTCAGCAGCACAGGGACAATAAATATAGAAAAAACAACCAATGAGCAACAAAGAGATAATAAATACAAGTGGTAGTCAATGAGTAGCAAATGTACAATAAATGCACGCAAGTCCTAAACGAATATGAAGAAGATTTTTAATAAAAAGTTTTTGCTTAGATAAAGAAGATAAATGGACAGATTGAGTACTCTCTCCATCTTAAATTATAAGACGTTTGACTTTTTGCACCAAGTTTGACCACTCATATTATTCAAAAAATTTTACAAAACATCACTTCTTTTATCATGGCTTGCTTTATTAATAATAGTTGTTCAAGAATAACTTAAATTTAGCAATATTTGCATAAATTTTTTGAATAAGATGGACGGTCAATCTTAGGTTCAAAAAAGTTAAATATCTTATAATTTGAGATAGAGGAATTAGCATACAAGCATTTGGAGGTCTCCTGGCTCCTGTTTCTCTTAAAAAAACATTTGGAGGTCATTGGATCTTGTCATTGCTTTTCTAGGTGAGATCAACACATGCGGAGAGAGATAAACTAACTAGTAGAGAAAAGACTTTCAGTTCAACAATTTAGTCCCGAATAGAATTAAACCTAGGACTAATATGAGCATTAGTCTCGGGTCTATTTTTTGGCGTTAGATGGCCTTTAGTCTTGGTTGGTAACACCAACCTGAACTAAAGGGTCTATATTAGCGGGTGTTTGGGACTGCTCCACAAACTTCATCATGGAGTGGCTCCATAAAAACCTAGAGTTTATGGTGGAGCATCTCATTAGGTGCTCTTATAACTCCACCTTTTTTTTAAGCTATATGCATGGAGCTGAAATCGTTGGCTAAAAAACATTGAGCGGAGCTAGAAAACGTGGAGCGTAGTAGTCCCAAACATCCCTTTAGTTCCAGTTGATGTTACCAATCCAGACTAAAGAGTCTTGGTCTCTAGTCCCGATTGGTAATACCTAGTCCCGGTTTGTCTCATATCCGGACTAAAGGTACTTGTAGAGTGAATTTAAAGCACACGCATATCATATCTACGTTAGATGTGTAGTGAAAGGTGAGATGATAGTGCGTGCAAGGATTAAAACGAGAGTTCTGAGCTCGAAACCCTATACCAAAACTAAAGGTCCCGCGCAAGGATTGGAACCAGGACTAAATGGGGGTTGAGAACCAGGACTACTTTGGGGGTGTTTGGATTTCTCTCCTAAATTTTTTTTCCTGTCTCATCGAATCTAGTCATACATATATGGACTATTAAATATAGTCTAAAAAAATAATTAATTACACAGATTGCGATAACTTCGTGAGATGAATCTTTTAAGCCTAATTAGTCCATAATTTGACAATGTGGTGCTACAAAGAACATTCACTAATGATGAATTAATTATACTTAAAAAATTTATCTCATTATTTTCTCGACGAGTTCTGTAATTTATTTTTTATTAGTATTTGAAACCTCTTTCCGACATCTCTCCGACATTCCGATGTGACACAGACAAAACTTTTTCCATAGCATCTAAACACGCCCTTTGTAGGGCCTCTTAGGCACATCCCATCCACCGGAGAGTACAAGGTGCTCCGATCCGTATCCAGGATACTAATTGCCAGTGGTGGCAGGCATGCGAGGTCATGACACTAGGTGGCAGTGCCAGCACCGGAGGCCTTGTTTAGATTGGGGAAAGAGAGAGATTGAAAAGTCCTCAGTAGCAGTTCGTTTGTATTTGGTAAATATTGTCCAATCGTGGCCCAACTAAGCTTAAAAGATTCGCCTCGCGATTTACAATCAAACCGTGCAATTAGTTATTTTTTTATTTATATTTAATGGTCTATACATGCGGCTATAAATTGATGTGATGGAGAGAGATTGAAAAGTTCTCAGTAGCATTTCGTTTGTATGTGGCAAATATTGTCCAATCATGAACCAACTAGGGCCTTGTTTAGATAGGTGTGGAATTATTTGGGCCGGTTCTCTGTAGCACTTCGTTTTTATTTGGTAAATATTGTCCAATCATGGCCCAATTAGGCTCAAAAGATTCGTCTCGTGATTTATAACAAAACTATGTAATTAGTTATTTTTTTATTTATATTTAATACTCTTTATATGCGGCAACAAATTTATGAGAGGAGAGATTGTAAAGTCCTATAGCACCCTCGCTTTGTTTGTGGCAAATATTGTCCAATCGTGACCCAACTAGGCTCAAAAAGATTCATCTCGTGATTTACAACCCAACTATATAATTAGTTATTTTTTTTATTTATATTTAATACTCTTTACATGTGGATACAAATTGATGTGATGGAGAGAGAGTGTAAAAACTTGGAAGTTGGAAGCCAATCTAAACAAGGCCTAGGTTCAAAAGATTCGCCTCGTGATGTACAACCAAACTATGTAATTAGTTATTTATTTTACTTATATTTAATACTCTTTACACGCTGTGTACAAATTAATGTGATGGAGAGAGCCTCCGGTCGACGTCAACATCGAACCCGGCAACTCATCTTTATCTCTATCTCTATCTCTATCTCTACCACAAACAAGCTGAAACAAGAATCGTCCACACCACTCCCCTTTCGCCCCGCGCGTTGAATCGCCCCGGACTCCCTCGCCCCGCGCGTTCAAACCAACGCCTGCTCTCGCCCAATCCCGCACGGGCCACCCCACGCCTGCTCTCGCCCCGACAGCGACCACACAGGCCCATCCCGCGCCTGCTCTCACCTGCTCTCGCCCAATCCCGCACGCCTCCCATCCTCTCATTTCACTTTCCCATCTCATCCTGTCGCCCGCCGCCTGCCGCAGCAGCTCCTCCTGCCGCCCACCGCAGCAGCCCGTAGCAGCAGCAGCCCCCGCCGCCGACGCAGCAGCAGCAGCAGCAGCCCGCCGCCGCCGCCGCCGAGACCTCTCCTTCCCGCGAGTCGGCCCTCCCCGTTGCCGCCGGCAAGTGCCCGCCGCCGCCGCCACGCACCTTCCACCTGCTCCAATCCCCACCACGCCCCCAGCGCCAGAAGCCGCCGCCGCCCTCAACTCGCTGACACGAAGGACGCCGCTGCCGCCCTTCGCCACTCTGTTGTGGGGGGAGCGGGCGCGACAACGAGCTGAGGGCTGGAACTCGACGCTCGACGCCCGGCGCCACGCCGGTGCTCGACGCCACGCCCCTGAAGACACGGCCAGCGGACCGCGGTGGACGGATTGCGCCGGCGGCCGGCGGGCTGCGGCCCTGGCGAGCGCTAACCTAGGAGGAGGAAGAAGCGAGGAGAGCAAGTGAGGGCGCGCTCGGCCGGGGGCGACGAAGGGAGCAGAGACGAGCAAGGTGAGCGAGGCGCGCTCGGCCGGCTCTCCACACAGCACGGCCGCCCCCCCGACACGGCACGGCCGCCACCCACCCCGAGGCACGACGGCAGGCGGCAACGCGAGCAGCATCGCGGCCGGCAGCCCCAGCAGCAGCAGAAGGCAGAGCGATACCCATCCGTGTAAGTCAACAGTTTCTCACGCTGACCATGGCTGCCATGGTGGAGTGCTGCGTCCGCCCCTTCGCAGGCAACAGTTTCCCCTGCTCATCCGTGTAAGTCTGCTTGCCACCTGCTACTTGCTCGGTAAAATGTCTGAACCAAATCAAGTCAACTTATATACGCAAATCCTTTCATCTGATGCTCTAACACAACGAAAATAGACTAACAGAGATATAAGCACGTCCTCAAACATCTATACCAAGCTTATTTAATGTCCTGGCTAACTTTTGTTTTCATTGTGTTGCCTTTATTTGCTTATCAATTCAAAGACAGCCCTTGTGACTATATACTGAACTACTGTAACATGCTAATCCTTGGTCAATTTATGATACAAATTTAAGGAGCTTATATTCAAGATTTTAAATTAAATAGTATAAGCCTGGTGGTGAGTTTGGCAAATCTTTATATGTTCTTATTTTGTCAGTGCACTAGCCAATCTGATCATAATTCTTCTATACAAATTTCCGCGCATACATGAATAAGTTAACATTTCACTGATGGGACCGATTTAGCATTCCAGCAGCACACCCATGTATGCTAACTTATAGATGAATATCATTCAGTTAAATAAAGCACTAATTCAGTCCAAGTACGTAACCTACTATTCCAGTGTGATGCTGCTTTGTACTATTTGCATGACGATTTAACTGAATGGTCATGATTTTAGCCTAATCCTTCATCTCAAGACAAATTGTTCTCCACCATCTACATGTCTAATGTCTTTGTATTATGCGAGGATCCTGTATTGACTTTTCTTTTCAAATTTGCCCACCATCTAAATAGTTGCTTGAACTCCTGCAGTGTGTCATACCAGCTTTGATGTGCAATTTCATATCTATGTGACATATATTTTGTCTTCAAACAATTCGATCATATGTATTCAGTTTGAATTGTGAGCTTAGAAACCATATAGAAGAAAGTATGCTAAAAATAGGAAAAAGATGTTTGGGCTACAATTGAGTGAGCTGTAAATGCGCAATATGGCTTTTCTATATATATGCATCAGGTAAAAGAGTTGTTTCAAATATGATTTAACTTATAAGCCAGAAAAATTTGGGTTTCAGGGGACAGCACAGAAGTATAAATGTCTCGTTGTTTGTTCAGTTTTCCTAAAAAACAATCATAAGCTGCTATGATCTGGGTGAATCATTGCTTTGCTAACCTATTTCTGAAGAAAGTAACTAAACTCATATGCTTTGCTAACCTATTGCTAACACCCCTGAAACTGATATGGATCAACATGTGTTTGACAATGTCATTTCGTTCTGTTGATTCCTTTATGAGTTCACCGATAGGAAAACTAGGCTACAGGAAACTCACAAAGCCATTTCTTCTTCTTTCTTGAAGGAAGCATAATATTTGTCACCTCTTGCATCTTAGATGATTTTTTAGTTGGACTAAGTAAATCAATCCCAATCCCTACTGATTGATTGAGGAGTTAATTGGCAGCGAGTTGTGTCATTCTCATAAGGTGCAGACATGTTACCTACTGACAAGTAGAAATATGATCCAATTAACCTCTCCTAAGGCTAAAACAAGAACTGGTGGTCAGCCTGTGACTGTTGTATAATCTTGCTGTTCAGTGTCATCTTTCTACGGCTGCGCCTTCGATCTAAATTTTCATTTCACCTTCTCGATCACTTGTCTGCAGCTGTAACTTGGTTCCATTTTTCAGATAAACAACACAACAGACCAACCAAGTGCAGGACCTCAGTTCCATTCAGCTTGACGGCACCAGTAGTGCACCAGGTGAACATGTAAGTAGTTAATCCGCTATCTGGCTTTACTCACATGATTAATGAACCTTTGTTGTGGCCATTACTTTGTTACTGTTTAATCACTAGCTGTTTGTCTTCAGCTCTGTTTGTTTTAGTCATTAATTTAAGGCATATACAGTTTATAATACTGAGATCGGGTCATTGAGGAATTTTAAATAATTTTAATTTTTTCAATTCTATTCATCTTGAGTGTACCTAAAATATAACTCAATTACTATTCATGAATTTATGAAAGAAACATGTGTTCCATACATCCAGTGCAGCTTGTGCATCATTTTTTTTTACATACTGACTTAGTTTATACCACTGGAGGACCTCCTGATTTCATAGTAGTGCTACTAATTATTTGTCACCGCTGGAACCTCATCAGATTATTCAGAACTGTACTAATTGGAACCTATGTCTTACTGGAATCATACCAGTGTGCTAACAAAAATTAGGTGGCTGCATGTAGTTTTCAATCTTGTTCTTCCTGCCAACCATGGCTGAAAAATTGATTTGTGTCTTGGTTTGTGAGTAGCTGCAAGGTACATGTCTGATGGTTATTTACTCATGATTATTGCCTTCAGTTTTTGCAGGTGGAGAAAGATATAACTGAAAGACACAAGGTAGAATGCTGATTGATGTAGGGACGATACAAAATGAATAAAATAAAATGGTGATGTTGTGGCACTAAATGATTTTTCTGTGAAGTATGATTACAAAAAAAAAACTATTGTATGCATTCAAATCCTACGAGGGTTAGTTCATTATTATGAACTTCAGTGTTTTCATAAGCCTGGTTACCATGACCAATTTAAAGATTGTAGTTTTTTGAGCACTATGCCTTCAGTTCAACACTATGCAGCAATGGCTTAAGAGGCACCATGCCATGTATGTAACAGCATATTTCCTCCACAAATTGTAACTGAATTTACCAGATACTTGTGCTCTACACTGCCATCTACAATTGAAAAAATATATCTATTCAGATCAATCTCACACATTACAATAATGTTATTTGCTCAACTTGTTCATCGCCTAGAATCATGTCTCTGGCTGTTACAGATTAATACAATGCAAAATGGTGGTTCTCGAGCACCATTTGGAGACAAGACTAACACTACTAAAAAAGGTTACAGAATTCAATATTCTATCTAATATTCCATAGTGCTTCCTATGTATTTGTTATATCGAATTTTTTATTTAACTATCAAAATGTATTTGTTATATCGATTTTTTTATTTAACTATCAACAGTTGATGCTAAAGACCATAAGAGGGAAAAGGATAGAGCTCGATGGCATGCCATGTCCCAAGAACGTAGGGATGAAAAAAATAAGAGGTGACGTGAGTCATACAATAATAAAAAAAAATAGGCAACAAGTGACTGAAGCTACCAATGGTAAACCCAAGCTTGATATAAAAAAGGGTACCCATGTTAATTATACTTAAATTCTGATAGCCATGTCTTCTTATTACATGAAAATGTGCAAATGGTTTTTGCAGATGATGACGTTGCCCAGAGAATGTTTCAACATGGGTGTGCGGCTTCTTGCATACCATGAGAATAAAAGGTTGACGAGTGCTAATGTGGTAGTTTCAAAGCATTACATGGACCTGAGATTCTGTGTGAGTAAATTGTTTTTAAATTATATAAGTATGCTCTTGTGTATTTTCTTAAGTAGTATATCCATAGTAAGAAGTCTTTCTCATGTGTTCAAGCATATATGTTTTCTGTAGTCTACGTACGAATCTGCACAAATTCCAAGGTCAGAGAAGCTTAATGTTCAAGAGTTGGCTAAATCATTAGAAACATGGCCATATATGAAATATGATGCCTCACGCTGCAGATTTGTAAGGATATTTCTCTATGATTACTGTGGAACCTTTTTTGAAATTCTAATTCCTACCATTCTGCAGCTTCTTATGCCATGGGTAAGATGAAGCATTAACCTTTTTGTGTTCGAATCGTGTGGAAAAACCTCTAACTGTGCTTGATCCTACTCCAATTCCCGATTGGTGTAAGGATATGCCATACAAGGGCTATGTGCATAAAATTATCAGTATTTCCAACAATTACAGACTTGCAACGGGAGTGAAAGAGTCTGCACATGCTGTCGATGTCTTTCCGTGGAAACACATACTCCCAAGTGGCATTCCAATCATAGAAGATAGGTAACTTCATTTGAATCATGCTATATATAGAAATTGACTGTTAAGGGTTAATAATTGACCATTTTTTTATGATATAGAAATTTAAATGCCTTCATCATTCTACAATTCATGTCCGCATGGAACAATGGACAGCTCATGCCAATCTCTACTGTGAGCACAATAATTTATGTTTGTGGTCATCTATATACATATAATACACACACACACACACACACACACACACACACACACACATACAACTTATTATTTATGTTTGTATTGTGCACAGGATGGCCAAAGATTACGAAAGAACTTTGCGATTGATCTATTGGCGTATGATGGGAATTCACGGCGTTGCATGATCCCTGTATCCCTACGAGAATATCTTAGCCACATAACGGGCATAAGACAATGAAAGAGATAGTTATGGAGGACTGATCTATCATGCACTTATTTTAATATTGTTACTAAATTTGACGCTTATTTATTTGAGTTTGGTTCAAAACATTATGTTGCTAATCCTAAGTTAAAATTTATTTGTCTTGATTTCGATCTACTATTTTTTTATATTCTTACTGTAATGAAAATCGAGACTCTAACCAACTATTTTTTTAATTTTTATCGTGTTGAATTATATTGAATTTTTTTTAAATCGTTCCCATAGCAACGCACGGGCATATGCTAGTCATGAACATGGTACAGTTGTCAGCGAGCTCACCTACTCTCTGGGTGGATTTGGGCCCAGAACGGCGGTAGATAGCGTTTGACCTGGCGACGGAGAACTGGAAGTCGGCGACGCTCCAAGCTACTCCCTCTGTCCCTAATTGTCGCCGGGGATACATGCCATAAATTTAACTTAATTTATAGAAAATACGTGTAATATTTATATCTTCAAAAAATTTTGTTAAAAAACTATATCTAAAGATTTTTCCGATGATACTAATTATAATACTAATCGATGATATTTATTATTTACTAAAATTGCTGGATTTACTTCTCGAGAAGCAAAACGACAGTTATTTAGGGACGGGGGGAGTAGGGCAACTGAGCAACAGGCTTCTAGCTAGCACGGATGAGGAGCCCGGAAGACGTACGGTGGGGCCACAATCATCATGCCCTATCGACCTGTTCATCTTAGGACACGCTTTCAGCTGGCCTGATAGTAAAAGTCTACTCCAACGTCGAGGACTGTTCGACGGAACTCTGGTTCCTGATAGACGTACACGTCGGCGCCACGCTGGAGCAGACGGTACATGCTGCAGTGCACGTCCTCTGTTAATTTGGGGCGGATGAGGCTATCCGCACTCTTCATCCCCTGTACTCACCCTCTAAAAAGAATATTCTATTCTGGTTATCAAGATTTAATCCTTTATATTATTTTTCCCGCATGCATTCATCCTCTATGGGGGCGTTTAGTTGCCTGCATTACGTCCATCCAGGCTCCACAGGTGCAATATCGCTGTGATTGGTTGGGTGGATGATGGCATGAGCCAGGCTGAAGTCGTGCAAAAGCTGCCGCCGGGCCTGGCTCACCTGATACGCAAAATTTGTTCGTTCCTAGAGAGCCTGGTTGAGGTCATGCAAGAGTGCGCGCATGGGCGTGCATATGGAGGCTAAAAATCACTGTGGCTGCTGTTGGAACAGGGAACCAAACACTGGAGCTATCGGGCCAGGCTGAGTTTAAGCAATCAACCAAACAAGACCCTGTTGCACGTCTTCAACCTGTCTATCATGGGCCTGGATGCCCAGAGCGAGCCAGGCTTGGTTGGGAAGCCAACCAAACGCCCCCTATGTTAATGGGACTCACACGTCATTCTCTACTTTTTCTCCCCCCTACTAGCCTCTCTCTCCTCCCTCTTTTCTCCCACTCGCGCGAGGTCCGACCTCCTCTCCCCCCGCTCGTGCTTGCGGCTTCTCGGGTGCGGCGGTGCTTCTTCCGCGGGCCCCTCGTCGTCGTTCGCGTCTTCTTTGCTCCTCCCCTCTTCTCTCGGCCGGCGGGCGGCGTGGCGGCTAGCGGCGCCAAGCAGCCGTCCGGTCTCGGCGGGGCGAAGCGCAGCGGCAGCACGGACAGCGGCGAGGCGGGGCCCGCACCACGTTCGTCTTTCCTAGATGACCGCTACGGCGCCAATTTTGGCGGAGGAAAGCGATTCCAGATGAGTTGGTGACGTACCAGACGCCGCTGTGCGGTGTCGGTCTGCTATCCAGTCCCTCTAGGACGGGATGGCGTATCCCAGTGCGGATAGTCTGAGGACGGGCCCTTAGTGTACCGCTATCCACTCGTGTGGGTGGACATGACGTCTACACTGAAAGCATACGATCCTAAAATACGTGCATGTACGTGCACGTATATGTATGTCACTATATTGGACTCAAAAGGCGCATAGTTAATTCAGCCTACGCATCAGACGAGGCGAGCTTCTTTGCTAGCTTCAACTAATTTTAAGGCCAAAAAACTATAGTTGTCTCTGAATCGTACTACTGCATGTAAGCGACCATAGTGGCAGCTTGTCTGACTCTTAAGTACCATCTAAACTTATGAACTCAAGCACCGTACCTACCATGCATGTATGGTGGACAGGGTCTCACCCTCACTTGCCACAGCGTTTGGTTTTTATCAATGCGGAAAGAAGAAAGAGAATGTTGAAGCATCGAGTAGTGCCATTGTGTGGGAGCCGATGCTGAAAGAAAATAAATACGTACAAGCAACGAGGAATGTTCTTGTCCCAGTTCTGTACAAATAGACAACTATTTTTCAACCTGATGGATGCGTGAAGGTACGCAAGGAGTTGACTGAAACTTTGGCAACTTTGGACCTACATGTCGCACCGATACCGAACACTGTAGTCGATGCATCGTTTCTAGGCAATGGCATGAGCAGACTACGGAGATTCTTTTTGGCACGGCTCACATTGCAGGTAGTCAGGCTTATGCAAGGTCTTGTTGAGCTAGCCACAATGGTGAGATTCTGTTGGCATTGGCCCTCGGCAGTGTGCGTGACTACGTGATGAATATGAGCAGCTGGCAGGGCGTGGAATGCTCATTCAGGAAGCTTGCTATGTTTACTTCTCGCTTTTCACAATCACGCATGCATTTACATTGCATGACCACACCACAATATGCTCGCTTCGCTTACTCCTATCCTATTTGTTCAGCTTAAAGCGTACAAGTAACAGTCTTTTATGAATTTCCTGTCATTCTCCCTCTCTGGGACACCTGAATTTGATGATTTCGACAGGAACATGCACCAGCGGGAATCGGTTCTAGCTACTTTGGAGTCAATACATACATCTTGCAAGCATGAGTATCTACTGTCTCCTTCAGTTCTCCTTGCACTGACGATGTAACCTCACCCTGCAACCAAAAAATCACACACGCACAAAACAAGTTTGAGAATTCCTGCAACAAGAAAGATATATGCTATGGCAGAACTTGTCTATGATCAGGCAAAATGCAAGCTTACGGTCCACAGATCATGAGCATTGACGACGGTGGATTCATTAAGACCAATGCTGCTCCAGGTGGCAGTGATGGATGCTTCAGCAGATCCTCTGTTCCATAGAACAACTGCAACTCTCCCTCCACTTAATGGACCAGCCCAGACCTGATCACAAGATCATTAATGGATTATAGACCAAACAAGTTTGCTACTACTCATGGCATTCTGCCAACCTTGTTCCACTTACTTCTTGGTCTCCATCTTGTAGCACTTTGCGCCCTTGCACCCCAAGCACATCTGAACAATTCACCAATCGTTGGAGGTTACTATCCTATCATTTCATATTTCATAATTAGAGAAATGAATGAATGAAAAATGTTATTTCCTTTACCTTGATTAACTGCGATGACATTTTGGTTGCTGAGGATTTCCTTGGTATCATTGCTCATTGAGCGGATGTCGCAGCCAATCAGAAGCGGTGCCTGCATCACGGCAGTTCAGCACCATGGTAATGAAAAACGATCAGTTCTATTGTACCGATTGATGGTTACAAATACCATTACCTTCACTAGAGCCCATATGCTGAAATGGGAGCGGTACTCCTCTGTTGTCATCCCCCCGTTTCCGACTTCCAGCATGTCCGGGTCTGAAAGCATAAACAAATTGCATTCACTCTGCATTAAGGAAAAGGCAAGCCCAAAGTCGCTCAGCCTCAAGGACTAGAGACTAACCATTCCATCCACCAGGCCGTGCATATGATGCCCATTTGTCATTGGCATCGGCAATGGCTGTCATGCTGAAACATTACAAGGAACAAAGACACATCAGATATTGATATGGCTACCATGAGTAGTAGCTCATGTTCATGCTGTCAAATAGTAAAGCTGGCCTAATGTGTCAAGCATTGAGTTCCTTGTGAATTTCACCAAAATCTTGCATATATTGTTAGCACACTTCGAGCTTGTCAACGTACAATTTTCACTGATCTAACAGAAGGGTGTAACGTTCACCTTCCCCAGTTGTCCTGGATATCACCGGTTGTTCTCCAACTGTTTCCTACACTACTTGCCCATGTTGCTGGGTCATCCACACCCCTACACAACGACATTTTCAAAACCAAACATTCAAACACAAAATTCGATCATCAATTAAAAAGAAAAAAGAGAAACAGTTACCATTCACATAGGGAGAAGAAAATCTTCCTCCCAGAATTCAGAAGGGCCTTGCTCATATTGTTATATCTGAATTTTGTTGCAAGCCGATTTCAGTCTCTCAATGTAGCACGATAAGGAGGAACTGTTAAAATCTAGTGCTAGTTTATTCTCACCTTGGCTGCGGGCTCAATCCCTGGTCGTTGCAGTTGTCATACTTCAAGTAGTCAACTCCCTTAGATCATTTTAATAAAAAAGAAATAAAAAATCAGTTGAAACAAGAAAGAAAGGCTCTGAAGATTTCAATTTTCAAACGTTTACCCAAGACGCGAAGGTTTTTGCATCTTGCTCTTCATACCCGAGCGAACCAGGCATCTGATTGCTGCAAGTTCGCGAGCTGAAAGGAAAAGTCTTGTGTGATTTGAGAGGGAAAACCAAAACGCAAAGCGTGGAAATCTATTGAGCTTAACTGTGAATTTTTTTTCACTGAGTTCCTATCTCTGCCAGCTAATGTTATCTGTCCGACATCTTTTCTTTTTGAATGTTTATATGTACAGGAATGCCCGGATCTCCGGGAAAGCCCCACAGGGCTTGTCCTTCAGCTTTTTGGTTCTTAAATATATGTAGGCGTACCCTGCATCGCTGTAGACTCCGAGCTTGAGCCCTTTCCCGTGCACATAGTCTGCCAGGGCCTTCATTCCTGATGAGAATGTTGATGGATTTGCGGCAAGATTACCCTGGAAAGTAAGAAAGCTGTTCAGTTCACCAACGGAACAGAGTCTACCCATTTCAGCAATGTCAGTTGATCCATCTAGTTTTACTTCAGTTCAGTTCACACCTGGGAGTCCCTATCATAGGCTGCCCAACAATCATCTGCAGTGTCACAACAAAATATTGAATTCTCAAATGTCTTTTTCAACAAGAAACAGAGAAACAAAAAGAGAACAGGATTACGAATCTCAAGAGGCTACCTATGTTTATATAGTCATAACCAAGCTTTGCAAGACCAGTCTCCACCATCGCATCAGCTGCACATAGGTATCATGATTTAGCAGGAATTTGGGATGCAATGGCAACTGATTCAACACTGCAGGAGTGTAGTCTTACCGATTTGTCGAATTATGTCTTCGTTTATATTGCAGGCGAAGTGATTCCAGCTATTCCACCTGAATTTGCCACATATTTAATTAAGATATGTGCTGGTTCAACAGTACAGTAACAGATAACAAAATTCCCAGCACTTCTATGTTCACAGTGGCGTTTTGAGGTCTAACTTCTGTCTACTGTGGTGTCATGCACTTGGTGGAGCTGAAAGGCCTGAAACTGGGTACTGTATTTCTATTTCTGAATCCTGACAGGACTCGCACACATGCTTTCTAACACGAATTAAGTAAACAAGGGCAAAAGAGAGATTTATACAAAAAGGGATGTGTGTGCATCTTACATGTTTTTCAGCAACACAACACTGCAAATTAGAAGAAACAGACGTTTGATCTTTGAAAGTATCAGAGGAGTGAAATGGAACAGAGAGAACAAGGAGATATTTCATAGGAAAAAATGAACTTGTCACCAAAAGGACACTTGCATGTCCCTGTACTTGAAAAACAAAACCCTGAAAAATAACACCACACAGCTTATAATAATAAGGATAGAAGATCGGTTACCCCATCTGCGGAGTCCGTCCAAGAGCATTCTCCAGGATGGCTCTCCTTGCCACCGCCACCGGCGGCCTCTCCGGCCGGATCGCCACCACCGACGTCGATAACAAGATGAAGACGAGAGCACAGAGGAGTGTTTTGTTCTCTTCCATGACAAAGAGGTGGGCAGGTAGCCGCTGCAAGAGTGATGATGTGGTATTTAATATCTCCTTGCTAGTTTCCATGTCGTTCTGTTGTATATATATAGCAATGGGCCAGCAAGAGGACAACACTTCGTCACGAGGTTAGGTTCCCATGGATTCTTTGCCGTCTAAACTAAGTTCTTGTTATTAACCTTTTTTTTTTTGGTAGCTAATAAGGTCTGATGAGTCCAACGGCTGTTAGTAAGTGTATCGTTTTTTTTTTTTTTTGCATTGATTAAAGTGTTACACAATTTCAGTGAAAGATCCTGTTATTAACACAATTGACTGCATATTTGGGACAACCATCTAACTGAAGATATTTTATTAACGTTAGAAAATGAAGACGTAGACCCCACGACTACGATAGTGAGTATGAAATGGTGCTCTTCTATAAATTAATTCAAGATAAAACACTGCAGCATTGAGCACATGGACGTCAATAGGTTGTTATGATGTTATCTAAAAGTACTAATCTAGTATGAAAGATCATTGGACCTAATACTAAGGCTAGTTTCAGTAAAGTTTTATGGTCCAGTTTTCAGCGCATCTAGATTTTAGAAAGAAGTGTTTCATGGAGACAAAATTATTCCTATTCTCACGAAACTTCAGTCTCTTTCTTCATCAGCAATGACTTTATATGAACCCATTGCTTAGCATTTAAATATGTGTAAACGGCCACATTTAGATGAACACTGATCTGCATCTGGATATACCTCCCACCATTTAACACAATTTGCATAGATATGCCTGACCCATCATTTAACACATTTTTTTTGCTTGTTGTTACTACCAAGTCTGTTGAAGGGAATGATGGGTACTTCCACCGTACCAAATTGTATAAGACATTTAATTTTTTTAGATACATCGATTTTATTATGTTTCTAGATATGATGTATATATGTAAGTGTATAGCAACGATATATATCTAGAAAACTCAAAATATATTATATTTTAAAATGGATAGAGTACTAATTAATTAAATGTTGATATCCCTATGTGGATCAAATATCTATATCTATTATATATCTATATCTATATCTATATCTATATCTATATCTGTATCGTATCTATATATCTATATTCAATATTTTTGTATATTTTGTTATCCTAAAATAACACCCCGCCCCAAGACTTAATAGGATTAATATGATACTCGTCTAATAAGTTGCAACTTCTTTTCTGTAAGTCCATCTAAAAAAAACTCTAAACTTAAATGTGCTTGGCTTGGAGCGATGGGTGACCGACCGGAAAGTTCTTCTCGGATGCGCATGAGTGAGGATAAAGTACGCAGAAAAGATTAGTGTGAGTCTGTGAGGACAATATTGATTCTATTAAAACTATTAGATGTAAGCGGACGGGACCTTACAGTGGATCAGTAAACACATCGTTATC
Organism: Chrysopogon serrulatus; assembly: GCA_015844335.1. Taxonomy (NCBI): domain Eukaryota; kingdom Viridiplantae; phylum Streptophyta; class Magnoliopsida; order Poales; family Poaceae; genus Chrysopogon; species Chrysopogon serrulatus. The sequence continues at coordinate 187,770 of JADLZL010003191.1, read as the reverse complement.
TACTATACCTAAATAGGAGGAACCCACTAGCATATTTTTCTAGCTTCTCATGAAGCCACGTCAGCATCAGTCCACACCTAGAGTCATTCCTTGCAGCAACTCTCACCTGTCACCTGCACGAACGCCAGAACCTGCATGCCTCCCCACTATCTATTCCACTTCTCTGACGCACAATCCCTCCTAATGCTACTGCAACGTACTGCGCAATTGATGCGATCCAATTTCACTGGATACGGAAGAAACTGAAGAAACTGCTCCATCGCAGAGCCACCATCATGTGTCACTTGCACTTCACCTCCTGCACCACTGCCTCCAATACTTACGCAGCATGTACACATATGAAACGGACAATTCAGCATTCCTTCTATAAAATGAAATCGAGACTGGCGATGCTGTGGGGCAGTGGCCGCAATCGGGGTGGCAGATGCATGTGCTGACTGCTGAGGGTGGGCGTAGTTGCGGAGCATGAGGTGAAGGATGGAGAGCCAACGTGTGGGAGATTCATCACCTACTGCGCTCGTCGTCTACCCTCTGGACGCCCCCCATGGCTGTTCGATCTGCTTTGGAGTTTGGATCAGGATGTTGAGACAAGAAGCTTCGACGGCAAACGTGGAGATATGGAAGTAATCCATCCATGGAGGCTGAGCGGTGGAAGCCCGAAGACACGATGAGAAAAGGAGATGAAACGAGTGGAGGAGAGCTGTCCACGCGTCGTCGATTTCTTTCTATATTATGGTATATTGGTGTGCTTTTGTTTACAAATTACAAAGTGGATCATAGATAAACGATAACACCAATTTCCCCTATCTCTATTCTACTAGGTTGGCACAAGCACATTGGAGTTGATGAGTTCCAGCGTCCGCTCTGTGATCTTTGCCTCTCGGCGAACTAGCAATCATGATATTATTTTAAGTGGTACTATTTTTCCACTCTATGACAATGTAATTAGATAGCCCTACTAATTCTCCTGCATAAAATTCTTCTCATATATAAGACATTATAATTCCCGCAGCAACGCGCGGGGTATCATCTAGTTATTGAATCATGTCATACCACGTACCAATGTAAATGGTCGGAGAATAGCGCTAGCACTATTGGAGTGCGGTGGTGGCGATAGACCAATATATGTCGTCGTTCTCGCTCATCACATGGACCACTTGATTGCACTGGATAGGGTGATGTGTACGTATGGTGGAGTGGCGTACCAAACTAAACCAGTAGTGGTTAATTAATATGTACATTAGAGATAGATGTTGGTCCAGCTTACAAGATCACACGCACTAGCTAGTAAACCCTTCACACAGATAAGGTGTTTAGCTTGCAATATTGCTCCTATATATATATGCACACCAACACAGAGAGAAAGCTATAATTAAGCAGCTTTGCAGCTCGACACGATATGATGGTTACAAAACTGGTTGAAGCAGCGCAACGACCCACCCTAGTCGCGACTCGCGAGATGAGCTGCAACCTTCTTCAAGTCGATAGATCAAGGCACCAGCTCACCAGGTTCAGGCGCACGACGACTAGCTGGGATATCATAAATTAAAATGCATGCTCACACACAGCTAGCTAGCAGCTCGGATCCACTAAGAGACCATGCACCGTCACCTCCACTATCATCTACATTTCTGGCTCCACTTAACAGTTGCGTTAGCACACATACCTGTTGTTGATGGCTAGTAAATGCTAATTCTGACCATCAACAATGCAACAAAGTAAAGGATATAAACCAACATCTTTGTAGTCTAACGTGGTTTATCTTTTTTTTAAGGCAAAAACTTTGGGGAAGATCCCCATAGCACTTCATTTTATAAATTTAGAAAAGGAGATACAAGAGTACTTACAAACCAAAATTAGCTAAAAGCATCAAGCTAAAAACAAAACGATGATCTAAGGTGGTCGTTGAAGTGAAGGGACTATAGAAGACACTGGCTTTTGAAGTTGTTGAACCAAATTCTAACCTGCACTAGGCCATTTCTGAAGACTTTGGCATTCCTTATCTTCCAAATTTCCCATTTTGCAATGAGGTAGATTCTATTGCTGTTTTGTATGAGCTATCCTTGGGTGGAGACTAAGGCCCATGTTCCAGTCAATACCGATTTTCTCCCAGCAGTTGTTGGCAAAGCTACATCCAAAGAACAAGTGCTCCATATCTTCATCAGTGCATTCATTGCTAGTGACGCAGTGTGGTTCTTCATCAGGTGCTATGTTCCTCCTTTGTAGCATTGTTTTGATGTTCAACCTGTCTATACCAACAATAGCCAAGCAAAAAATTTGACTCTAGGTGTGCATTTGGACTTCCACATCCACTAAAAGAATGGATGCACTGGGATGTTTTGGGAGGCCATTTGATAGAACTTCCTAGAGGTGTAAGTGCTATTACCCCACTGGTATGTCCAAGAGTCTTTAGAGTGCTCATCAAACACTCACAGAGATAGCATGTCATTGAGTTGCTCCAGCTTTTCAAATGCTTGCTGTGACATAGGCGGATTAAACATGGATTCTAGATCTTCAACTTATATTGCTTCATACACACTTATATTTATACTGTCATCTCTCATGAAGGCAAGGAGGCTAGGGAATTGTTGGGCTAGAACCTGATTAGACCACAAATCATCCTAGAAAGTTACTGATCTACCATCACCAATGAAGCATCTAGCAAAGCCTCTGAAGAGGATGTTAAGCCTCAAGACATTCTTCCACCAGAAGGAGCCCACCTCTCTAGAGGCATGGGGTACTTTTATCAGTGTAGTGATTATTCTAGACAAGACTAACCCAAGGAACATCTGCTCTATTGTAAACTTGTGGAGCATCATTTTGAACACTTATTCCTCTTGTACTTGAGAATATTTGGATGCAGTGAAAACTTTGTAAAAAATATTCAAGAATGAAACCAGGAGCATGAGGAAGAAGGTAGGAGCACTAGGGCCCACTTGGTAGAGTCAACCGACCCTACCTATGGTCAGGACCCACCTATCACTCCACGTTAGCAATCCATGTGCTAAGCAAAGAAACATAGTGAAAGTCCCTAATTTGGTTTTTACCCCTCAAGACACTAAAGAGAGTGTGACTAGATTTATAATAGACAATTGTACTATTAAGATGGGTGATCTCATGGTAAAAATAGTTGTCCAAGTGCCGCTAGATGAATTCTCACTTGCATTTGTATTAGGACCTAATGTAGTAAAGTTATGTCTAACCTACGAGCTTGAGAGATAAACTCTTAGTGGTTAGCAAGTTGGAAGCAAGGGTGGTTATAACTGGAGTCTAAAAGGGGATGCTCTCTCTAAGAGATAGACTCTTAGAGATAGACTTTCAAGTGACCAGACGCTGTCTCTAAGAGGACGGGGCATGTCCGGTCAGCTAGCCAGGGTCTGGCTGTTTTTTGGTTGGATCTCGAACTTGGTCCGACCATATGCGTGGGTGGCATGAGGTGCCATGTCCAGTCGTGACACATTGTAATTCGGCCTAGGGCTAGAGAGGAATCGGTCACTAGGCGCGTCCATGCCTAACCGGACGCATCTAGTCACAAAAAACCCTCTCTAGAATTGACTGGATGCTCAGTGGTGGCGCTTCGATCAATCAACCAGACGTGTCCAATCATTCTGTGAGAGAAGTGTGCGGTGAAGGATGAGCAAGTAGTGGACGTGTACGATCATTGACTATGTGCATCCGGTGCAAACTAATCCCATGTGGCAACTGTTGCTAGCCGTTGGCGATTGACGTTAGAGCTTGAATCTATGGCCACATGGCAGCTATCGGGTGACCAGACGCTGCAATCGGATGCATCCAATCACACTTGTTTTCAGGGCTGTTTTTAGGAACAACTGGGTACTTGGTGTGGTGCCTCTTGTTTGCAAGCCTTAGGACATCCCCTAGAGTTGAGAATATCATCTTTGTCTCATCTCATGCACTTTGCTTGATCCAAAGAGTGATTGGAAGAGTTTCTAGTATATTTGCCTTGTGATTGAGTAGCTAGCGAAACTAGAGAGCCTCAAGCTGCGGTGAGCTTATTACTCTTTGTGACTGTTGTCACCTAGACGGTTGGAGCAGTGGAGAGGTGTTGAACAACATTGGTAACTGTTCTTGGCTACACCCAATGATTATTGTAAGGGTCATGATCCTACCCAGTAGGAGTTCATGAAAGGAATCCTTAGTGGAATCTCATATCATTGAGCTACGCTCATTTCATATGAGTTCTTCTGGCTCCCGATGAGGGGTTGGTTTGTGACGCTAATTAGCTACTGAACCACCGAGTATGCGGTGAATACAAGGGGAAGTAGTGTGTTGGAAAGCACATGAACCTCAGGATAAATATCATGTGTCTCTTGATGTTCACTTCTGTGATTGATCTTTTGAGACCATATCAGATTTCATTGATTGGATTGAATCATCTCTTTGAGATTGAATTGCAAACAAACAGTGATTGGTTTTGTCATCCCTAAGGCAAGGTTTGCACCACATGTTCCCATCTCCTTTACTTTCTTGCATTAGCGTATTAGGGTGCTTGCAAGGTTGCTAGTACGCTCTAGTAAATTAGGATTGCTAGAATTGGAAGGTGGCCCACAATGCTGGTTAGGTTAGCGTAAAATACGCTCCACGCTTAATTGTCTAACAAATTTGTTTAGTGCCTTGATGGAAAATTTTTATAGGCTATTCACCCCTTCTAGCCTTTTAAGACCTTTCACATAGTTTGGAACACATTCTCACATCTATTTGAAGTGTCGGTTTGATCCGAGGTTGTTGACACTTCTTAAGTCACCATGCAAAACACCGGGTTGTCATCCCCAGCAGTGACATAAGAGGTGTGGTATTAAATCATGTAACTATCTTAAATATATCTAAGTATCTGCAACCGTACAGATAAAATACCATTGTAGCATTTTATTGGGAGTGAACCCAATTGTTGAATTTATTTAATCCCATGGGAAAGGACAGCTAGAGAATATTGATGTGTATACATACTTAGATAGAATCCACATGACAAGGACATACTTATGCAGGGGTAAACCACATAGATATATATATGATAAGTGTAGGGCAATGATAAATCACTCAGAGATAGAAGTAGAAACTCTCTAATGTAGAAAGGCAGAAACAGGAGATTAATTAAGAGATTGAATTTCTATATAGTGTCAGAATTAATAAGTCTTTGCATCTACTCTAGCATGTTACTTTCATCTATAGTATTGATGACTCTAAAGTACTCACAAGGAACATTACTAGGGAGGTTTGTGGATAAAACACTCCTGCTTCATAATTGCGTTTTGCTAGTCTTATAAACGGAGGATGGAATACATAGGACTCAACAGGAATGCCACACCCGCGATCTACCACCAAACCCGGCCTACAAGGTGACCTAAGCACCATGCTTACATAAATACTACCACTTAACCCACTCGAGTAATGAGCTAAGCGCTTTACGATCATATGAAATAGTTCATCATCAATCAATACTATATCAAGCAAAACACTAGAATAAACTAGAAACTTAATAAACTGAAACATAGTAATTAAGAACAAAGTCATAAATAAAGAGGGATACAAAGCTATACCAGCCTCCTGGATGACGACTCTAGAATCCTGAGCGTAGCTCAACTCTACTGAAACCTTGCTAGCTAATGCCTAACTAGAACTTGAAGTATTGGAGTTATAATCTAATTCTCTGAGGATAAAACCCTTCGCTCTCCTTGAGAGAGGAAATAATGAATTAGGGTTTTTGGGCTCTCCTCCCAGGGGGTGCCTCTCCTTTTATAGCCCTGGGCGATGATCGTGAGCCATCGGATCAAACCGACATTGACGGGCGGCTGAGATTGATCTTCAAAGGCGGTGGAGCGAACCGGGTGAACCGGGCCGCCAGTGGGCCCCAGGGTAGACCGACCGGTCTGGGGTGGGACCGGCTGGTCCCACCCTAGGCCCACTCGGCCCCTCCTTCGGTGTGGTGCCTTCTGGTATCTTCTAGATTGTTCCAGTATCGCCGCGAAGTACGTTTTTCGTTTCCTTGCTCCGATAAACTCTTATGGTTGCGTCTTTTCCGGTTTACGCCTACAGGAATGATAAAACACCAAAACTCATGGAATTCGGTCAGTGTAAACCCTATGTCTACTTTGATGTTCACAATTGTCTCCTTTTCAAGGCTAGTTGGCGGGTAATTTTATGCAATAATGACCGTCAACAACTCCCCCAAGCTTAACCTTTGCTAGTCCCTTAGCGAACCACTCTTTTAAATGGATCAGGAGTTGCTGCAATATCAAACTTCTCAGGAGCACACATGCTTTTAGATAGAAATTCTCCTTAGTCTTAGAGTGAACTATCCTGACTTTCATACTTACTTATATTACCTTTAACCATGGAGCTTAACATCCCTCTCTTTTGATCATGAGCAGTTGAAAGACAGAAAGATCAAATTAAGCACTATGTCTCAAGCTCTCTTGTTCAACCCAGTTTCTAGAATTTTTTATGGATTTTTAAAATAAAGCTCAGAGTTTTATTGTATGACACTCTCAAGTCTCTCATATATGTGGTATTTTTGGAATCCTCACCAAGACGATGAAGCTTATGCCTTTATCTCAACCTGCATCTAAGGCTTATGTGGAGCTTATGTGGAGCTCATAGGTGGGGAGACAGCATAAACAAGTGTACTTGTACTGCATATTTTGTATAGTCAAACAGGGGATCCAAAGAAAAACAAGTCATACAATTGAATCAAGATGTGCATGTTGCGGTATATGATGGATATATGGTGGACCTAATTCTACCATGCTCAAATGGATCTCTCTTTTGAAAATATTGAAACCTTGCCAGGGATGTGAGCTATCTTTTCTTTCTTTTATTTTTGAATATTTATTTTTCTTTCTTGGACACTCACCCATTTTTCTCAACTTTTCATTTTTCTTTTGCATAACTCACTCCTTTAGCACGAAATAATTTGGAGAGATGACAAGAAACTCTGGAGCATATCTTTTGGTGGATGGATATTTTTGGTGTCTACCCTCAGTGTAGGAGTAGAGCATTTTTGGATGGATAGAATGACATATTTTTGTGCCTACTCTAGGGTAGAGTAGTGCATATGAGGTAGAGTGTGTGGATCTTGATTTTAAAAGCATGACAGGTTTCTCATATGGGTCACCAAAGTTGACAACACTCAATATAATGACCAGCAGCAATTGTGTGGAAGCTTTCTAGCCTAGATATACAATATGGCTCTGGTGGAGAATTAAGCTTGTCATACAAGAAACTCATCATGTGTTCTTTTTAGGTTTTCAAAATTAAATCTCTAAAATTTCAGCATCACATTAGAACAAGATAAATAGCAGCTCTAACCATCTCAAATTATGTCCGTCAACTACCTAGACTTAAGATCAGGAATATGCTACCCACAGGTCTCAGATTTAGAGTAAGTATTCAAGTCAAATCAGTTGTGCCTGAAACCTTAAGAGAATTCTTGACTATAAGCTAGGTACTCAAAAAAATTTTAATAGAGCAACTATTCATCATTTCCACGTCAACAAATTTTTCCTCCAAGTTCTTTTTATTCACAATAAAATTTAAGCAAGCCTATAAACACACTCTTTTTATTTTGTTTTTATGGTTTTTATTAAACAAACAAACAAGCAAACTAAGAATCAAATGAAAATAGAAACAAAGGCAAAGATAACTTACCTCGGGATACCGGGGGTGCTCTCCCCCAAGCCGGATGTTGCAGTAGTCGATCGAGTGTCGCGGCGGCGGCCTTGCGCCCATGTGCTGGAAGAGGTAGTCCCAGTTCTGCATCTGCTGCTGGTGGTACTGGTCGTGTAGGTGGAGCTGTCCAAGGATGGAGGTGTTTTGCGTGACGACGGTGGCAGTCTGCTCCTCAATATTGTGGAGCCTATGGTTGTTCCTTTGATGCATCATTTGTTGCTCGTGGTAGCCTATCCCTACGTCCGATGCACGGCCACGCTGGTACCCTCCAGAGGATACTTCCTGCGAATCGACAGACATTCTTCTTCCTTGGTAGTTATTAAAATTAATTGATGGCCATTCTGCCATCTCTCCCCAGAGGACTTTAGCCTATGGCGATGGTTGAGCGTACTAGCCCTAACTGTCTTGTGAAGGTTGTCCTCTGTGGGAAGACCCTGCTTCTTCAAAGTTCATGTAGCTGGTGTAGGCTGGTCCTTGTGGCGTTGGGTCGGTACCATAATAGTGAGTGGGCTACACGTTGGTGAAATGAGCCGACGCGCTCCGTATGGGTGTCGCTGCTGTTACCTGCACATTGACAAGAAGAGAACTGGTGGTGTACAAGTTGAGCTCTGGGTTAGGTAACCGAATCTGCCTGTTATTGATCTTCATTATCACTATGTCTCCTCTCTTCATCAAGGTCTGACCTTGGCGAAAGTAGTCGTATGATATATGACCTCGTCCTCCTCCAATGTACGGAACAAGCGAATTTTGCCACAACTCGAGATAGCTAGCAATCCGAGTCACAAGAGAAGTGCACTCGATATCATAGCCAAATTGAAAAACCCCTAGCCACTGTCTCATCATCATCATAACGGGGGTAACTTTCCTACTCTTCACTATGGCGTAAAGCAACTTGAGCTCATCTATCCTCACTGTGCTAGTGTCATTTCATGGAAAAAAGAGTAAATGCCAACCACCTATGCATGAACCTTAATGTGGGCAATTGAATGCTACTAGTCTTGGCATGTGTGGGTGAGTTTTGGCCAGTTATGTCTCTCCAGAATTGCTCTCTCACGAAATCAGGAATGACAGCATCAACATCTACAGAGCACTCAGCATAAAAACCTAGAGCTAGGCTTAGCTCTTTCCAAGTCAATATTTTCTCAATCCCAAAGAGTCAGAATTTTACCCCATTTTCAACAAAGTTTAAGGTGCATAAAAATTCAGCAATAAGCAATTTGCACCCTAGCTCAGAAATATCCGCAAATCCCATCCAACCCATAGCTGAAAAGATGGTTTGGAATTCAGTGTCTATACCTGTGTCTCGGAAGCTTCGGGGATCGTATTAATCGTGGTCGATGAACTTGCGGTTCTTGATGAGCTTAAACTTTTCCTTCTCTTCATCGTTCTTCCACTTGAGGTCATGTTCCTCCATCAGACGGTGTACAACCATCGAGGAAGAAGATGGCCTGTTGCTAGCGGGTGGCATCTCGTCAACCTGCATGTCAGAGCTCTCTCGGGAAGAGGAGCTCCGAGTTGATCGTGTGGACCGGGACCTAAGTCCACTCTTGATCCCTCTCCACAAGCCACTCATCCTGCAAGTAAGTTAAGAACCAAGAAAAATGACAACAACTCTAGGAGCGGGGTTAGAAAATATAGTAATGAGGATGACTGCTCTAGGAGTGGATTACTCTTGTGGGAATGAACTCCTCCACAAGAGGGTTAGTACATAATAAATACAGAAAACAATGTGGGATATCACTACCTCCACATAACAAGAAAAACACAAGGAAGTAAATACAGAAAATAAATACACGCGGGAATAAATAGATCGAGTTTGTAACAAGAAGAAAAGTTAGAGGGAGTTAGCCGTCCTTGCGGGAAAGGTTTCCACCACAACAATTAGAGGGTCAGTCGTCCAGGGTTAGTGGTCCTTGTGGGGTGATTACCTCCACAACCAAATTTTAACAGAGTTTCCCCTAGAACAATTGATTATCTCCTCTAAGTTTGTGGCAGCACTTCCTCTACTTTTGCTTGCTCTACCTCTAATCTTCAGCAACACTTCCCTCCACTAATCACTAAGCAACCTCCTAGCACATTTCTCTCTCTCTCTCTTACTTCTTCCTTCTCCTTCTAAGAATTGGATTTAGCAAGAACAAGAAGAACTTTAGAATCTAGAGACGAAGAGAGTGAGAATGTGTTCTGGGGTGCGAGTAGAGCAGCAGGCGAGCTTGCTCTTTTTATAGGAGAGGAGGGGGGAGATCGGCCGGTCCCACTCTGGGCCCACTTGGCCAGTCCTTCCTTCTGGTGCTCCATCGTCCCTTCAACTGTGTATGTGTGCAACTTTCGGTGGAAAAAGGGAGTGGAGGACAGCAGGAGGTGAGTAGAGATGAGAATCCTACGTAAACATGATGTGAAGTGATATGACAAGTGGGCCCTAGTGTTTGTGGGTCCCACTGGTTAATTATTTTTGTATTTTTAGATTTATAAAAACACCAAATGATAAGGAAAAATATTTTTGGATTTTTAGAATATAAGGAGTCAATGGATAAATACCGATTACCTTTCGGCGAGGGTCCGATATTTATAGTCCTCCGGTGAACTTCTCTCCCCGATGATTATATCTTGATGGCGTCTGTCGGTCCCCGAGTTGGAGACCTTAAATCTTCTTGCTCCTCACACCTCTCTGATTGAGAGTATTGTTCCGGTCGTGGCTTGAATGCAAACCTCTCTTCCTTACCATTGATATGGAATTGGATTTCTCTGACCCCAACATCAATGTGAGCATTTGCAGTGCTCAAGAAAGGTCTTCCCAATATAAGGGGTGTATTTGTTGCTTCCTGCATGTCAAGCACAACAAAATCGACTAGAATAAAGAACTCTCTTATTTTTAATGGAATGTTCTCGGTGATTTCTTCAGGGCGGTGAAGTGATTGGTCCGCGAGTTGAAGGCACATCATCGTGGGTGTGAGTTTGGAGTAGTTGAGTTTGTCGAAGACTGTCTTGGACATTACACTCACGCTAGTGCCAAGATCGCATAGTGCATGTTCAAACACTTGATCTCCAATTGAGCACTCAATAGTGGGACGTCCTGGGTCTTGTTTCTTGATTGGTGATGTGTTCAGGATAGCCGCACTACACTCCTCTATGAGTTTGATAACTTCGGTGGTGGGCAGTGGTCTTTTATTGTTTAGAATGTCTCTGAGGTATCTTGCATATGTAGGCACTTGTAGGGCATCTAGCAGAGGCACATTGATACATAAGTGACGTATAACCTCCACAAATTTTCTAAACTGCTCATCCATCCTTTCCTTTCTTTGCTGACGAAATGGTAAGAAGTTGGTGTTATTATAATAGCGCTGAGGCTCTTGCTCTAATGGTGGCATGACCTCTTCTACTTTGTCATTGTTCTTCTCCGCAGGTGCTGCTGGTGATGCCTGTACTCTTACTGCCCTTCTAGGATGTGTACCTTCGGGATATGGGGGATCTTGAGTATTCTTGCCTCCTCTTGTAGTGATTGCATTGATTTGCTCTGAGCTGGTGGCAAGGGGTAAAGCAGTAACCAACTTTACTACTTGTGATTCAATCTTTTAGTTATAGCTTAGTTGATCCTTTATGGCAGAAGAAAAACTCTCCATCTTATGATTCATACTCTTTATGATCTTTTCATTAAAAGCTAGCCTTTGTGATAGCTCTTTATTGATCTTTGGCTGCTGTCTGATCACATTCCACAAGGAAGGTTGTTTGACTTGATCCATTCGTTGGGTGTTTCCAATAGTGCTCAGATCCTCTAGCAGATCAGGGAAATATGTGATTCCTAGATATCTCTCCGTTCTTGCTTGAGAATCTATAGTATCCTGAATAGCCTAACGATCCTTCTTGTAGTTGTCTCGTTGTTCGAGCCAATCTAGTAACACATTCATCTTGGCTGAAACTGCACTCAATTCTTCAATGTCAGCTTCTTCACTCATCTTGCAGTGCAGAGCATCGTCCATCGACCAGCCTTGATTAGAGGCTATCGTCTCCATAAGTGACTTGGCTTTATTGACAGTGAGTGACAAGAATGTTTCTCCAGCAGTAGCATCTAGTTGCCCTTGTGCTCCTTTGGATAATTCATGATAAAAGCCTTGCATGAGCAACCAATCCTCTATTCCATGATGGGGATAATCTGATATATAGTCCTGAAAGCGTTCCTATGCTTCTAGAATTGGTTCATCTTTCTACTGTTGGAAACCAGTAATCTTTTCTCTTAAGGCACTGGTCTTGCCTGAAGGGAAGAATCTCTCCAGAAAGACCTTTGAACAATCTGCCTATGTCTTGATGTTTTTTTGATTTGCATAGAACCACTGCTTCACTTTCCCAGTTAACGAGAACAGGAACAAACGAAGAAGTATGATGTCTTGAGCGACGTTCTTGATGGTAAGTGTGCTGCCAATCTCTAGAAAATTCTAAAGATGAGCACTGGCATCTTCACTGATCTTTCCACTGAATCGAGTTGCTTGCACCATGTTAATGAGACTTGGCTTGAGCTCAAACTCAAGATTGTTGATTGGAAGTGTTGGTCTAGTGCGAATGTCCTTCATGCTTGGAGCAGAGAACTCCATAGAGCCTTGTTAGCCATGGCTCAGAAACTAGTGTGAAACGAACTCTTGATTGGTTTGATTGAAATTGATGGAAGATGATGATGAATCAAGACCAATCTTGCAATACCCTGTATATGATGTAGACAAAAACAAACAAGGGTAAGCCTGCTTAAGCAGAGGTACCTAGTCATGGTTCCATCTATAAGTATGCATTTGATCAATATCTCTTTATAGCTTAGCCTTTCCCCGGCAGCGGCGCCAAAAATGCTTGTTGACACTTCTTAAGTCACCATGCAAGACACCGGGTTGTCATCCCCAGCAGTGACATAAGAGGTGTGGTATTAAATCATGTAACTATCTTAAATGTATCTAAGTATCCGCAAGCGCCAGATAAAATACCATTGTAGCATTTTATTGGGAGTGAACCCAATTATTGAATTTATTTAATCCCATGGGAAAGGACAGCTAGAGAATATTGATGTGTATACATACTTAGATAGAATCCATATGATAAGAACATACTTATACAGGGGTAAGCCATATAGATATATATCTGATAAGTGTAGAGCAATGATAAATCACTCAGAGGTAGAAGTAGAAACTCTCTAATGTAGCAAGACAAAATAGGAGATTAATTAAGAGATTGAATTCCTATGTAGTGTCGAATTACTAAGTCTTTGCATCTACTCTAGCATGTTACTTTCATCTATAGTACTAGAGAAATTCCCAGCAGCGTTACTGGGGAATTAGCGAAGTAATAGCTTTCATACTATATTATGACGCACGAAATATTTAGAACTGACTTTAGGTATAATTTGAAAAGATAAGCAGCTAACTTGCTATTGGACAACTCATAAATTATAATATGTATTTTCTTCGCTAATTGCTATTGTGCAAAAGATCATATAAATATTAAAATCTAAGATCTAAATTTTATAAAATTATACATGACTACTTGACAACGCATGAAAAAAGTGGTGGAAAAGTAGAATAAAACTAAATGAAACAACGCAATATATCATCCATAACCATGAGTCTCAATCGATAAAGACATATAATGATAGTACGTAAAAGAATTCTCATCCGCAACTCATCTATTACTCGGCATTAGTGAATTGTAAACAAAGTTATCGTAATATATCCATGTGGGGTCTTGTTTTGAAGAGTTTATTGCGAGGAACGCCATGGTGCAATTGGATTTTAACTATGATACTTGGTTTAGGTGCTATGACTTTTTTCTATTTCAAAAAATAGCTAATGGGAGATAATTAATTAAGACTAAATGTGGGTAACTCCTTTGATGATATCATTATACTTCACTTTTTAGAAATCCTCATTTTTAATTGGAGGAGACCCCTTAGTGGGTCTTAGGATTATAGGAGTATAGGATTGATGACTCTAAAGTACTCACAAGGAACATTACTAGGGAGCTTTATTGATAAAACACTCTCCTCCGCGTTCTTCTAGTCTTATAAATGGGGGATGGAACACATAGGACCCAACAGAAATGTCACACCCACGATCTACCACCAAACCTGGCCTACAAGGTGCATTCGTAGGTAGAGCATATCTAAGCACCATGCTTATATAATTACTACCACTTAACCCACTCGAGTAATGAGCTAAGCGCTTTACGATCATATGAAATAGTTCATCATCAATCAATACTATATCAAGCAAAACACTAGAACAAACTAGGAACTTAATAAACTGAAATATAGTAATTAAGAACAAAGTCATAAATAAAGAGAGATACAAAGCTATACTAGCCTCCTAGATGATGACTCCAGAATCCTGAGCGTAGCTCAACTCTACTAAAACCTTGCTAGCAAATGCCTAACTAGAACTTGAAGTATTAGAGTTCTAATCTAATTCTCTGAGGATGGAAACCTTCGCTCTCCTTGAGAGAGGAAATAATGAATTAGGGTTTCTGGGCTCCCCTCCCAGGTGGTGCCTCTCCGATTATAGCCTTGGGCGATGATCGTGAGCCATCGGATCAAACCGACATTGACGGGCGGCTGAGATTGATCTTTAAAAGCGGTGGAGCGAACCGGACGAACCGGGCCGCAAGTGGTCCCCCACTGTTGACGGTCCTTAACGCTCAAATTCAACCGTCAACTAATCTTCCAAAATGATATAAAAGTAATCCATCTACCTAGAGTAGGGCTACAACTAACGAATTCTACGAGTTTTGGTGAATCAGTGGTTTTACAGGTATATATATACATCAGAAAAGACACACTTTTGAGCTACACTGCAACATAGAATGCTAGAATGGACGCCACGGTAACACAGGAACATTCCAGAAGAGACGAGAAGGCACCACACCGAGCCAGGGGCCCAGGGGCAGCCAGGCCGCACGGGCACCACACCGAGCCGGGGGGCCTGGGGGTAGCCGGGCCGACCGGCCGGCCCGGCCCCTGACCGCCGGTCTAGGGCAGGCCCCGGTTGTGCCCCCCGGTTCACCCGGTTTATTCCACCGCCTTTGAGGAACGATCTCCACCATCCGTCAAGGTCGGTTTGATCTGGGGGCTCACGTTGATTCGCCAGGGCTATGAAAGGAGAGGCACACCCCTATGAGGAGAATCCAAGAGAAGAAGAGAAGAGCTTTAGCTAGAAACCCTAAGTAGATTCTCGGAGGTGTCCCTTGAATGGATGACCTCTCAAGTTAGCATTCCAAGAGAGAGCTAGTTCTTTACCTCTAGAAGCTAGTTCTTCAGAGGTAGAGAATAGAGTTTAAAGAGAAAGTTTTAGAGGAGTATCGGCCTGTCGGTGCTACCTCTACGGCTTATATCTGAGACTACTTTGGAGTCAACTTCTTTGTTTAAGTAAGTAACATTGTTTATTCTATTTTGCTAGTTTATGACTCTTTTGAGTACTTTAATCCTTGTAGCTCTTGGGTTAGAGTAGTATTCGTAGTGTAAGCGTGGTGCTTAGACTCCGTTACTCGTAGATGTACCCTATTGTCCGGATTTGGTGGTAACTCGCGGAGGTGACTTATAGCTCCGTTGAATCTTACTTATTCCACTATCCCGTCAGTAGGCCTTGCAGGAGAATAGTTGGAAGCTGAGTATAGCTCTGTCTGTGCTTTTCTATCCAACTCCCTAGTAAAACATTTTAACCATAATTTGCCTGAGCCTGAACTAGAAGCCCTAGTTGTCCCCTCTATATCCCTACCTTCTACAGCCTTGTTTGCTACTCAGTTGGTTAAGTATAGTTTAGAAGACCCTCACACATCTTCCTTTGGGTTCGATATTAAAACTGGGTATACTTATCTGGTGAAGTGCTACAACGTATCTGGGCGCTTACGGAATTATTCAGTAGGCATTAACAGATACCAACTCCCACCCTAGGCCCACTCGACCCCTCCTTCGATGTGGTGCCTTCTGGTATCTTCTAGATTGTTCCTGTGTCGCCGCGAAGTCTGTTTTCCGTTTCCTTGCTCCGATAAACTCTTATGGTTGCGTCTTTTTTGGTTTACGCCTGCAGGAATGATAAAACACCAAAACTTGTAGAATTCAGTCAGTGTAAACCTTATGTCTACTTTGGTGTTCACAATTGTCTCCTTTTCAAGGCTAGTTGGCGGGTAATTTTATGCAATAATGGCCATCAACAGAGGTCTAGCAAGAAGGGTCCCTAGGATTGGATGGCTCAGCATCTCTACCTAGACCTAACAATTGAAATAAATAATCGACTTAGGACAGCTAACAATCGCCATGGAGGAATGTAGGGAGCCACAGGATGTAAAGGCAGCGCATCCTGGGGTCAGCCGATCCTATATGATGTTGCTCGATCCCACCGATCAGGCCACCAACCTCCACTTTAGCTACAAATACCCCCTCCTTTCATATGTATCATAAATAGTAATTCTTAGATTATTTGTAATCATCAAGTTGAGTATCAAGTAGGAAATAAAGAGAAGCATCACTAGTAGTCCCCTCTTTAGTAGTTACGCTAGTAGTGGGAGTTAGAGTGAGTTGAGTTTTCCTTAGAGTCTGAAAATGGTCTTCAGGAGTCTCTGGTATAGCTTTTATATTTCTTTGTAAGACTATCCATTTCAATATATACTACTTTCTATTCAAGTACTCTTTCAATTCTAGTCTCTCTAAGTACTTAGCTTGATCTCTAGTTATACTTTGGTGATACTTGTATTACACTAGTTATCATAGTTAAGCTCTCAATAGTGCAGGATCCTTGTCACTAGCTAGTGCTCTAGTCTAGAGTGCGAGATTAGGGTAATATTAAATAGTGTAAGCGTGGTGCTTATACTACTACCTTGGATTGTGGCTAGCTCTTGAGAATTGAGATAATATCAGCTACCTTGGATTGTGGCTAGCTCTCTGCATAGTTAGTGGTAGTTGGTAGGTGGGGACCACCCTATCTATCCTATCTATTCCACCATGATAGAGTTAGGTATTAAGCATATGGCTTATTGTATTTTTGGTCTAATTAGCCTCTAATCCGGGTTGGTTAGATTGGGGTATGCCCGAAGTGCTATTGTGACCTACTTTGCTATTTCTTGATATACGTATTTCAACATTGCCTCTAGATGGAGTTATGCTTGATTAGTCATAAAATTGGATTCTTATAATCACACCTTGATCTCTAACTATCTACATTGTTTATCTTATTATCTCTACTTGATCATATTCTCCTATTATATTCTATATTTTTTATCCCTATCTCAAGTCAAAGATATTTATCTCTACTTGATCATATTCTCCTATTATATTCTATATTTTTTTATCCTTATCTCAAGTCAAAGATATTTATCACCTCTACATAACCTCATGGCCGACAAAATGAAATACCCTATGTTCATACCTTTGCCTTGCGCTTATCCGATTTCTCTCAAATTGATGCCTGCAAGGAAAACCATTGTCTGACATATCCACTGAGAAACTTGATATGATCAATGTATCTTCGGCTTGATATTCATATAAGTGTTGTGGATCACACAAACCATCACATAGACTTGACTTCAAGTCCATCGACCTTCCTTGCTTTCTCTTCTCCATTGCCTTGGTCCCTAGACTCCAAGCTATCTACCAACACTTCATCACCTCATCAACAGTTGTTCGTGTCTTTAGCCTCTAGCTTGTCCTTCACCATTGCCTTGGTCCATCAAATCAAGCCCTCTACTCACACTTCACCGCCTCAACGGTCCTTCATGTCCTAAGTGTCTAGCTTTCCTTTCAACATTACATTGCACACAGTCCATCGGCCCAAGCCTTTGCTTTGGTCTTCACCTTCTTGCAACGCTTGATTTGGGTTTTCCAACGTGCTATCAATCAAGTCCATGACAATGCTCATGTCATCTAGTGAACTAAACCAACTTTTCTTCACAAATAGAAAGGTTAGTCAACAAGCACGGGCAGCCCAGTGGGGGCGAAACTAGGCACTGATCCCTACCCCACAATGCCAAAAACAAATTTCCCAAACACATTAGCCCACGAAGCCCAATAGCTAGACTGACAACCCAGCAATGTCTGGCCTCACACCTGCCCGTGTCCAGGGCCGGCCGCTCTGCTAGTCTAGCATCATCACGGCGCCATGCCGGTGCCGGCCGAGCAGACTCGCCACCCCGCCATCATCTCGATTCTCATCGTCCGCCATTTTCCTGAGTCCCGCTGTCCTGCATCTCAGTGTAGCAGCAGTGGTACAGCCTGCAGGCAGGAGCACAGGTTATTCTTTTCTTCTTCAATCTCGAAGTACTTCTTCCATTCTAAATTATAAGACATTTGATTTTTTTGAAATCAAGTTTGACCACTCGTCTTATTCAAAAATTTGTGCAAAATATAACTTCTTTTGTTGTGGCTTGCTTTATCAATAAAATTTCTTCAAGAATAACATAAATTTTACTATGTTTGCATAAATTCTTTGAATAAGATCGAATGATCAAATTTAGAGTAAAAAAAGTCAAATGTCCTATAATTTATGTCTTCTAATTTGGGATGGATGAAGTATAATCTTTTGCTCTATTTCTTTCCAGTGGTTTTGTTATGCTAGATTGAAATTGAAATTGATTGGACACACTTTTTTAATTAGGTACCAAAACAATAGTTCGTGTGAAAACTCCGTCTCTCCATGCTTTTTACAAAAGAAAACAAGATGAACTAGATGTTGGGGAAGAGAAAGATACCTTTTCAGGCTCCAATATTTCAGCTAGGTGAATTAGATCCCCAAAGGCAAGAAAGAAATGAGGAAGAAGTAGCAACAGCTCAGTTAAATGAATTGGAGCTGCAACGAGAAGTCCAGGAACTAGCAATGGGAATTGCAATAAGAAGATGAAGAAGAAATGGAAGGAGCAGGAGCTGAGGAAGAAGAAAAAAATCAAACAAATGAATAAGTCATATATGGTTCTACTTCTCATGTCAATTAAATTTTACTTCATCACTTGTGCTTTGTCCCCAATATATATCTTCACCCTCCGCCACTGTCGACAAGTATTGTCATTAATTACTCAACCCTAAACAAGGGCCCAGATCCTTTTGGCAAGTAAGAGATTTGTGTCACCACAAAACAATCTCCACGTGACTCCAATCCTTTGAAGTCATCATGCTCCTTTAAGAATTCTCTCCAAGCCGACTCTTTTTTTTTGTACTCCCACCTTGAGACGGCCACCACCGCCACAAGGGGCTCATGCACATCACCACAATTTGTGTGTCAGTGTCCAAGATGGACTGCCCAGAGCTCCTTCACTATATAGTTTGGTACCCCATCTGAGCTCCACCTGCTTGTCTGTTTGGATTTAGGCTAAGCCGGTTTTTGCTGGACATGATCAAATTCGCTATTTTTCAACTTCGATTGCTTTTGCATCTTTCTAGCCTAGTTTCAAGGGTACCTAGGTCCACTGTAAACTATGAGGTCTGGCTATATCGCGGGCTCGCGGCTAATCTTGCTAGTGCTGCTCGAGAGTTTTGTGGGTTCTCTCGGGGATGTATGTTGCCCTTTCATTCTTGAAAGAGAAAAAAATTCAGGCTTTCATTCACCTTTCTCTAGTTACAGACTTCCAGTTCTCCAGAGCCTTTGGTTTTATTGATTTTTCATAAGTTCGACAAGTACATGCAACTGTGAGAATAACCCCCGTCTACTTTGGGGTCAACACATACATTTTGCAAGCATGGGTTTCTACTGTCGCCTTCAGTTCTCCTTGCACAGATGATGTAACCTCACCCTAGAAACATAATAAAATCACAGACATACATAAGAAGTCGAGAAGAATCGCAGTTTATTTGCACCTAGGAGAAAACATATGTGCTATATTGGTATATATGGTAGGATGATCAAGAGGAGACAAAATAGAATATGCATGCTTACTGTCCACAGATCATGAGCGTTGACGACAGCAGAACTGCTAAGACCAATGCTGCTCCAGCTGGCAGTGATGGATGCTTGAGTAGACCCTCTATTCCATAGAACAACTGCAACTCTCCCTCCACTTAATGGGCCAGCCCAGACCTAATCACAAGATCATGTTTTAGCTAGAAACTACTCCAAGCATCATGCTGCGCGCCCACGCCAAGCATCGATTCTGATTTTTCCAATACTTACTTCTTGGTCTCCATTTTTTTGCACTTTGTGCCCTTGCACCCCAAGCTCATCTGCCCATGAATCATTTTATCTTACACGCAGTCATCATGTTCTATAGTAATTGTTAGTTTGCAGAAATGGAGGAGCTATCACAGCTGTGTTTTTATTAACCTTGATTGACTGCAATGACATGTTGATTGCTGAGGATATCCTTGGTATCCTTGCTCATAGAGCGGACGTCGCAGCCAGTCAAAAGAGGTGCCTGCATCATGTCAGCTCAGGTACCATGGCCTTACTAAATGCAAATGAAGATAGTGTAGTACATACTGACATACTGTGCTTCTGCTCTAATTGTTTCATCTCTAATAATAATAAAGCTCAGAATGCATCCTACATTACCTTGGCTAGAGCCCATATGCTGAAATGGGAGTGGTATTCCTCCGTTGTTATCCCTCCATTCCTGACTTCCAGCATGTCTGGGTCTGAATGAAAACAGTATAGCAGGCCGTTCAGAAATTAAGAGAAACCATCCGCGCTCAAATTTTCTACAGGCCTCAAGGACTAGACTAACCATTCCATCCACAAGGCCCAGCATCTTGTGCCCAATAGTCATTACTGTCGGCGTTGCTTGTCATGCTAAAACATTGCAGGAAAACAAGAGTCACGCATCAGACAATGACAAGGCAACAATGTTCTGTTGGGCTCGATGGCTTTTCAGGTTGACAAATGATAAAAACAGGCATATTTTGCTAGCATATATGCACCTCAGTTCCTCATCTCGCCCAATTGTCCTTGATGTCACCAGCTGTTCTCCAACTGTTTTCTAGACCACTTGCCCATGTTGCTGGGTTATCTACACCCCTGCATAGTGAAGTTGAAAGAAAAAACTGAATTCAATGTTCTAAACACAAAATTCAACCATGATTTTTTAAGGAAAAAAGAGAGAGGAAAGGTTACCATTCACAAATGGAGAAGAAAATATTCCTCCTAGAATTCAGAAGCGCCCTGCTCATGCTGCTATATCTGGTATCACGAGACAGGTTTCAGTCTCTCAAAATAGCGTGAAAAGAAGGAGCTGTTAAAATCAGTTAGTGTATAAGCACCTTGGTTGTGGGCTCAATCCTTGGTAGTTGCAGTTGTCATGCTTCAAGTAGTCAATTCCCTGTGAATTGTAACAAAACAAATACAGGAAAAATCAATTGAATGAACCCAGAAAGAAAGGCATAATTGTTGTCAAAAAGGTTACCCAAGATGCGAAAAATTTTGCATCTTGCTCTTCATGTCCAAGTGAGCCCGGCATCTGTTGGCTGCAAGTTTGCGAACTGAAAGGAGAACGGTTGATGTGATTTGAGAGAGAAAACAACAGCTTAAACATAAACCATCGAACTGAAATGCATGAAGTTTTTTTTATTGAATTTCTGCTTCTGCCAGCCACATCTTCCTTAACGTATTTTTCTGTGACTATTCTGTGACTCTGGGTTTTCTTTTGTCAACTGTGCATACCCTATGATTTCCAAAAAAAAAAAAAAAAAAAAAAAACCTGTGCATACCCAGCATCACTATAGATTCCGAGCTTCAGACCTTTTCCATGCACATAGTCAGAGAGGGCCTTCATTCCGGATGGGAATGTTGATGGCTTGGGTACTAGATTACCCTGTAAAAGAAAAAAATATATATCAATTTGCTGATCGATTAGTCTATTCCTTTCAGCACTGTCCTGTTAACCTTGCCATAAAATTTTTGCCATAAAATTTTAGTATGGGTGTTTTTTGCCCCTCCTGTTTATTCAAAAAAAACCTTGCCAAGAATCAGAAAATTATTTTTTTCTCTCTCTCTCTCTCTCTCTCTCCCCTCCACAAGTTCAATTCTATATAAATACACACCTGGGAGTCCCTGCTATAGGCTGCCCAACAATCACCTGCAGTATCAAAAATGTTCAGATCCCTTTTGATATTCTCAACTGAAGTACTGAACAACAGGAAGATTAAAAAAAGGACGAAACGACACCTATGTTGATATATTCATAACCAAGCTTTGCAAGGCCGGTATCTACCATCGCATCAGCTGCACAAACAAATCTTTCCTTTTCAATTTGCTGCATATTGTGGCACAACTGGAACTGATTCCGAGAGTGCAGTGTAGCCTTACCAATTTGTCGAATTGTCTGTTCACTTATGTTGCAGGCGAAGTGATTCCAGCTATTCCACCTGAAATTATCGTACAGTCAGTTAAGAGATGCACAACCATACATTTTGCAACTACACTGCAAAAGAAATAGGCTTGGTCACATGGAATCCATTGGGAAAGGGGCAAAAAGCAGAAAATGAATAGTACTCTCTTTATTCTAAATTATATGTCATTTTTATATAGATATTGAGGAATACAACATTCCAGCTCCAATTAATGTTCACAAAGTAATGAGTATAGAGATATAACAACACTTCTTCCTGTGGTGATACAAAGTTAAAACAAGAAACAAAAGGATCAGATCCAAGTTTTTGTTCTAATCTAACTTTGCCATTCAAACTTGCTGACGAATTCTGACAACATGGCCTTCATCTAGCGTCTGCATTCACTACTACAGGAATATTCCTTTAGTTCACACAGCATTAGCGGACCAAGACGGAGCAGCCTGGGCGAGGCAACTCCTAGTCCTAGTACAATACTCCCGGCCCAGATAATCCATGCTCAGCTAATGGGGGCCGTCTACTGAGCCATAAGGAATTACGAAGAGTCGAAGAGAGGCAAGGGCCCTGGTTTCGCCTATGTCACACAGCATGTATATATGTATCTTGAACAAACTCGATGCTCACTGCAATTGTTAGGGTTGCTCATGTTCTATGAACCCACCAATTGTCCTTTCATGAAGAACTGGAGATGGATATTCAAGCCGACACCTCCAAGAGGGAAACGACGAGTCGCCGACACCGCATGCGTGGAGAATCAAGGTTTTCACTTAAAGATACTGGATAGGAGGCTTTTGAAGTGTTATGAGAGAACCTCCAAAAAGAAGGAGGACGTCTAAAGCGTCACCTTCATCGAGACCATCAAGGATTTCATCAGCACCTCTACGCCAAGAACAAATTGAGAGAGTCCTGCATCAACCTGAGACCATGACATAGCCACTCTCAAGCTAACCAATAACGCATTGAAAGTCCTGCACCTCGCTTCAAGGCCACAACACAACCACCCTCGGGCTATGGCATAGGAACTCAAACCGCACCATGTCATCATCTGCTTGTTGCTAGCTACCATGCCTTCAGATTCGTCATTACTACTTGCATCAGGACTAGAGACCGAAACAGGACCGATATTTTCTGATGTACCTCCATCCAGAAAGGTGAAAACACTATTTGGATAGTCCGTATCTGAACTCGAACATTTAATATCTGATCATATCGGAATCCAAATATTCAAAAATTATATTGTTTTTGATATGTATATGAGACATCAATATCCAAATGATCCGCATCCGGTTCTAAGATCTAATAAAATATTAGATATAATATGAGATATGGGACATAATGTAGGACCAATATATCTGGTCTGGTTTCATGTCTAATCACAATTGCTCTGAAATAAAGTAGCTCCTAAGGCACATCTATTGAGAAAGCACCGGATCTAGACATAGAAATATCATAAGCCATGAGATAGCCTCCATGATGACCCTTTTACCCACCACTAGTGGGCAATCATACTACTGTCGCACTACTACTATGAAGATGCTAAAACTGATATGGGAAAAACTAGTGCTAGAGACGTCAAGAAAACACCCGATCCGTGGATGCTAGATTTGGATATAGATCCAACAAATCTGGCCATGGAGCTAGATCTAGCCCCGGGATCATGAGACTTAGGCTATCATGATCGATTCATTGTCATTTCTATAGAGAAGAACGTCCGAGGAGAGAGGAGAGAGGAAAAAGGCCCAGCTCTAGTCATCCTCGTGGTCACATGGACCACAAACAGCCTACTCTAGTGATAGCAAGGCAAGCAAAAACAAACAAAGATTTTAATGCGGCAGCATTTGTGTTATATGTGTCACCTATGCCACCTATAAACATATAGCGTATATCTATTTGCATAACAGAATTATATATATGGATAAAAACCAAAACCTTGTATAATGCAGACCTATGACAAACTAAAGAGGTGTGTGTGTGCAAGTGTAAGTAGCTAGAGAGCCTCAATGCAATGTGATCTTGGTTCGATCGATCCGATTCCAGATTGATAGTCTACCTCTACATATACGGGAACAGGCCAGCAACAAGACAAGAGTCCACACGGGCTTAATTAGAATGTTTTGATGTGGAATTGTTTAGCGTATCATTTTTGGTCTTGTTGTGTTAAAATAATATTTTTGTTCTATAGCTATAAAATAATATATGGTTTTGGCAGTCTTTCAATATCAATAATAATCTTTTCCACGTTGGTGATAGCTGCGTCATATGTAAAGTTTGTTTTCATATTTTCTACTTATTGTTCATGCTAGAATGACCAAGTATGAAATGATGCTACTAAACATATTACCATACATGCTAGGAAAAAGGAAAGTCTCATTTTTTTTTGTGCGCAAATATGAATGTCATATTTTTAGACACACTTCATTTTGGTACATTAAGGAAGATAAATGCATTCCGCAAGAACATTTGAAATCCATCAAGATTGCATGCATTTATGCATCAAGAGTTAATTGCAGTTTATGTGATGAGTTTGCACGTGAGGAAAAAGATAATAATACAAACCCCAAATTTTGATTTGTGTGCTCTCTATATACATGGAAATCTCACTAGTGGAGACAACGGCTTTGCCTAGTTCCCCATGCACTCGGCAAACCCTCAAAGATACTCGACAAAGCCTTTTACGGAGTGTCACACTCGGCAAAGAGTACTAGGCAAAAAAAATTATCGACAAAGAGCTCTTTGCCAAGTGTCTTTTGTCAGGCACTTTGGCAAAGACTTTGCCGAGTGCAAGAACTACACTCGGCAAAGAAAAGTGGTCGTGGATGAATACAGCAGGGCCGATGACAACAGCTTTGCCGAAAGTGCCGTAGTAAAGGCACTCGGCAAATTAAAGCTCAGTGTTTGCCGATTGTCGGTACTAGGCAAAACTCAGCTCTTTGTCGAGTGCCATCGCCGCCACGACAATTGGCAAACTTGCACCCTTTTGCTGAGTGTTATAGCCATGACACTAGGCAACCTTGCTCCTAGGTACCCAAATTTGGCCACTTTGCCTAGTTTCTTGGTCATGACACTCGACAAAGACACCCTTTGCGGAGTGCAACACTAGGCAAGTGACCAAAACAACCTTTTTTGTTTGTTTTTTTATTCCATCTAAAGAAACAACATATATACAATATATATCACAAACATCACATATGTCATATATCTCACAATAAACACCACCCACACTAGTGCATGACATCACATCTTTACAAGTATCACCACTAGTCCATCACAAGGTCAAGTGCATCACAGTTGTCCAAACAAACCATAAGTGCATCACAACCAGGTATATCACAAGTATAGTAGAACCATATGTAAATCATGACGACCGGGGGGGTGATGAGGCTCTATATGTGGTTTCAACGTTTCTATGAGGTGACAAAGTCCATCATTCTATGTCGTTGATTGATTCTACACAAAATAGAAGAATGCATGTATGAAATAAGATAAATATAAATCATACATAACTAAGACATCCATACTCCACTATGTTTCAAATATTGTTGTGGTTGACCTAAGTATGAACATACAAACTAAAGTATTCATACATGGAGGAACCAGGTAAAAATATTGATCACTCATATAATACTGAAGAATTATATAACTACTATACTATAGCGAAATAGGATCATAATGTTTTTTCCGCTCATGCTGAAGAATTTGCACAACTCAGCCTGTTTCCCCTCATGCGGGATATTGGATGCGGGTCTACAGAATTCCATTGGAGCAACCAAACACACCCGCTTCCTCCAAATCTCGCCGGATTCCGCCTCCCCGCAGCGCCCCCGCATCCGCCGCAGGTGAGCACTCGCTGACCCTTGGCCGCCACGGTGGCGGCCTTGGGGTGGCAGCTGGAGCCCCGGCGTGGCGGAGGGAGCTGACCCCTGTTCGTTGGGCGCTTTCAGGTTCGCGCCTGTTGCACCACCGCCGCTGGTGTGGGTGGTGGTTGGCGGAGTCGCCCCCGAGGGTCGGCCATGGATTACCGGCCCTCCGACAGCAGCGGTGAGTGCGGGAGAGCTCGAGCTAGGGTCTGTCTCCTTTCCTATGGTTGGGCTCCACCCCTAGGGTTTTGCTTGCTTCAGATCCTTCCTAGCGAATGCCAGTTCCTTGGCTGTGAAGATGAGGGGGCTACGAGGTCGCATCCTCAGGGTGGTTGGATGGATTTGGGAGCTAGGGTTTGAGCTTGCCTGACGGGAGCAGGTTTTTGGGGTTAGAGTTACCTGGAATTCACTAGTTTTGGGGAAATAATCGAATGTTGTGGGAACTTGGGTGTTTTGGTGAATTCTTGCTCAGGAATATTGGTTTCTGCATTAGTGAATTGAGTTTCTCATGGTGGATTTGGGGGTTTCTGCGTAATTTGCAGTTTTTGGGATCAGGAAAATACAACCTGCCAAATAAAAGTGCAGAATTTCCTTCATATGTAGTGGATTTGGCTGTTTCAGCTTCGTTTCTCATTTTCTTTGCTTCACGGATTGGATTTTCTTGTAAACATTGAATTGTTGTGGACGGCTAGAGAATTAATGGGGTTCTCCTCTCCTGGTTTCCTTTGTTTCTGCAAAATTGATTGTGTATCCAATGGCGAACATTTGATATAGGGGCCTCTTTGGAGCTTGGTACTCTGGGAGTTCTCATGAGAAACTTGCTGCTGTACGATACCTGGTTTTGCGTGCTCGGATTGTGTTGGCTTTGTATGCGCCGATAGTGTCTGTAATTTATATCTTGCTGAAATACCTATTCAGTTATGTTTATGAAATTTAGTTCGATATAGAATGAGTGTTATGGGCTTGACTCAATTAAGGATTTACTACCTTAGTATTAGGGTTTGGAAACTGACATTGTTTTAGGTGCATTTATTATTTATCTTTTGATTTTGATTAGCAGCCAAACCATGCTTGCATAATCTTTAGATGTCTGCAACAACTTAAGAGCTAGGGTCATAAATTCCGTGTGCTGAGAAGCCTGATTTTTTAGCTTCCACATTCTGGAACAGTGATAAGTGTGTATCATAATGTCATCTCCAAATAGCCAGTGTAATTAAGGGATTGCTGAATGCAGATAAAGTTGGTGAAGTGCCTGAAGTTGCCAATCTGGTAACTGATGATGTGTTCTTGTGATATTGCTTATTGCACTATATTGTGGGAATTTGTTTGTGATTCTCACTGCTATGCTTTATCTTAGCATATCCTATATACAAGAGTTTAAGATTTCTGGCACGGAATGCCAGATGAATTTTAGTAGTTACATCATTGTATTGATTGAGGCATTGAGAATATTTCTTTTTTAGGGCAGCTAGCAGTTAACATTCCAATCTTGCCCAAGTAATTTGGTGTGAGTATTATACTATTATGCAGGGGCCAACCAACTAGATTTAGATGACCTATCTTGATCCTCATGTTTGTTAGATTCTTGAATTATTTAACACAATGTGTCCAGTCTTTTAGCCTATTTATTGTTGTGAGCTGTGTCCAATCTGTCATGTAAGCTGAACTACGCTGTTAAAAATATTCAGCCTTTTAATTTTTTAAGCCTTTTGTAGGCCTTGAGTATCGGTAGAAATCAGCACCACTTTGCTATCTTGGATATTTCTTCACATCCTTATTTGTTTAATTGATTGCAGTGAGTCTCAGTCCTTGGATATTGCACTAGTCCTGATTCCTGAAAAACTTCTTTTGCTTTGTTGAAACTGTTAATAGTTTAATTTGGTTTTGGAGACTGTGATAAGGTTGAATGGTTTGGCGTGTAAATATTATAGTCTGACTTCTTGTGCAGATGGGCCAGTGTATTTAGGGAAATAGTGAACCATATCAATATTAGTTTTCTCAATTTTTTTTGTATTCAAAAGTAATTGCCCCTAGACTGCTAAATATTTTGTTATAAACAATATAACTACCAGTATATCTGTTTTGTTCGCAACATCATTTCGAAATGTGATCTATTTGTGTTTCTGCTAGCACCATGTGTATTTTTTTAAAAAAATAATGCTGTCATCATATATGTTCCATCCTCAATTCTATGTTGGTTGCAGGAACTGATGACGATATTCCACAATTTCCACATAGTAGGAGTATCAGAGGCAGCGGACGTGTCAGTGGTAATGGGAGGGCTCTTGTTCCTGCCAGTTCATATGCTAGGGCACCAACTGATATGGAAGCACAAATTCAACAACTTGAACAGGAAGCATATTGCTCAGTGCTTCGTGCATTCAAAGCCCAGTCTGATGCCATTACATGGGTTGAGACCATTAAACTGTTCACTGTTCATTTGGTGTCTGATTATTTAGATGTCATTTCTCAAAGTTGACTGAACTCTAACCTTTTCAGGAGAAGGAAGGTCTCATGACTGAACTTCGGAAGGAGCTAAGAGTATCTGACAAAGCACACAGGGAGCTGTTAAATAGAGTCAACAACGATAATATTATATGTAGCATAAGGTAGCATGAATAGCATTTTCTGTAGTAACAGTATGCAAATTATCTTGGTTTTCAGCAACCGAAATATGTGATGACTTTTTATTCAAGGGAATGGAGATCAACTGGAGGGCTTCAGGCAAGCCTGTCCAATAATCCACAACCGATTCATGACCCTGTTCCTAGTCCTACCACATCTGGCCGTAAGAGGCAAAAGACATCTCAATCTGTTCCTGCTTTACCTGGACCGCCTCCTGCAATGCATTCACAGCAGCTGGCTACACCAACACAGCCATCGTCTTCAACTGCTAGGAAAGCTGTTCCCCCAGGCCCTAATAAAGGCAAAAAGACAAAACCAGTAAGTAGATAATTTGAATGAGTTATTTTTCCTATAAGTCTTCTTTGCTGTTCTTTGGCAGAAGTTAATACACTTTTAGGGTCAGAAGGTACCCGGTGGCTCTGCAGCCAAGCCCATGTCATCTTCAGCAGGTCCTAGTGGAAGAGGACCACACATGAATAGGAATTTTCCAGGTGGCTCTGCTCCTGAAGCCCAAGCTCAGAATGCCGATCCATTGATTGGTCGTAAAGTGATGATTCGGTGGCCTGAAGATAATAGTTTCTATGAAGCAGTCATATCCAATTATAATGCTGAAACGGTCTGTTTTTACTATACCGAGGTAGTTACTTTTGATTCAAGCCTCCAGCTCTTTCTTAAGGAATTCATTGCAGGGCTTTTATGCGCTGGTTTATGATATCAACACGGCAAATGAAACCTGGGAGTGGGTTGATCTTAAAGAGGTACATAGATGCTATCTATAATGAGTACTTTGGTCACTTGACATTTTTATATCTTCCTTTCTGATATTCTTTTGGTTTTTTAATTCGGCACTAGATGGGCAAGATGTAGTTTAGGATCACTTGGTTTCGCAGCAATAACTTTCAAAAAAATTATCTTTATAGATGGTAGTCATGCCAATTGTGAACGTTTTTTTTTTTTTTTGACAAAGGAAGATTTTATTAATTTTCAAGAGCATTACATCGAGTCGAGGTGATAAAAGGTCTTGAAAAATTCTGCTGGCCTCTGCTTAACAAAGAAGCACACAACCTTTTAACAAAAAGAAGCCACCCACAATCTAGTGACACTCAATCCAAAGACTAGAGCGCCACCCATGTACCTGGGAAAAAAATATCCTTGATCACCCATGCCAAGTGTTGCGCAGCCTCTGTAACCGAATCTTGTGCATCCGGCTTCTAAAGGATAGCCCATGAACGGAGCTAGTGTATAGCCGAGTAGATAACCTACAAAGGAGTTTCAAAAACTAAATCATTTCCGCATAGCCAAATAGACCAAATAGTTCCCGCCGCACCTAATAGGACAATAGGCTTCAACACTTTGCTAATCTCCCCCAACCATTTGCCAAACAAGTGTCACACGCTACGAGGAACAGATAAGCCTGAAACCACCTGTATAATTAACCAAATAGCCCTAGCAAACCAACAACGAAAAAAAGGTGTCTAATTGTCTCCTCTTTGTGGCAAAAACACGTTTTGCTACATTGACAGTTGCACTTGGCTAAATTATCTTTTGTGGGAATGACACCCTGGCGTAAGTACCATAAGAAAATTTTAATCTTCAAGGTGTTCTTAATTTCCAAATATATGTCTATATGGATTAAAGCTTGACAGTGTGATTTCACTGAGAATTGTCCCAATTGAGTCAAACTCCAGTGAGATACACCAGGCTCATGTCCCAAAGAGATGTTAGCGATATGTGGAGACAGGTTGTTGCATGCTGCTAATTTGGGTCCAACAAGGTCTCTATGCCATGAAAGATTAGGTGGAGAAGTGATAAGAGCATCAGAAAGGGTAATATGTTTGGATCTAGCTATGTTGTAGAGGCAAGGATATTGTTCACAAAGTGGTGTAGCACCCAGCCACTTATCCTCCCAAAAATGAATTAGTGACCCATCCTTCACTGTGAAGGCACCAAAGTGTAGGAAATCCCGCTTAACCTTCACAAGCAGACCAGAAATGCGAGTCTCCTGCTTTCCATTCTACTCGTTGTAACGGTTTGGACCCTAAATATTTATTTCGAAGTATCCGTTGCCAAGTGCCATCTGACATAAGTAACTTAAACAACCATTTGCTAAGTAAAGCTTTATTCTTGATACCCAAATCATGTATACCAAGACCTCCTTGATCTTTTGGTTGACATTGTGAGCGTGATGGTAAATATTACTTCAATGAAATTTGCCGACTTAAATCAAATCACACACATCCATATGCTGTGTCAGCATGGACTTATGCTGATGGGCAATTAAAACTGATATATAAAAGGTAGACAGGCTGGACAGCAGAATATATAGTCGAGATCTCTATGAAATTCATGTATGCATATTCTCATGCAAGGGACTCTTGATTGTAGAATGATATACTGGACTGATACTAATGCGGTAGATCTATATTTTGACAACAGATTTTTATTTGGTTAGTTAGTGCAAAGATTGCCGAGCTTCCTTTTACCAAAATTTGCTTTCGATATGGTGGTTCATCCAAATTAGCATACTTTTGGGTCCTTTTGTTCTGGAACATTTTTTAAGGTAGTTTTCCTCCACATTTTACATGGTAGGACATGTTCACATAATGTATGCAGCTGATTGTGGTGTCAATATCTTGTGCAAATGCATGGCTGATGGTTGGTCTTGTAACCTTGTAATCTGAAGTGAGGTCATTGAAATTCAAGTAATAACTTCGTCAGCTCCCAGTGGTTTACTGTGTTATTCTTGCTGATTGCTATCTGGTTTGGGTTAGTAGAGATTGGCTGATTTCTATTCAGTTCATTGATTTTCTCATAATTTAGCAATAAAATAGGATAATAGAAATCTATAAAGATCTTTAAACCTGGTGAACGGATTTTACTATTCATAGGCACTGTTCATGGTACCCTTTCCCCTCACATAACACTATTCGTCCACAGTAACAGGTTGGGTTAAGTGGTACCATCCATTAACAAACAGTAACGGGTTTTGAAACTGTAACGGGTCAGGTTCTATAAATAGTTCCACCCATTATCGAACAGTACCTTTTCCTTTTTTTTTTTTGCCCCGCCGCCGCCTGCGCGAAGCACCGGCCCTTCCCTCTAGTTGTTAGATAATAAACACAGGGTTGTAGCATGTATTGTTAGATAATAAACACAAGCTGGTAGCCTGTATTAAAAGACAATAAGCAAACATCAATCTCTCCTAGCTTGTTCACTTCTTTTAAATAAATTATCTGGCCATGTATTCAGTGTCCACACTTTTGTGTTCAGAAGTATCTGTCACTGCCCACCAAAACCTTTAATCTGATGGAACTGTGGTGAAAAATGCTTGAGTACAGATGGGACCTGAAGACATAAGATGGCAAGAGGATGACTCTGGAATAGACCCTGTGACATATCTGCGCAACCGAGGTGCCCCAACTAGTGGGGTTAGGAAGCCAACAGGTCGCGGTGCGCCCATGCCAGATTCTGTAAGAGGAAGAGGATTACACAAGAACATGTCTAAGAAAGATTTTCCACCTCCACAAAATGGTGTTGGCAAGAGAAGTTCCGATGACATTGATATCCTTCATACCGAGAGCCTAATAAAAGAGGTTGGTTTAAGTGAATGCTGAATATTTATGATTATAATGTACTGTAGATCTTATGCACTTCAATTTACTTTTCTTTTGCTATATCTGCTCATGTAGGTGGAGAAACTTTTTAGCGTTAGCAATCCTGATCCACAGGAAGTAGAAAAGGCAAAGAAAGCTCTCAAGGTAAAAACCAGAATGCACAAGTTAACTTATGAAGAATCATTCATTTAGTCTTAACTGTCAATGCCTGCAGGAGCAAGAACAGTCATTGATTGACGCGATAGCTAGGCTTGCTGAGGCATCAGATGGTGAAAGCGGTAAATACTAATTCATTTGTTGCTTAAGAGGTTTATTATGGGACTTTGCATGCTGCTGCAGAAATCATTCATTTCTGCTTCCAGTTTAGGATGGATGGTTGCCCCAAACCAGGGGAGTGGTTTCAGATATACAGTTGTTGACTACTTGTACAATGCTTGTCTGCATGCATATTACGCAGTATTGTAGTATAATGGACATTTGTCCTTGTAATCTTAGTCAACCTTAATGAAATGCACATGATAGTTTGCAGTCCTGTTCTGCATGGCCACATGTGCCCTTATTCTCTTATTTTATGTCCATACAGTACAGGTCATGATAGTGCCGTGAGGTCAACATTTTACATATGAGAATCTTCTTGAATTCCTGCGAAGCTTTTGACGTCTCTTTCTTTTGGTGGAACAGATGGGCACAATCGTGGGCGAAGGAACTTGTATGCTGGTAACCAGCATCAAGCAAACTACGTTGATGCCATGCTTCTTGGTGACCAAGCTGATGCCATGTAAACACTGCATGAACATGTATACACAACATAAGATAACTGTTTGTTGTACAATCCATTGCTAATATTTGTTCTGGGTTTAGGTCTCTGTAGGCTAAGTATCTTTTGTTTTAGGTCACCTGAATTTTTTTAGTAGAACTGTAATCTAGAATGCTGACCAAGTAAAGCTTGTAGATGTGTGTTTCTTTCTCTAGCTTTTTGTTAGTGTGGTCTCAGCTTCTATATGCATAATAAAAGGAAAAGGATCAGCTTTGTAAAATACGAAGTTTATATAATTCACCATTTTAATGCAGCAATCATTCCTCATGACCATGAATGCGCACAAAATAGAGCAGCTGACTGAACCGAATTTCAACTCATCACGACTGCAATCAAACTGATGAAGCAATCCGTTGAAGCAACAAACGGCCAATAGGAATAGAGGTTTGAAAAGTGAAAACAAGAGAACTTTCCAAGACGTCACAAACAGACATCTAGTTATTACGAAGTTATTCGTCAAGTATAAGATTAGTGGATAGGATTTACAGTTGGTTTTATTTCCAAAGGGCTCGCCCTTAAGGAACCGTCGGGGTTCTATGGGTGGCCAGGCCAAATCCACCATTCGGCCGGTGTTCGTGCCCATCCTTCTCGGCACACGCGGGGTTCTTATAAGCATGGGCTATTTGGTGGAACACCATATTTCATGTTATATGATACGGTAATGATACGACAAGAACGTCCGTCCCGTGACTCGTTCCGTACAATGTTTCGAGTCCCGTGACCCACTCCCACCTTTTGATCCCGTGACTTCCACCGCTTGCTCCAACCTTATTCTTTCCGCTTTCTTCCTCAGTGCAGTGCTCTCCACGCTGCCTCCTCCCAAATTTCCCCCACTACACTCTGCTGTTCACCCTGCTCTCTCTGGCCGCTCCTCTCGCCGCTGCTCTTAGCATGCGCGTGCGAGCGCCGCTGCTCCCCTCTAGCTGCTCCTCATCGCGCTGCTGCTACACCCCCACGCTACGTGCCGCACGCGCTGCCGCGGCCTCCCAAGCTGCTCACTGACCCGCCTCCTAAGCTGCTCGAGGGTGTTGCCCTTGCCTGAGCAGCTCCTTTCTCTGTCCATGGCGTCCTCTTCCCTACCTCAACGGCTCCTCCTCCAACACGGCATCCTCCTCCCCCTACTCCAGCAGCCTCCCGAGTTGCTCGCTAATGCGCCTCCCGAGCTCATCGAAGATGTTGCCCTCGCTCGAGCAATGGCATCCTCTTCCCTCACCCTAATGGCTCCTCCTCCACCCCGGCATCCTCCTCCCCTACCCTAGCGGTCTCCCTCCACTAACACCAGCCAACACTCTCAGATCTGGCGGCCATGGTGCTCCCACGTCATTCTCTCACACCCCTCCACTCATGTTGCAATTGTAATTCAAACATGATGCAATTGTAGTTCAAAGATATGTTGCAGTTGAATCATACGGATGTTGCAAAAGTAGATAGGGGATCTGGCTGCACAATTGCATATGTTGCAATTGTTTCAGAGGCATGTTGCAGGTGTGTGTCTGAGTATTTCAGATGTTTCAATGGTATGTTTCATCTGTGTTTTTCGAACGCATGTTGTGATTGTGTTTATCTGGATGTTGCATATGTTTCACACTTATGCTTGTTTTATGCGGATGTTGCATATGTTGCAATGGGTTTTTAAGTGTGTTTCAGGTTTGTTTTTCAAGTGTTACAGAAAAATATTTTAAGTGTTTCAACTACCCTTGGACATATGTTGCAGCTGCTGTTTTTGGATGTTTCAAAATTAGATCGGGGTATTGCATCTTTTTTTTCCTCCTCTATGGTTTTTTATTGTGTTTCATGTGTGTGTTTTCAAGTGTTTCAGGAGCATGTTTTAAATGTTTCAACTGCCCTTAAACACATGTTGCAGCTGTTGTTTTCTTATGTTTCAAAATTAGATCGGGTATTGCATCTTCTTCCTCTAGTGCATGGTCATAGCAGCATGCATCACAGAAGGCAGGTGCAGTTGTCAAGTACTCAATAGCGATGGCAGGCAGCATGTGGGGCAGGTGCAGAGTCCAACATGTGGGCAGTCACGGGTGTTAAGGCTCCTAGCTCCCTGCGGCAACTTTGCATAGCAAGTGGCTTAAGGGGAGGCACAGGGGAGCGGCATGAGCAGGTCCGCCTATGTCATGCATAGAGGGGAATAGTGCAGGAGGCGTGGAGGGGCGCGTGGGAAGCAGACAATTTTATAGGGAAGCGGTGTGGATGGGGCTCTGCTTTTTGCGCGTGCAGCAGGTACTGGCTCGGGCGTCCGGACGCGGGATTCTATCCGGACGTTGGGGTGGAAGGACTATCATATAGAATAACACACTTTTGTGGCAACAAGTTGGATGCCTCCTCCATTGTGTAGGGACCACCCTCCCACAACCTTTGCAATGGCTTTTAACAAATTAAAAAAAGGCATAACGCCCAAATCAAATTCTGATTATACCATCATATATTTGTAATAGTAAGATCTGTAGCAAGATCTGTAACAGTAAACGGGGTAGGGTGGCTGGTTAGGCGGCGACGATGAGGAGAGTTAGAGGAGGGCGGCGGCTGGGGGTAGCGTCGCCCCTAGGGCTAGCCGTGCGGCTGCAGGGGAGGTGAGGGCGACGGTGTAGGTGGCGGTTGTGGCGCGGAAGGAGAGAGAGGCAACGGCGGTTGAGATCGAGGGTGCAAGGAATAAAGAGCTTTCACCCAATTACTTTTTGATTGATTTGGTTACACGCTTCTAGTATTTATAGTCTGAATCAAACTTAGTCTACAAGCAGAACGGAAAAATCCTTATCGAACACGAATTTCTCCTTTCCCACTCAATCTACTAACCTCCATCTGATAATTTATTTATTTATAAATTTATAAATACTAAAAAGGTAACCGGTGAAGACATAAAAAGAAG
This sequence comes from Chrysopogon serrulatus, assembly GCA_015844335.1. Taxonomy (NCBI): domain Eukaryota; kingdom Viridiplantae; phylum Streptophyta; class Magnoliopsida; order Poales; family Poaceae; genus Chrysopogon; species Chrysopogon serrulatus. The sequence continues at coordinate 152,009 of JADLZL010003191.1, read as the reverse complement.
GCGGCAGCGGTAGGGTTGCCACCCTTGTGTGCGCGCCCCTCCCTCTGCCCTAGGGTAGGTTGCGGGGGGCCGCCAGGGGTGGCGATGCCCCCTCCTGGGCCTCTTTCGGCCTGTTTTTGCCGTTGTCAGTCACCGTCCATGTTGAGCGTGTGACAGAGCTCTCCCCTTCTCCGATCAACATGTCCTACACTGAAGGCTAGTCTACTCGGTGATGCCATCCGATGGTCATCCAATGCCCCATGTGTCCTCATACATCCGAATTAGCAAGTGGCCCAAAGTGTAGTGGTCATTATGGTCTGAGTTGGCCAAGAACAAGAAGCAGTAGTTGAAGGCGGCAATATAGTTGTAACGAGTATATATAATCGTGCCCACGAGTAGAAATAAGACTCAAATGCTTCAATTAAAAGATTAGCAAGGGTTATAAGCAAAATCGCCAGAGCAAATAAAATTATATAAATATTTATAGACTTTACGGGGACTATTTTGAAAATAATATCTACTTCCTCGTCGCCGCCACTGCAGCCTATGCACAAGTGCGTGGGCGAGCCGCCGCCTCACATGGGCAGCGCGTGAGAGAGAGACTGACACCATGCATAGGCACTACCATTTCCGCACATGGACACGGGCGAACAATAGTCGCACATAGCATAGCATGAACTCGAGCAACCACAACCACATAGGTGAGTAGCCGTCGCTGGCGGCATGGGGCCCGTGAGTGAGTAGCGAGAGATTGTGTGCGTTGCTCGGGTTCTATGATCTCCAGCGTGCACATGCACATGTAATTGTGTTGGTTGTTTTGGACTACTAGCGCCATTTCTGAGCCACACCACAATAGCATACTGACAACAGCTCATCTTCAACCTTGATGTTGCCACCCTGTGTCATGACGGAGGACATATAGTTACAGGCCACCTTGGGGGCCACGGTGTCCAGCTGCGACCACGCGGGGGACTTATGATGGCAACCGTAGTTGAGTTGAGAAATGAGAAGCGTCATGTTCACTTAGTGCACAACATGCTCCAAAGCTTGTGGGCATGACTCAGCTCCACCTGCGTTTGTCGTTGCATGCTCTCGCCATGTCCTACTCAGCCAGCTCCACGTGCCACTTCTTCTTTGTCCGAGCCTCATCCGTCACTGCATGTCACAGCTCCTCCGTGCCTCATCTTCCTCTCCTGGATCGCTATGGCGAGCATCACCTCATTGCCACGCTCGCAGATGTCCTTGAACCCGTCACCTCAAACATCAATAGATAGCTACAACGCTACATGGCAACGACGTGATTCTATGGAGAAATGGCCAAAGTCCATGGCGCGTCACAGTACGTCGGCACGCCATCATCCGCACTATAGGACAGTGGCATGAACTGAAGTTTGAGGTTGTGCACACTACGGTGGTGGTCAAATGGCTAGACGGGCTAGTCCTCAATGCCGTCCTCCATAGTGACATGGTCGACGACAATTGATGCTATAACCTGGTACTAGCAGCGGCCACACTACTGCCGCCATAGGCACATGGGGATGAGCTAGCCATGGCCACAAGAGATTTGAGAGATGGGAGATAGAGTTGTCATGTGGGTCCAATACTATTTTGGATGAATATAAGAGCCAAACATAGCTTAAAGACTAGAATGACACATTTTTTAAGTTTAGGGACTAAGATGACACATCTCGACAAGTTCGAGGACAGACCATAAACTGTACTATAAATTTTTTTAAGTGTTATATTTAGAAATAATATTTGAAAAGGGTTAAAATAAAAAATGTCTAATGTAACTGTGGTATAGGCAGCCCACTGTTATATGGGGGTTTTAAGATCTTGGGGCTAAAATTTAGTTTTTTTCATATTTGGATATCAGGATGCTATTTTCCAAAGTGAACATGAGCTAATTATAAAACTAATTACACAGATAGTAACTAATTCGTGAGATAAATTTATTAACACTAATTAATCCATTAGTACATGTTTACTGTAGCACCATATTGTTAAATCCTAGACTATTTAGACTCAATAAATTCATCTCAATACTTATTAATATCAAACATTTAAAGTGGTGTGACTAAATTCTAGTCCGAGTAACAAAAAGAGTCTAAGACTATCTCTAATAACCGCGACCCAAAATATAAGGTATTTTATTCTTTGATAGCGCTACAGACAAATAGTTAAATACCTAATTTTCGTCTTTTACAATAATAAGCTCAAAAAGACAATTTCAACAAATAGGTCTCGAGGAGAGAGGTCTTTGACATCTAAAATAGGTCTTTTATTATAAATATTTTTTTAAAAACCCATTTTGCGTTGGGTACCCTAGACAGCCTAAGACTGTATCCAACGGAGTAGCTAAAGCGTGATCAAACATAGTTTAGGTAGTGCACAACGATTTGGGTATCAAAAAATGTCTCCAAACAACGAATGCAAATGGAACACTTATTTAGGCGAGCTAAAATGCAAAGATACGCCACTCTCTCCTCAATAACACAATTATCTTGCACCGGTAGTGGTGGTCCCAAGCGTCGAGGTGGAGCGGGCGATGACGACGACATTCTTCCACAACGATGAGGCACACCCACACCTAGAAGATCCCCGTGGGAGAGGTCGAGTCCGCACCGCGGTGGTCGCCCCTGCTCGCCGGTCCATGCCACCGGGGCTGGCCTGGAGCTCATTGGCTCGGGTCTAGAGCTCGCCAGCAGGGCTGAAGCACAGCCCCACAAGCCCCAGGTCCGCACGACGTGGAGGCACAGGAAACCTCGCATCAGTAGGGAGCGGGAAGGAGTCTGTCTAGTCCGTGCCAGATCAGGACAGAGCGGATCGCTACCATCTGCCGGTGGGGCACCTCTGCTACCCGCGTCGAGAGGTTCCTTGTTGGATCACGCCGGGAGGATTCGATTGCCTGTCACTAAAGTGGGACCTCACTGGGGCAGCCTCTCGCCTGCCTGCCGCCGAGGCAAGGTCGCTGCGAGGGGGAGCAGCAGAGCTCTCGTCTTTTTGCGTTTGTTATTGGAGACAATAGTGTTTGAGTGCGTGACTATTTTGTGTTGCATGACTCAATGTGTAACACCTCGGCCCAAGGTTTAATAGGATTTAATATGATACTCATACTAATAAGTTGCAACTTCTTTTCCGGAAGCTCATCTCGAAAGAACTCCAAGGTTAAGCGTGCTTGGCCTGGAGCAATTTTAAGATGGGTGACTGACCGGAAATTCATTTCCGGGAGCGCATGAGTGAGGACAAAGTGCGCAGAAAAGACTGGTGTTGGTCTGTGAGGGTATTATTGGTCCTATTAAAGCTGTCAGATATAAGCGGGTCTGGCCTCGAGGAGGCGGAATGTTACAAATGGTATTAGAGCCTTCTTGCAGTTTCACGCGGATCCGTCGTGGTCACACAGCATGACACACGCGCTGGCACTGGGCACACGGACGTGGCCAAAAGAGGAGGTTCCTGGCCTGGGGTTGATCGACGAGGACGTCGATCTTCTAAGGAGGTGAGGATGTAACACCCTGGCCCAGAGTTTAATAGGATTATTATGATACTTTATGATACTCATACCAACAAATTGTAACTTCTTTTATAGAAGCTCATCTCGAAAGAACTCCAAGGTTAAGACTGGTGTTGGTCTGTGAGGGTAGTATTGGTCCTATTAAAGCTGTCAAATGTAAGCGGACCTGGCTTCGAGGAGGCGAGACGTTACACAATGGATCTCATGTTTGTGTTTCAACTGTTACATACGATATATGGATGTACTCAACTAAAATTTAATTAGCTAAAATTTTAAAGTACAACTTTAGTTAGCTAAAAGTTCTATAGCTAAATTTTAGTTGAGATGTTTGGATGTTGTAGCTAATAGTTTCAACTAAAATTTAGCTGACTTTAGGTAAGCAAAAGTAGCTAAATCTTGTTAAATTTTAGCTAGCTTTTTTTTTGACATATTTTAGCTGCCTTTTAACAGTGCCGTAAAAAAACTAAATTTAGTCCGATAAAAATTCCGTTTAGTTGGCGCATCAAACACGCCCTAAGATCCGATTAAGGCCGTTGGTTCGCTCCTTTTCTCTCTCCGTCGTTCCTCTCTCGCTGGTCCGAAATCGAAGTGCCTGATACCGTACTAGCAGTAGCAGCACAGCTAGCTCTCTTCGTCCCCCCAACCTCTCCGCCTCCAAATCTCGCCGGATTCCGCCTCCCCGCCGCGCCCCCGCATCCGCCCCAGGTGAGCGCTAGCTGACCCTTGGCCGCCACGGTGGCGGCCTTGGGGTGGCAGCTGGAGCCCCGGCGTGGCGGAGGGAGCTGACCCCTGTTCGTTGGGCGCTTTCAGATTCGCGCCTGTTGCACCACCACCGGTGGTGTGGGTGGTCGTTCACGGAGTCGCCCCCGAGGGTCGGCCATGGACTACCGGCCCTCCGACAGCAGCGGTGAGTGCGGGGGGGCTCGAGCTAGGGTCTGCCTCCTAGTCTAGGGTTTGGGGTCCACCCTAGGGTTTTGCTTGCTTCAGTTCCTTCCTAGCGAATGCCAGTTCCTTGTCTGTGAACATGAGGGGGCTACAAGGTCGCGTCCTCAGGGTGGTTGGATGGATTTGGGAGCTTGTGTTTGAGCTTGCCTGGCGGGAGCAGGGTTTTGGGGAGTTTTCTGGAATTCACCAGTTTTGGGGAAATAATCAAACGTCGTGGGAACTTGGGTGTTGTGGTGAATTCTTGCTCAGGAATATTGGTTTTCTGCATTAGTTTTCTCATGGTGGATTTGGGGTTTTCTGTAGTTTTTGGGATCAGGAAAATACAGCCTGCCCGATAGAAGTGCAGAATTTCCTTCATATGGAGTAACTTTGTCTGTTTCAGCCTCATTTCTCATTTTCTTTGCTTCACGGTTTCAATTTCCTTACAGCATTGAATTGTTCTGGACAGCTAGAGAATTAACGGGGTTCTCCTCCCTTCGTTTCCTTTGTTTCTGCAAAATTGGCTTGTGTATCCAATGGTGAACATTTGATATAGGGGCCTCTTTGGAGCATGGTACTCTGGGAGTTCTCATTAGAAACTTGCTGCTGTACGAATTCTCATGAGAGACTTGCTGCTATACGAATTCTCATGAGAAACTTGCTGCTGTACAATACCTGGTTTTGTGCATCGGATAGTGTTGGCCTTTTATCTGTTAGTATCTGCAGTTCATATTTTGCTGAATTAAGTATTCATTTATTTTATGAAATTTAGTTTGATGTAGAATGGGTGTTATGGGCTTGACTCAATTAAGGATTTACTGCCTTCGTATTAGGGTTTGGAAACGGACAATGTTTTCGGTGCATTTGTAGTTTATATTTGGAGTTTGATTAGCAACCAAACCATGCGTGCATAATCTTTTGATGTATGTAGCAACTTAAGAGGCTAGGGTTATAAATGCCATGTCCTGAGCTTACAGCCTGATTCTTTAGCTTTCACATTTTGGAATGAGTGATTAGTGCATATCATACATAATATCATCTCCAAATAGCCAGTGCAATGAAGGGATTGCAGATAAAATTGGTGAAGTACCTGAAATTGCCAATCTGGTAACGGATGATGTCTTCTTGTGATATTGCTTATTGCTCTATATAGTGGGAATTTGTTTGTGATTCTCACTGATATGCTGTATCTCAGCATATCCTATATTCAAGAGTTTAAGATTTCTGGCAAGAAATGCCAGATGGATTTTAATAGTTACATAAATCTATTGATTGAGGCATTGAGAATAGTTATTTTTTAGGGCTGCTAGCAGTTTACACTACATTCCAACCTTGCCCAAGTAATTTGGTGCAAGTATTATGTAGGGGCCAACCAACTGGATTTCAATGACCTGTCTTGTTCCTCATGTTTGTTAGATTCTTGATTTCTCTAATAAAATGTGTCCAGCCTTGTAGCCTATGTTTTGTTGTGAGCTGTGTCCAAATGTGTCATGTAAGTTGAACTAAGCTGTTAAAAATATGCAGCCTTTTAAGTTTAAAGCTTTTTGTAGGCCTTGACTAACCACTTTGCTATCTTGGAGATTTCTTCACTTCCTTATTTGTTTAATTGATCACAGTCAGTCTCAGTCCTTGGATATTACACCAGTCTCCTTGGATATTGCACCAGTCCTGATTCCTGAAAAACTTCTTTTGTTTTGGGAACTGTGATAAGGTTGAATGGTTTGGTGTGTAAATATTATATGTCATGACTTCTCATGCAGATGGGCCAGTGTGTTTAGGGAAGTTTTGAACCATGGGCTCTGTTCAGCCGGCTGATAAGCTGAAAAACGGCTGTTGTTCTGAGAGAAAAACACTGTTGGAATGGCTGATAAGCCGGCTCATAAGTTGAAACGAATAGATCCTATATCAATATGTATTCAAAAGTACTGCTAAATATTCTTGTCATGAACATTATAACTGCTATTTCTGCAATCATCAAAGTATGTGTGTCTTGTTAGCAAGATCATTTCGAAATGTGATCTACTTTTGCATTCTGCTAGCACCATGGGTATTTTTTTTCTTAAAAAAAGCTGCTGTCGTCAGTAAATGTTGCACCTCAATTCTGTGTTGGTTGCAGGAACTGATGATGATCTTCCACAATTTCCACATAGTAGGAGTATAAGAGGCAGTGGTCGTGTCAGTGGTAATGGGAGAGCTCTTGTTCCTGCCAGTTCATATGCTAGAGCACCAACTGATATGGAAGCACAAATTCAACAACTTGAACAAGAAGCATATTGCTCAGTCCTTCGTGCATTCAAAGCCCAGTCTGATGCCATTACATGGGTTGAGACCATTAAACTGTTCACTATTCATTTGGTATCTGATATAATTTAGATGTCATTTCTCAAAGTTGACTGAACTCTAATCTTCTCAGGAGAAGGAAGGTCTCATGACTGAACTTAGGAAGGAGCTCAGAGTATCTGACAAAGCACATAGGGAGCTGTTAAATAGAGTCAACAACGATAATATTATATGTAGCATAAGGTAGCGTGAATAGCTTTTTTTGTAGTAACAGTATGCAAATTATCTTTGTTTTCAGCATTTAAAATCTCTGATGCCTCTTTATTTAAGGGAATGGAGATCAACAGGAGGGCTTCAGGCAAGCCTGTCTAATAACCCACAACCGATTCATGACCCTATTCCCAGTCCTACCACCTCTGGCCGCAAGAGGCAAAAGACATCTCAATCTGTTCCTGCCGTACCTGCACCACCTCCTGCAATGCATTCACAGCAGCTGGCTACACCAACACAGCCATCATCTTCAACTGCTAGGAAAGCAGTTCCCCCAGGCCCTAAAGGCAAAAAAACAAAACCAGTAAGTAGATAATTTGGATGAGTTCATTTTACCTATTAGCCTTCTTTTCTATTCTTTGGCAGAAGTTCATACACTTTCAGGGTCAGAAGGTACCCGGTGGCTCTGCAGCCAAGCCCATGTCATCTTCAGCAGGTCCTAGTGGAAGAGGACTGCACATGAATAGGAATTTTCCAGGTGGTTCTGCTCCTGAAGCTCAAGCTCAGAATGTCAATCCATTGGTTGGTCGTAAAGTGATGAGTCGGTGGCCTGAAGATAATAGTTTCTATGAAGCAGTCATATCCAATTATGATGCTGAAACGGTTCGTTTGTACTATAGCGAGTAGTTACTTTTGAATTTTGATTTAAGCCTCCAGCACTTCCTTATGGAATTCATTGCAGGGCCTTTATGCGCTGGTTTATGACATCCATACGGCAAATGAAACCTGGGAGTGGGTTGATCTTAAAGAGGTACATAGATGCTATTTATAACGCGTATACTTTGGTCGCTTGACATTTTTATATCTTCCTTTCTGATATTCTTTTAGTTTTTTAATTTGGCACTGGATGAGCAAGATGTAGTTCAGGATCACTTGGTTTCGCAGCAATAGCTTTCAGAAAATTATCTTTAGAGATGGTAGTCACACCAATTGTGAACGTGAAGGTAAATTTTACTCTGATGAAATTTGCCAACTTATGTCAGCATAGACTTGTGCTGATGGACAATTAAAACTGATATATAAAGAGAAGTAGACAGGCTGGACAGCAGATTATAAAGTTGAGATCTCTATGAAATTCATGTAAAACATATTCTCATTAAAGGGGCTTTTGATTGTCGAATGATATACTCGACTGATACAAATGCGGTAGCTTTGTATTTTAATAACTAACAGGTTTTTATTTGGTTAGTTACTGCAAAGTCTGCCAAGCTTCCATTTATGAAATGTTGCTTTCGATATGGTTGTTGTTCATCCAGATTAGCATACTTTTGGGTCCTGTTGTTGCGAAACATTTTTAAGGCAGTTTTCCTCCACATTTTACACTGGGTAGGACAATGTTGACATAATAATATGCAGCTGATTGTGGTGTCAATGTCTTGTGCAAATGCATGGCTGATGCCTGGTCTTGTAACCTTTTTGTCTGAAGTGAGGTTGTAGAAATTCTAGTGATAACTTTGTCAGCTGCCAATGGTTTACTGTGTTTCTTCAGCCTGGGCATATTTAAACTGGAAACTGAACCGAACCGAGCCGAACCGAACCGAAATATCGTTTTTTTGGTTTTCGGCTTCGGTTTTCACTCCTGGTAACTTCGGTCATCGGCTTCGGTGTCGGTTTCAGGTTCCAACAAACCGATCACCCGAATAAACCGAAGTATCAGAAGAGCACCGAGCCACCGAGAAGGTAGCGTTCCGCACAGCTGCAGGCCATCAGCCCATTAACGGCCCAAGGCATCACGTGAGGTATATATGTACAAGCCGTGAGCAGCGAGCCAGCACTCGAGTCCACATTACTTTACTCCTCAAAAACAACCCTATCCGCTTGAGGCTGGCGGCGGCAGTTGCGTCGACGATGGCGGGGCAGCACGGGTGGACTCCTCGGCAACGGCGAGGCAGCGTGGCTGGCCTCCTCGGCTCTGGGGCGGCGAGGTAGCGCGGCAGGCCTCCTCGGCGACAGGGACACCAGCGCGTCGTTGCTGGCCACGAAGCAGCGTGTCGCCATCTGCATCTCTGGCTTATGCGACCGCCGCGGAGCTCGTCTTCTTCTCGAGCCGTTGAGCAAGGACAGCGACTCTTGCTTGCATGTTTTGAGTGGCTGGACGGAACCGGCCAATTGCATTCTTCGATTCGTATTCTTTTCTGGCTTCTTTTTTTTTATTAGATCTAATCCAAAGAGCCACCGACCCTTGCTTGCTTGTTTTTATTTTTTTGCACTTTCGTGGGGACATGAAAGAGTAAGAAACGAGGTGGATCTGTGAATTTGTGCTGAGAAATTATCATCTGTGTGCTTCAGCTTCACTGCCTACCTGTTTCTCTGTGATGTTTATCTCCGGTTTGTTCGGTAGAAACCGAAAACCGAACCGAAAAACGCCGACACCAAACTTGTCGGTTTGTAGTTTTATAAACAACCGATCGCTTCTGTATCTCTGGAAACCGAAGTTTTTAACCACTGAACAAACCGAACCGAACTCTCGTTTTAAACCGATTGCCCAGGTTGAACTGCGTTATTCTTGCTGATTGCTATGTGGGTTGGGTTAGTAGCGATTGGCTAATTTCTATTCAGTTCATTGGTTTTCTTAGAATTTAGTAATAAAATAAGACAATAGGAATTGTTAGATGATAAACACAGGCTGGTAGCATGTATTAATTCAAGTCATGTCATGCTTGACATATATTAAAAAACAATAGCTAACTTCGATCTCTCCTATCTTGTTCACTTATTTCAAATGCATTATCTGGCCATGCATTCAGTGTGCACACTTTTATGTTCAGAAGTACCTGCTACTACCCACCAAAACCTTTAATCTGATGGAAATGTGCTGAAAATTGCTTGAGTACAGATGGGACCTGAAGATATACGATGGCAAGAGGATGACTCTGGGATAGACCCTGTGACATATCTGCGCAGCCAAGGTGCCCCAACTAGTGGGGTTAGGAAGCCAACAGGTCGCGGTGGGCCTATGCCAGGTTCTGGAAGAGGAAGAGGATTACACAAGAACATGTCTAAGAAAGATTTTCCACCTCCACAGAATGGTGTTGGCAAGAGAAGTTCCGATGACATTGATATCCTTCATACCGAGAGCCTAATAAAAGAGGTTGGTTTGAGTGAACTCCGAATATTTATGATTACAATGAACTGCAGATCTTGTGCACTTCATTTTACTTTTCTTTTGCTATATCTGCTCATGTAGGTGGAGAAAGTTTTTAGTGTTAGCAATCCTGATCCACAGGAAGTAGAAAAGGCAAAGAAAGCACTGAAGGTAAACCAGAATGCACAAGTTCACTTATCAAGAAGCATCTATTTAGTCTTAACTGTCAATGCCTGCAGGAGCAAGAACAGTCGTTGATCGACGCGATAGCAAGGCTTGCTGAGGCATCAGATGGTGAAAGTGGTAAATACTAATCCATCTGTTGCTTAACCATAGGAACCATAGGTTTATGGAAATTTGCACGATGCTGCAGAAAACATTCATTTCTGCTTCCAGTTTAGGATGGATGGTTGCCCCAAACAAGGGGAGTGGTCTCAGATATACAGTTGTTGTACAATGCTTCTCTGCATGCTGTATGTTACGCAGTATTGTAATACAATGGACATTTGCCCTCATAATTTTTAGTTAAGCTTAATGAAATGCATATGATAGTTGGCAGTCCTGTTTTGCATGGCCACGTGTGCCCTCATTCTCTTATTTTATGTCCATACGGTACAGCTCATGATAGCGCCATGAGGTCAACATTTTACATATGAGAATCTTGTTGATTCCTGCGAAGCTTTTTGACGTCCCTTTCTTTTGGTGGGAACAGATGGGCACAATCGGGGGCGGAGGAACTTGTATGCTGGTAACCAGCATCAAGCAAACTACATTGATGCCATGCCCGTTGGTGACCAAGCTGATGCCATGTAAACACTGCATGAACGTATACAGAACATAACTGTCTGTTGTACAATCCATTGCTGATATTTCTGGATTTAGGTCTGTGTAGGCTAAGCGTCTTTTGTTTTGGGTCACTTGAATTTTCTGAGTAGAATTGTAATTCTGGATGCTGACCAAGTAAAGCTTGTAGATGTGTGTTTCTTCCTCTAGCTTTTTGTTAGGGTGGTCTCAGCTTCTATATGCATAATAAAAGGAAAAAGATCACCTTTGTATAATACTCTCCATTCCAAATTACAAGATGTTTGACTTTTTTATCTTATGTTTCACTGTTCATTTTATTTTAAAAAATGTGCAAACATAGTTAAATTTAAGCCTTCATTGAAGAACTATTAATAAGGTAAGCAATAACAAAAGAAATAATATTTTATATAACTTTTTGAATAAGACGATGAGTGATAAAATTTGAGGTCAAAAAATGGAAGTCAAACGTCTAATAATTTTGAAGGATTAAGTTCTAAATTTATCTTTCACCATTTTTATTAATGCAATAAGCATTCCTCATGACCATGAATGCGTACAAATAAAGAACACCGACTTAACAGAATTGCAATTGCAACTCATCACGATTGCAATCAAACTAGTGATGAAGCAGTCCGCTGAAACAAGTGGACTAATAAGAATACAAAAGGTCTGAAAAGCTGAAACAAGTGGACTAATAAGAATACAAAGGTCTGAAAAGTGAAAACAGGAGAGTGCTGTAATCTTTGTTTCATTTCATTTACAACAAATGTTGAAGTAGTGAATTGGAATATTATATGAAAAAGGTAGGAGAGTGTCGTATTCTTTGTTTCAATTTACAAGAACGCCGAAGCAATGAACTGAAATATTATATAAAAAAAGATAAATAGTGCCATATTCTTTATTTTTAATTTACAACAGATCGTCGAAGCAATGAATTGAAATATTGTATGAAAAAAAGATAGGAACTGGCAAAAGTAAGGACTAAACCAATTTCAATTTGCATGTTGCTCGAACCGCCATGAGAAAACAACCCAAATAAATACGAAATGGTAGAGGAGAAACTACAATATATAAAGATCAGAATGCCTTTTAAAATGTAATCATGACACATCACCAATTATCACATGCTTTTCATAGCATGAACTATGTTTAGCTTACAAGTAGTTTTCGCATTGTGATAGTAGAAAGCTATAAACTGCAAGCAAAACAATTGTTCATTGACACTGCTTATCTAGCAGCTAGTTTAGACAAAATTCATAATTTTATCATCCATTATTCGTCTGACCAGGCGAGCTAACAATGAAATAATGTCTCCACAAATAGATCAACAAGTTATTAACCGAGCAATAAATACAGTTACAAGTAAACTAGTAAAGCACATGAATATGCTTACTATAAATGATAAGAATGCTTACTACTCCGTCCCAAATTAAGTGTCGTTTTTTCGATTTCCGTGCCACAAGTTTGACTTGATTTGTAGAAAATACGTATAATATTTATATCTCTGAATAATTTTGTTAAAAAACTAGATTCAAAGATCTTCCGATGATACTAATTAAGGTACTAATTAATAATATTTATTATTTATAAAAATTGCCGGCATTTGTTTCTCGGGAAACAGCGGCGATTATTTTGGGACGGAGGGAGTACAGCTTACCGTAAGTGATAAGAATATGCTTACAAAGCAAGCAGTTCTTCTACCATACTCTATTTTGGAGACTTGATTTATAGAAAATATATATAATATTTATATCTCCAAATCAATTTGTTAAAAAAACTAGACAGATGATACTAATTATGATTGATATTGCCAAAGATTTGTTTATCGGGAAAACGAAAAGCAACAAGAATTCTAGGACGGAGGGATTAATCATAAGCCCTACAAGCTATAGAGTGTAGGGTTCATTTATTTTCAGATTATTCTAATTATTTGCACCCCAGTTGTAGCTGAGCTCTCATACAAAGTAACATGCAGATCAATTCATGCTCATAGCTTCCACTAGTAAGCAGTTGTAGTTTAGCATAGTCCATAGGTTAGGAAAGAGAAAAAGCCACAAAAAATAATTGAGTAGAGGTCGTTAGAAAAAGTAATATCATTATGAACTTAGGTTACCCCACTCTATTCAAACGAACAAGATGATAGTTTATAACTACACATCGCCATCAGAACTTATGTAAAGTTTCTTGTTTTTTCAAATTTTCTATGTAGTAATCAACCATAATAGTTTGACGAGTCCCCATGGAAATAATAACATATCAAAATGAAAACCGTAGTTCAATTCAAATAAAATATTTCCACTACATAGAAACCATATATATAAACATAAACGGAGAAAAAGGTGATATATTATAATTATGTATATAACCACAAAAGATAATACTTAATAGACCAATTATCAATCTACTGAATGTATCAAAGTTTTGGTACAAGTAAACATATTTTTGTGCAAGATCACATTTGATAGGGCCAAGTTTTACAAAAAAACTACAACTACCAATCCAAAGACACTAAATATGCACAAGACATCAAAGACATGTTAAGTAAACTGGTATGATGAATATAACACAAAAAGATAGTATTTATTGTAATCATGCTAAATTTAACTATTAACTAACATTACTCCAACCATAACAAAAAGAATATAAATAGATAGGAAACAAAGTTGTATAACAGATGAAAGGAAACTATTCAAGTGACCTCATTTACTCAACAAAAACTATATAATTAAGATTCCCTCAAAAAAACTATATAATTAAGAAGTGATGGAACTTAGTATGAGCATTAAAAGATACCATAGCCTACAAGTGCATACAATGTTGCTACTCTAATAAAAATAGGTGGCAATATCAATCATCACATCCAAAAAATACTTTAGAATAGAAACAAGTTTCAAAAAATACTTCAGAATAGAAACAAGGTTTTACTATGAGGCACCTCGTTGAAGTGGGAACATGAGAAAGAATCACCTAAGGCAATTATGCTAAACAATATTGGTTTCTCGATCAAAAACCAATCCGAAAGTTGAGCAATAAAGTTGCATAAAAAAGCTCCATCTGAAAAATGTAGCTCATATTCTCCAAATATATGAAATTTGTACCTAACTAATCATGGAAACAAAACAACTTATGCACTATCATGACATAAGCCATTAAAACATTCTACTGTATGCATTTAGTGGATTCCTAACATAGAGATCTAATAAATTTCTTCCACCTTGCAAGAACGAACTAGATGAGCATGTGCATAGATAGAAATGAGCAAAAGATTCTTATGTGACCGGTCTATAGAATAAATTTTCTAGGGCATGAAAGCAAAAACAAACTCTCATCTACAACTATCTTCTTTCACATGCCGGCTCATATTAATAATTGCTAGTGAGGATAAACAAAATCCACAAAACTCAAGTAGCAAACAACCAAAAAAGCATTTTGTACTAGAATGAAATTTCATACTAGAACAAGCCATGCTTTGCCTCATCTCAAGAAATGGATTGAAGTACCATGTTCTCTCTCTAGAAAACCAAACTGCTGATACATTACCATTGCTTAGAACTAATAGTGAAATTAATGAAAGAGTCCACCCACAAATTTTTTCAGAGGAAAACATTATATCGACAAGAAGCAAGAGAGCATTCAATCACGAAGTGGTATCTGGTTCAGATCTCTTCAGTCCCAAACCAAATCCAAAACCCCAGATAGGAATGAGACACCTAGATTTTGCACTAAAAAGGCGGGCAGTTCGTCAACAGAAATCGCATCATGACAATACAAGTTGTCCACCTAAAACGATGCACCCACAATCAAAAACCATGTCCAATGAAAGAGGAAATCTTCTCCATGGAATAAGTAAGAGCACCATAGGAGGAAAATGAAGTCACAAAGATGCTTAAGACAAGAATATGGAAGACAACACACACTAACTTGTGAAAGGCAAATCACCAAAGAAAAATATAGAAGCCAAGAAGGATTTGTGTGTTGCTCCTATAGGGAAGCAAAGCACCTACCCATGCCAAGAAACCATCCCAAACACTTGGGTCACACAGATTCATGTGGAGGTACGAACAAGATTGAATGTTTCTAGGTTTGTAAGGCCGTGAGGAGGAGAATAAGGCAGAGAGTGAGAAGAACAAACATATGCATTTTTCTCTCTTTCTTAGGTAGAGTGGTTGTGGCTCCACGTTCCTTTCTTCTCCCAAATTGGGATGACTAGATTACCTTTTTTTAAAGGAAGGGATTACTGTATTTTAATTCATTTCCTCAAGAAGAATTTCTAATGGTGAATTTATATTTTTAATTAGATAGAATAGTGATTTATTATTATTGTTTTGACAATAGCTATTCTTTTTTAAAAAAATATAAGGATTTATATCACACACCCACCCTTATAAAGGCACAATATACCTTACCTAACCCTATAAGTACCTTTGGAAGATTAAAATTGAGTTGATAGATATCGAGAGATTGATAATATAAAATCACCATAGGTGAAAGAACTTTTTGATTTTGAAGACGGTTCATGAAAGTTGTAATGACTAGTTCGTGTAAGTGGGCCTATAAATAGAGTGCGTGGTAGGGAAAGTAAGCTCTCTTAGAACATAAATTGACATCCACACTTTTTTAAGCTTATGAAACCTCTCTACTCACATTTCCTTACTAGTGTTTGCATTTGAAGTGAGATTAGAGTCATCTAATGCATTTACTTTGAGAGGTAACACCTAAGGGTACTAATGATTGGTACTAGGTGTGATTTTCTTGGTACTCTTTTCGCCACCTAAACACTTCATTTGAGGCACTCAAATTGAAGATTATAAGGTGCTCCAGAGGTGATTTGTGAGTGGCTCTTGTGCTCATACCCGTTGGAGTGGCAAAAAGGAACCTTAGTCGAAATGTGGGAATCGGGGTTGAGATGCACCATGCATTTGAGCCAGCTCATAGACACACGTTCATGTCGGAGCCAACTTTGAGGAGTTGTTGAGTAGTAATCCATAGGCTTGCATTGACGTGGGCGGAGGTGACTAGACCACAAGGATATATCTTGTGTACATCCTTATATGAAAATGGCACCTACTTAGTGCCATTAAGTGATTTTGGTGATTAGATGATAACATGATCATTAGGACTAATGTCGCGCGCTAGTATACAAGGTTTTAGTATTATGTATGCAAGGATGGAATTGAACAAGGCAATGTAAAAGATCAAGTGGTCAACACCTCAAGCAAGGATTTAGGAGCTACTTTGAACATCTTAGAAGACATGCAAGAAGTCCAATATATCAAGTATAAGAAGCTCATGCCAAAAGACAAAGAATTAGAATAAATTGTGCACTGTAGATAGACATCGAAAACTTCTAATGGTACCATGAAGAGGAGCGCAAAATCATAGGGAAGTGGAAAAGGGATCGATTTTATCTTGCACTCACCAAGAAACTTCGATGAAGCACCAGAGCTTAGTTGGGTGTACATGCAAAGACAAAGGAGAGTACCTCACCTTTTATTTCTGATAGTCATCGATGTAGAGTTTTAATTCAAAGACAGTTGGAGAAATGTGGAGCAAATTGAAGTGCACCGAAATGTTCCAGTGCTTGGCGTGTTGTATAAAGGCTTAAAAAAGACAACCAAGATGTTATATAGAAGCTATAGAAAAAGCTAAAATATTCCGACCAATACTACTCTAACCACATGCATACTTGAATTTATAGGGATGTTTGGTTACTAGCGACACTCACCTTAGGCAAGTTTGGCCAAGTTGGTAAATGTTTGGTTACCAAATAAACTTAGGCAATAAGTTTTCGACTCTACATGTCAGAGTATATAAAAGTTTAGCAAAATTTCTTGATATGGTAAAGTATAGCTCTAAAAATTCTTTGCCATATTTTTTATGACTTGCCACACTTATCAATATAATTTATGGTAGGAACAAAAATCACTTACATCACTAGCTATAACTATAGATATAGATGAAAACAGATCAGATATGGACGGATATTATTGATACCATAATTATTTTTATATTTCTGTTCGGATTTAGATTCGAATATGGATAGTGTTATCTATGCCGAATAGGATATAATTGGGGGATAATTGGATATCGACATCATAAATATACGATTTGAGTATTCGAATACGGATACGGTACCGGATATTGAATATCTGGACCTGGATATAGACAGATCTAAACCCCTCTGACGAATTCAGTTGAATAGGTGGTCGGATAAATATCAGTATCATTTTCATCCTAGGTATAGGCGAGGGGAAGGAAAAGTGGAGTTCGAATTTCAAATCTCAAAAGTCAAAATGGGCGTGAGCGCGTGGCGCGGCATGTCCTCAATGCTTATCCTCGATTGCCAACTGCGGTTTTGAAGTGCGCAGTTCCCCTCGATCACTCCTCTCTCTCTCTCTCTCTCGCTCGCTCGCTCTAGGAGGCCACCGCGCTGTGCTTGGCGCCTGGCATTGTCCTCGCCGACGGCGGTCTCTCCTCCTCGGTTCGGCCGCCTCGCCATTTCCCTCTCTCCGTAGTTCGATCCACCACGACGCTTATCGGCATTTATCTCAGGCGCGCCGTCAACACCTGCACTCGACGCCGCCGACGGTGCCCAGTGCCCTAACCCTAACTGATCGACGGCAATTTCACCAATCCCCTCCCGGTCCAGTGAATTTCGAGCCACTAACGTCGCCGCGCCACTGCTGGGCTCTAGAACTTGTGAGTTTTCATGCCAGTTTTGCGATTACTTGAGTAGACTAATGTATCCCGACCAGTTGTATTATTTTTATCACGCTTCCATTATGATTCATTCAAATAGTTGCGGGACTAATACATTAGATAACCACTTAGGACTAATGTGAAGAACACCAACAATAACTTCTCGCCTTCTGATGACGGCAATTTACTAGTGACCTGAAATTTATTCTTCCAGTTTTCAGTTGTTTTTTTAGAACTGTTTCTCTGTTGTTTTGGTCATGTTCCAAATGTGGCAGGGTAACACTCAAGCAAGTTTGGGCCGAAACAGTATAAATTTCCCCTTGGGTGCTTGCAGGAACAAGTGAATTTTGATTCACATAAGTACATAACTCTGTCCTTCGGTTGCTTTTAGGATCAAGTGATTTTTGTCTCACAAGTCGGAAGCATTTGTGAATGTCAGCATTTGGAAGGCCATATGATAGGGTTGCTCTGTCAGATATTACCAATCGAAGTGGCCAGCATCAGCATGTGAACTACAGTTACTGCATCCACAAGGTAAAAATATGCCTCGATGCTGATGAACCTCGATCAATATCATTAATGCAGGTGTTATGTATATGGTTGCCAAAACTTCTGCCACGCCTTTTTTTTTTTTTTTTTTTTTTTTTTTTTTTACTCCAGTTGGAAGTTACAAACGTGGTGATGCTGGCTGCCGGATGGACACTGCAGATTCTGAAGCACCACTTGCAACTATTGTAATGGGGAACCAATACAAGCCTCACATAGAGTGTTTGGAAATGCAATGATGCAGACGTCACTGGAGCTGCTGGTTTCCAGAAGCAGAAAAGTCCACCCACGAAATTTGCCTGGTTCCACTTATGATTGGGAACTGAAAAAGGTTACAAATTCACAAGTTCATGGTATTGCACAGCCATCTGACGGTAAGCATGAGTTGGATAGGTAGCACCTTTATTTTGATAATTAGTGGTGGACTCTTCTCTTCTGTGATCCTTCAGAAAACTCTGATAGTACTTTAAGTATTAACTGTGCATTTATATGTGCCAAATGTTAAAGGTGAAAATAACAACTTTTTGACCAGTACCTTTTTTACGACTAACTTCCGACCAGTACTTTGAACATTGACTGTGCACTTATATGTGAAATCCATAATTTTGTTTCTGCATGACATAAGATGCTTCAGTCCCAGGTCAGAAATATTTACTGAGCTAGTTCAGCTTTTAGCGGGACCATTGAATGGTACCAGTTCACACATATTCATACTACTGCATATTTGTCCACTGGTAAGCATGGTTTATTGCATAGGTAGAACCTTGACATGGCAACTATTGGCAGGATCTTGCTGCCTGTTCTGCATTGTTGGAAATTCTCTTGGTTGCTGCTGCTAAGCTTTATCTTTCATTCTTGGCTTATACAGTGTGCACAGCTTTGCGATTTCTTGGCCAGGAATAATTAGATTTTTCTGTTGGTACAAATATTATAGATCACAAGAATGATTACCTTTTCTTTTTCAAGATTTTGCCTTATCTTGTCGAAGTCATTTGATCTTTGCAATTATTCGCTAGGTGCATACCAACTGGGTTTTAACTATTGATTCTTTTTTCTTTAGGATTAGGATTTTATATTCTTTATTTTTAACATTGTGGGTTGGCCTATATACAATATGTGTGCCTATCATTTAAAACCGAATAACCTACAAGATTTTCTTAGACCTGCCTAATTTGGTATAAGAATGTACCCTGTTTCTGTCTTTGACTGGTATTCGTTATTTTCTTACAGCTTTGTCCATTAGTTTAATCAGTCGCAGGGTGTTTCATTTACTCTAGTTTTTTTGCAATTGTATTACTATTTACATGTTTTACTGGGAACTATGACAGATTATTGGTTTGGTGTAAGATATTGCATATGATGTTGGAAAGCTGTGAACCATATATCAGCTTATAGGGTTTGGATGAAGTTGCAGACTTGTTCCATTTCAGTTCTCTTTCATGTTACTAGTGACTGCACAGGATATGCTTGTTTAATTGTGTAATTTATGATGATTGGAGACCAGAATAGTCAATGCTGGTATGGCAATTAGTTATTTGAGGAAGACAGAACACTGAATCATCCTGAATCCTTTGACAAAGTTGATCTGAGGGATAGGATAATTCTGTGTTGTGTGTACAATTAATATTGGTGGATGTTCACAGAAAGGTGCTTTATGTTTTAGTATGAATTTCTTGGGATGTTAGGGATTGTACCCATCAGAGGGATATATGAAAACAAATGTTGGGGTTGCAACACTTTTGTGTTGTTTTTATGTGGGCTTTTGTTGGAGAAAAAAGATTATAATGTATACAAGAATTTTTGTTTCTAAACATGGCCATGCTGTTGACTGTCATTGACTAGTAATGAAACGCTATGGTCATGAGGATGTTATTATTGAGCTCGCTTCAATTGGTGAGCTACGCTGTAGTCTTTGCTTCTTAGGAGTGGCCTTTTAGTTGATAGTCATGTTGCTTTACTAATTTGTTCTCTTAGTGCTCAGCAGCATTTGGTTGCCAACTGTTTCACGTAAGTACCCAATTGTGACCTTCATTAGTGATCCTTGTGAGACAAGTCTTGCAATGATCGTGTTGGTCTTGGTAACCCTAGGCTTACTAGTATTGTTCGTTATAACTTTCTCTTCCTATTAATGAAAAACGTGCTTAGACATGGTCACAAACACTTTATTGTTGCGTTTTGATTAATAATGGAAATTACTTTAGGTAATTGATAAAATATGCTCATTATGAACTAAATAACTATACCTTCTTTCAAGCATTGAAGTGTGTGTTGGTGTTTCTGATCACTGAACTATTTCATCTGCTCTACTAGTAGGATTGATAATTCTTTTCTAAAGCAGATATAGTTAGTAAATTGTTGAGGTTTTCATTTTGTGCTAGTTGCAGAAACTGATGATGGTTTTCCACCACCAAACTTGAATAGTACAGATATGAGGGGCACTGAGCATGTCAGTGGTAATGGAAGAGCAATTACTCCTACTATTTCATATGATAGGGCACAGACAGCTATGGAAGCACAAATTCGTCAGCTTGAGCAAGAAGCATATTGTTCGGTTCTCCGTGCATTTAAATCACAGTCTGATACCATTACATGGGTAGGGACTGTTGAACTATTTCAATACATTTAATTTTGGTGATGTTAGATTTTTCCTCTTAAAATTGACCTGGTGTTAACTTTACAAATTTTCAGGAGAAAGGTCTCATAACAGAACTTAGGGAGGAGCTAAGGGTATCTGATGAAGCACATAGACAGCTATTAAACAGGATTTACAATGATGATTTTACTCGCAGCATAAGGTAGCATAAAAATATCCCCTTTCCTTTACTGATGCCTATCCACAAATTTGTCCTCTTTCCAGCATTCTGAATTTCTGTCTTGAAATGAAGTGAATGGAGATCAAAAGGAAGGTTTGATGCAAGTGTGCCCAATAATCCTACGCCAGTATATGATACTTTGTCCATTCGTACTACCTCTTCCCGCAAGAGGCAAAAGACAACTCAACCCCTCACTGCTTCATCTGCGCCACCTCTGATGCATTCACAGCAGGTGGCTGCACCATTCCCATCATCTTCAACAGCTACAAAGGTTGTTCCACCAGGACCTAAATGCAAAAGGCTTAAAACGGTATGCTGATTTATTTAGACAACTTGTTTCCAAAAGAAATTTCTGGTTGATTCTTTTACAGAATCTTATGTGCTTCTAGGGCCAGAATTTACCTGGGGGCTCTGCAGTGAAGTCCACACCATCTTCAAAAGGTCTTAGTGCAAGAGGATCACATTTGAATAGATATTTTCCTAGTTGTCCTGCTGCTGAACTTTCTCAAGCACAGAATGTCAATCCACTAATTGGTCGTAAAGCCATGAATAGTTGGCCTGATGATAATAATTTCTATGAAGTGGTTATATCTGATTACAATCAAGAAACGGTTCGTTTCTGTCTCACCAAAGTTGCATTTACTTTTTAATTAAAGCGGCCTCTTTCTTAGGAATTTTCTTGCAGGGCCTTTACACGCTGGTACACGACATGGATACATCAAATGAGACCTGGGAGTGGGTTGATCTTAAGAAGGTATATGATCCTTTTTTTATTGTGGACATTCTTCCTCTACGTTGTCTTTGAAATCAAAATCTTTTGGATTTTGGTTCCTCAATATTTTCATATTATACTATTAGTATTTTTTATTTTCTAAAATGCCATTAAATGGGCAAGTTATAAATTAAGATCACCAGTTTTAAATGTGATTTTAAGAAATCTTTAATTATATTTAGTTATTGCCACACTGGTTTTAAATGTGATTTTAAGAAATATTTAATTATATTTAGTTAGTGCCACACTAGTTTAAATGTGATGCTAAGAAAGACTTAACTGAGATTTATCGTCACATCAATATTTTTGTGATAAGTGGGGACAAATTCTGACTTGAAGAATCTGTCAGATTTCTTTTGCCAATATTTTTGTAGTACATATGGATGACTATGGTAATGTTTGGTTGGATGGCTTAGGGGTGATTGGTTCACGTATGAGTCGAGTCGGACCAAGGCCCCTTTAGCCTGTGGGACAGGCTGAATGCATACAACACTGCTTGTGTCTACTTAGCCTGACTGAGAAGAGATGTTATTTGGTTGCTTGTATGAAGATGCATGAGATAAAAAATAATACAAGGTTATGACTATAATTTTTATTTTATACAAGTAAACTCGTAAAGTTCTTTTTATCTTATTATGTCTTAAACTTCTTTAAAACACATTAACATCACTTGATATGTACTGATCATACACTAATAACATCATTAGCTGAGTAAACAACTCCATCTAGCGAGCCTACTATTCTGCTGTCTCACTACCTCTGTGCCGACTTTGGCACTTAGGCTTATGATTTTTACCTTCCTCCTCACCCAGGTTTACCATCCAAGTGGTTCCTTGAGCCTCTTTTCATGACTCCTGATTTGACTCATCTGTCACCTATGTCATCTCCTGCTTTGCCTTCCATTGTTCAAACCGCCAATTACATGTCATTTTTGCTGCACATGGCATTCTTTCTACCTCTTCCTTCGAAGTTCCTAGTGTTTCTCATGTTCCTCAGCTCACTATGCAGTTGTTGTCTCCTAGTTAGATCATTGACCATGGTTATCATATCATTCTTGAGGTGGATTCTTGTTGTGTTTGGGCTTCTGGTTGTACTGGGCATAGGCATTGTGATTCTTCCTTCCTTCACCCACTTTGGCTAACCTGCCATCCACTTCTCTTTTTTTTTTGCGACGAAAGAAGAATTATATTAAATAATAGTTGGCTGCATCAACATGTTACAAGCACACTAGATTACACAAATATCTAGAAACTGATTTTCATCTAAATTGTACCCATGCTGTGAATAGCTCTAGATCTCAAAACCAAACCTGTATAATGCTTTGCAGTATGGATGACCACACAGGCAAACACTCGGCAAAAGGCCAGAGAGCAGATGCCCAATGAGCGACGACCAACTTCCATGTAGACAGAGTTGAGAAAGTTCTTTCTGGTGTCTTTCTTCTGCTTTCTGCCACCGAAGAATGAGGAAGACTGATCTAAAACTTATTTTTCCTAGTCCTTCATTGTGGTCGGATCTAACTACAATAAAACAGAGAAGAGACCGGAGAAAATTATTCCATGGCAGCGACAACATTTCCACCTTGATGTCACTGTCCGGAAATAAAAGTCTCCACATCGCCGTACCGGTGAGGATGCTGACATCGTATTTGTCGTCCTCATCTTCAATGGAGCCGCGATGGAGAAAACGATTCCACCCTACTCCCTCACTATCACCAAAGAGGAGATAAATCTTCACTACCAAGAAATTTGTGTTGGAGTATGTGTGTATTAGACCCATGAGGCTAAGCCTATGAGGCCCATGTATGAGATTATATGGTCTAGGGTTATGCCCAATAATCTAATAATCAGAAATTCCAACATGGTATCAAGCTAGGGTTTCTTTTCCTCTCCCCTCTCCCCCCTCCCCCCGGCCGCCGCCGGCCGCCATGGCCGGCGTCCCTCCCCCCCTCCTATCTACATCTCCATCTTCCCCTCTTCCTCCTCGTGGGCTGCTGGCGCTGGCCTGGGCGCAGACGCGCCAGCGAGCCGCCGCCGCTGCAGGAGCCGCCGCTGCTGGCGTGCAGCCGCAGCAGCAGCCCCGCGCGAGCGCGCCGCGGCCCGCCCGGTAGCGGCCCAGCGCCGCCGCCGCTGCTGGAACCGCCGCTGCGGGCGTGCAGCCGCCGCAGCCCCGCCGCGGGCGCGGGCGACCCACGGCGGGCCGCAGGCCCGCCCGGCGCGACCACGACCCGCGCTGACGGCGCTGGCCTGGGCGCTGCTTGGCGCCGCCCCGCGCGGGCGCCTGCGCGCAGGCCTGGCGCCTCCGCGAGGCCGAGCAGCCCAGGCAGGCACCGGGCCGCCCGGCGCCCGGCGCCCGGCAGCTCCCTTCCCGGCACCCCCTCCACGCCTCCCCTCCCCCCGGGCGCAGGCCTGGCAGCAGCCCGCCGCCTCCAACCTCCACGCGGCCATCGTCGCTGCCCCGGACCGCTGCTG
Organism: Chrysopogon serrulatus; assembly: GCA_015844335.1. Lineage (NCBI taxonomy): Eukaryota > Viridiplantae > Streptophyta > Magnoliopsida > Poales > Poaceae > Chrysopogon > Chrysopogon serrulatus. Next base: position 127,852 of record JADLZL010003191.1, on the reverse strand, counting down.
TGGACACCACGGCCGCGCCAGCCAGGGGCGCTGGCTGGGGAGCACTGGCCGTGCCGCCGTCGCCGTAGCAGCCCCTGCTGCTGGCCATCCCTTCTCCGCCACCGCAGCAGCAGCGGCACTGGCCAGGGGCACCGTCGCCGTCAACCCCGCCAACGGCGTCAACCCCTGCTGCGAGCCACCCCTTCGCAGGCGCTGCTGCTGGCCACTCCTTCTCCGCCAACGCAGCAGCAGCGGCACTGGCCCGGGCGCCGTCGCCGTCAACCCCGCCAACGCAGCAGCTGCTGCTGCCCTCGAAGGGGGCGGGCGCTGCTGGCCACACCTTCCCGACCCCTCCTCCTCCGCCCGATCTACACCGCGGGTGCCGCAGCTGACTCCACCCTCGCTGCCGCCCTGCGTCGCCGCCGGGCGCTGCTGCGGACAGCCAGCCCAGCGTGCCAGCGTGGCTGCCCTCGCTTTGGGAGCGGGGAGCACGCTGCGGCTGATGCCTTGGCTCGCCACATCGCCTCCTCCGGTTCGCCCGGCTCCCCGACCGTCGACTTCCGCCGTTCTCTAGCACGATCGGGCCGATCCACTCGTGGCGCAGCTCCACTCCTCGTCGTCCTCGACTGCCCTCGCTCGCTGCTCCTCCGCCGCCCGTCGTCTCCCCTTGGTCCTCCTCCCTCCGAGCCGAGCGGGGTTTGGGGGGCAGCGGCGATCGCCCGTCGCCGTCGCGGACACGGTGGGGGTCCTGGCCCGAGTGCTCCTCCGGGGTTTCACTCCCGCACCTCCAGGGCTCCTCCTCCCGGCACCTCGCCCGGCACTGTCGGTTGGGACCCGGCGGCACAGGCCTCTTTCCACAACCCGTGGTCGCGGACCATGTGGCCTTTCCAGGCTCCCAGCGGTGAGGCTCACCCGTCGACGGCCACGCTCACTGGTGCCGGCGGTGAGGCTCACCCGCCGGCGGCCATGCTCACTGGTGCTTACCGCGCGCATGCTCGCTGCTGCTCCTCCGGGTCTTCACTCGGCTTCTCCGTGGGCTACACCTCCCGGGTGGGATCCGGAGGCCTTGGCCATGGCCCTGACACTTGTCGGGCCAGCCTGGATCGCCGACTCGGGAGCCACTTACCACACTACTTCCTTCCACACTTACTTCCTGATGTTCTTGTGGCTCCCTCTATGGTCCACAACCTTCTTTCTATTCGCCGTTTTACGGCTGACAATTCCTGCTCGTCGAATTCGACTCTTACGGTCTCACTTTGTGAAGGATTTGGCTTCTCGGCGTCCTCTTCTCCGATGTGACAGCACGGGGCCCCTTTACACCCTTCAGTTCCCTTCTTCACCGTCCACCTTGTCTGCTGCTTTCGCCGCCACTACTTCCTCCACCACTTGGCACCGTCGTCTCGGCCATCCTGGCCGTGATGCTCTGATGCAGCTCAGTCGCAGTTCCGACATCCATTGTCCTCGGGCTCACGATGAACACTTGTGTCATGCGTGTCAGCTGGGCCGTCACGTTCGTCTTCCTTTTCAGTCTTCTTCTTCCCATGCTACTCATATTTTTGATCTAGTCCACTGCGATCTATGGACCTCTCCTGCCCTTAGCATCTCTGGCTACAAATACTACCTTGTGGTGGTCGATAATTTCTCTCACTATTCCTGGACTTTCCCCTTGCGTGTGAAGTCCGATGCTTTTCCCACCCTTCTCCACTTCTTCGCCTGGGTGTCTACTTAGTTCGGCCTCACCATCAAGGCCGTCCAGTGTGACAATGGCCGGGAGTTCGATAACTCCACCTCCCGTGTCTTCTTCCTCTCTCACGGTGTACAGTTGCGCATGTCTTGCCCATATACTTCCTCTCAGAATGGCAAGGCTGAACGCATGATTCGCACCACCAATGACACCATGCGCACCCTTTTGCTTCAGCCGTCACTTCCTGCTCGCTTCTGGGCTGAGAGTCTACACACCGCCACCTATCTCCTTAACCGCCTTCCTTCCGCTGCTTGCCCCGCTCCCACACCACACCACGCTCTTTTCGGTACCCCTCCTCGGTACGATCACCTTCGAGTCTTCGGGTGTGCGTGTTACCCTAACACCACCCGACCACCGCTCCGCACAAGGCGGCTCCTCGATCGACTCTACGTGTCTTCCTCGGGTATTCCCCGGATCACAAAGGGGTTAGATGCTTTGACCTTACCTCTCGTCGGGTCCTCATCTCTCGCCATGTGGTGTTTGATGAGTCTGTCTTCCCCTACTCCACCACCACCACACCCACCTCCACTCCCGATTCTGACCTCTCCTTGTTGTTTCCCACTGACACGGTGGTCGAGCCACCTTTACTGTTGTATCCTGCAAGTACCGCTACACCGTGCTCTTGACGGGACCGTGCCCCGGCTCGCCACTGCCCGGTGACTCCTCAGCCCTGCTCCCTCGCCGGGCATCGAGGGTTCACCTTCCGGGCCGGCCCCGTCCTCCGCTGGCGCGGTCGGGCCGTCGACTCCGGCCCCCACCTGCGCGCTTCGCCCGATCGGCGCTTCGTCTACCAGCGCCGCCCCGCGGCCCCGCCGTCTTCGGGCGGCCCCGCCCTTCTTTGTGAGCCGCCCGGCCCGGCTTCGTCTACCAGCGTCGTGCACGGTTGCGCCCCGCCGCCGCCGCCGTCGTCACCTCCGGTGACTCGCCGCCGAGGTCTCCTACACGCGAGGCGGCCTCTTCCCCCACTGCGACACCGACTCCGCGGCCGCGGCCCGGCTGCCCGTGTCGCGACAGCCGTTAATACCACCCACCGCTTCTTCACCGACACCAGCGTCATGTTCACCATATGGTGGCCAGCGACACAGCGGCGGCACCTGCAGCCCGGGCTCTTGCGGCGATGCACGGGGACTCGCGGGTCTCTTACACCCCTCTTCCGTCCCGGCGAGGCCTTGTCCGACCCTCACTGGCGCCCGGCCCGATGGAAGAGGATGCACCGGCACTCCTCGCCAACCCGGGCGTGAGATCACGGTGCCCGTCCGCCGGGCTCCAATGTCGTCACCGGCAAGTGGATCTGGACACACAAGCGCCGGGGCTGATGGTACTCTTGAGAGGTACAAGGCTCGCTGGGTTCTCTGGGGCTTCACTCAGCGCCCTGGGGTCGACTATGATGAGACCTTCAGCCCCGTGGTCAAGCCGGCCACCGTCCGCACGGTGCTCTCACTGGCTCTCACTCGCTCCTGGCCCGTGCATCAGCTGGATGTGAAGAATGCTTTTCTGCATGGTCTTCTCACTGAGACAGTTTACTGCAGTCAGCCGGCGGGGTTTGTTGATTCTTCTCGCACTGATATGGTCTGCCGGCTCAACAGGTCTCTCTACGGCCTCAAGCAAGCCCCTCGGGCATAGAACCACCGGTTTGCTGCTTTTCTCCTGACACTGGGTTTCGTGGAGGCCAAGTCCGACACGTCACTGTTTATCTATCACCATGGAGCTGAGACCACATACCTGCTGCTCTATGTTGATGATGTTGTCCTCACAGTCTCCAGTGAGTCACTACTCCGCCGCATCATCTCTTCACTTCAGCAGGAGTTCGCCATGAAGGATCTGGGTGTGCTCCACCACTTCCTCGGGGTCACTGTTGAGCCTCACCCTGCAGGGCTACTTCTTCACCAGCGGCAGTACACTCTTGATATCCTGGAGCGAGCTGGGATGACTGACTGCAAACCCTGCTCCACTCCGGTTGACACACAGGGCAAGCTGTCCGAGACCGAGGGTACCCCAGTGACAGATCCCACTGCATATCGGAGTCTTGCTGGTGCACTTCAGTACCTCACCTTCACCCGGCCGGACATCACCTATGCAGTTCAGCAGCTATGTCTCCATATGCATGATCCCCGGGAGCCCCACCTCACTGCTCTCAAGCGTCTCCTTCGCTACCTCAGGGGTACTGTCGACTACGGCTTGCTCTTCCACCGGCGGTCTTCCTCTACCGAGATGGTGGTCTACACGGACGCCGACTGGGGCGGCTGTCCGGACACTCGGCGCTCCACCTCTAGCTACGCTGTCTTCTTGGGTGGCAACCTTTGGTGTCCTGTCGTCCAAGCGCCCGGCCGGTGGCCTCCCCGCTCCGATCTTGAGGCTGAGTACCGCGCTGTCGCCAACGGCGTGGCTGAGGCCTCCTGGCTCCGCCAGCTCCTTGGCGAGCTCCACAGCCCTCTCCACCGAAGCACGCTGGTCTACTGCGACAACGTCAGTGCGGTCTACCTCTCCACCAACCCCGTTCAGCACCAACGGACCAAGCATGTCGAGATCGACCTTCACTTTGTTCGTGATCGGGTTGCCGCCATCGGCGAGGTGCGGGTCCTTCATGTACCAACCACCTCCCAGTTCGCCGACATCTTCACAAAGGGCCTCCCGTCCTCGACCTTCACCGAGTTTCGCTCCAGCCTCAACATCACCCGCGGCTAGTTGCGTCTGTGGGGGGGCTCGTGTGTATGTGCTTCTTTTTCTGTCGGTCACGCAACTCCGTTGCGCCGGTAGTTCAGGCTAGCGGGGGGGGGTGTTGGAGTATGTGTGTATTAGGCCCATGAGGCTAAGCCCATGAGGCCCATGTATGAGACTATATGGTCTAGGGTTATGCCCAATAATCTAATAATCAGAAATTCCAACAATTTGGCATGGAGAAACCCTGACCCTAGAGACTCAATCTACTAAAAAATTTATTGAAAACGATGGATCCCCACTTCTTCTAGGACTTCAGCGATGTGCTGGAGTGGGAGGGAGGGGGACCAGCGACGCTCTGGACACTGGCGGCAGTGGCGGCGGGCGAAGTCGCCGAGTCGAGCGACTCGAGAGGCGGAGAGGTTTTTACGTGTCTCCATCCACTTCTCCTGTCTCTGTGTCGGTTGCATTATCTACCACTACTTTTGCTCAGTGGCATCGATGTCCAAGCTCTAGACTGTCCACTTTAGTCGGTAGCGGTATCTTAGGTCTTGTTTCTAGTGAGAGTGCTTTCCTTGCAAGCTTGGCAAATAGCTGCAACTCCCTTATCTTTCCAGTGAATTTTGTCCCAACGTCCTTTTGATCTTGCCCATTATGATGTATGGGGCCGTGCTCCCTTTACTTACTTCAAAAGGGCATCATTCATATTATGTTCCTTTATTGATGATTATTCGAGATTCACTTGGATTTATTTGATGTCTTCTCGTGGTAAGTTTCTTTCCATTTACCAGTAATTTGCCACTATGGTTTGCACTTAATTTGATTTTCCCATTTGTGATTACTGATTACATGTTGAGGCAAGTACATATCTGATTTCTGATGTGCATCGGTGCTATCTCGCTGACCAGGGCACTCTTCCACACTCATGCACTATGCTCATGCTGAGACTGTTGTTGCTTGTTGCTGAGTGTAAGCATTACCATATTCTTGAGACAGCTCTTGCTATTCTGATTTCCGCTGATCTCACTCCAAACTGTTGGGCTGAGGCTGCTACCACTATTTTTTTCATTAATTGTCTTTTTGGTTCTCCCCCTTCCTATAACCATCTGTATTGTTTTGGTTCCACCTTGTGAGTGTAACAAGCTAACTGATCAGTTGGTTGAGACTGTCTTTCTTGGGTACAATATGAACATAAGGTATCCCTACTATGACCCTATTGCTCGTCGCATTTAGATTTTTCAGGATGTCTCCTCTGATGAATACGGCTCCTACTATCCCCGTACCTCTAGCAGCCCATCTAGCACTGCTGAGTCCCTCTCGTTCCTTACTCTTCTTGATTTGTCATTTCCACTCCCTTCCCACTGCCTCTTTCTCCACCACCTTCGGTTCTTCACCATCCCCCTGTTTGTTTGTTCACCTCCCATTGCACCTTTGCCTCTGGTTGCTCCTTCCCCACTGGTTGCTTCACCTTGCGAGATCACTTGATGCTACACCCACTGTTCGCGTCCTGCTCACCACTGGACTCCTCTCCATCCCTCCTTGTGTCTCTCCATGAGCCACCTATGACTACACCTTTTCCTCTGGTCAATCCTCCCCTAGCGATTGCTCTACCTCGTGAGATCACCTGTTACTATACCTGTCGCCCGTGTCTTTTCCACCGCCAGACTCCTCTCTATGACTCCATACATCCTTGGGTCTCATCATGTGCCCTCTCCTCAGTACACTCTTTGTGATCATAGCACCATTCGTCCTCCTAATCTCTATGGCTTCACTTCTGAGTTCTGATGCCTTGGTTGAACCCACGTCCTATTGTGAGGCTGTTGTTCACTAGGAATAGAAACATGCTATGGCTGACGAGATTGTTGTGATGGAGGGCAGTGGCACTCGGGATCTTGTTCCCTTGCCACCTCATATCACTCCTATCACCTGCAAGTGGGTCTACAAGATCAAGTTTGCTCTGATAGCTCTCTTGAGCGCTACAAGGCTCGTCTTGTCACGCATGGCATTCAATAGGTGCAGGGCCGTGACTATGAGACCTTTTCTTCTGACCACAGTCTGTAATCTACTTATTATGGCTTCCGTACAGGCTTGGTCCATTTCTTAGCCTGATGTTAAGGATGCCTGTCTTAATGGAGAGCTTCGTGAGGAGATCTACGATAGCCACCTCCTGGATATTTTGTTCCTCGTGGCACCCTTTGTTGTCTCAAGCAAACTCCGCAAACTTGGTCTAAGGTTTTCTCCTCTGTTGTCACTGAGGCTGGTTTCAAGTCTAGCGACCGTGAGCTTGATCTTTGTTCACACCTCTTCTCATGGTCATAAGCTTCTCTATTCTATGTTGATAACATGGTCATCACTGGTGACCATCAATTCATTGACTTTGTCAAGCAACACTCAATGAAAAGTTCTTGGTGCCAGATTTGAGACCCCTTCATCACTTCCTTGGTATTGAGGTCTCTTCTAATGCCTGATGGCATCTACCTCCAAGGAGAAGTACATTCAAGATATCATTTCTCGTGCTGCTCTGACTGATACTTGCACAGATGATACACGTATGGAGCTTGGTGCTCACTTGTGGCCCATAGATATGGTGAGCCTCTCGACTATCCCACTCGGTATTGTCATCTTGTTGGGAGTCTTTTCTATCTTGGTATCACTTGTGCTGACATTTCTCATTTGGTCCATCAGTTTGTTTCTTCTCCTACTCAGGTCCACTATGCCCACCTCCTTCGGGTTCTGTGATACCTTCATGGAACCATTTCTCGACGCCTTTTCTTTCCTCGTTCTATCTCCATCCAACTTTGGGCTTACTTTGATGCCACTTGGGCTAGTGATCATTCTGATCATCTCGCTTTTTGCTTATTGTGTTTTTCTTGGCTCCTCCTTGATTGGCTATAAGAACCAAAAGCAGACTACACAAAATAGCCATTTGCTCTCCAAACTCAGTATTATTGAACCACCATGAGTTTTTTTTTTTTTTGGGGGGGGGGGGGAGGGAGTGATATTAGATGTATATATTTAGACTTTAGTGTAGGGTGCTATCTGCACTTTGTACATCTTCATATGTATCCCTTTGGGCATTGGAATAGATTTGAGTTATTGTTTCTAACATTATTTACTTGCCCAATTTTAATACTAACCGCAGCAAGAACATAGGTCTAACTCATACATGCAATACATTTTTTTCCCTAACAAAGTCCCGCAGCAACGCAGGGTGTCCTAGTCATATAGATGGAGTAAGATTGTTGGCAGCACTTGGAGAGTGGTTTGGATTAGTGTTTGTTTTTTTTTATATGTTTATTCACTGCTACTCAATTCATTGACACGTCAGCTTGGAATCTGGAAGCTTTTAGACAAGAAGCATACCATTGTAATGCTTATTAGTTTCAGCCATTTAATTCTAGACAATTTGTTTGGAGAACGTGTTGAGCTGTTCAAGAGATGTTACTGCTTTCCAATGTCCACTAAATTCTTTTATCTGATGGTATTGTGCTGCCGGCTGCTTTTTCTTGAGTAAAGATGGGACAGGAAGACATAAGATGGCAAGAGGATGGGTCTGGGATAGATCCTGTGAGGTATTTACAAAGTCAAGTTGCTCGAACTAGTGGTGCTGGGAAATCCACTAGCCATGGTGGGCCAAAGCCTGTTTCTGGAAGAGGAATAAGTTTCCAGAATAATGTATCCAAGGATTTTCTGCCACCACAAAATGTTGATGAGGCTAGAAGTTACAACAATATCAGTATTTTTCATACTGGGAGCCTCATAAAAGTGGTTAGTCAATTTTTGTCTGATTAGAATCATTGCAGATCATGTGCCTTGTAATTTTGATTTCAATGTTACATCTGCTCATGCAGGTGAAGAAGATTTTTAGCGTTAGCAATCCTGATCCCCTGAAAGTAGAGAGGGCAAAGAAAGCATTGAAAGTAAGTCTGATTATACAAACTATCGTATATCAGGAAATTTTCAGTGGGTCTCTAGTTGGTGCAATAGCAAGGCTTGCTGAGGCATCTGATGTTGCAAGTGGTAAATACTATTTTCCCATTATTCCTGTACCATAAAACTTTTCCTGCATAATATATATCATGCAAGTCTAATCCCACCATGAGGTGTTAGGATGCTTAAACACAAGGAACTTTGTTCCCTGAAATTTAATTTGTTAATCGGTAGTCTTCTAGCATGGATGCTTATGCACTACCACTAGAAAGAGAACCCCTCCGCCCTCACCCCCAACACATACGAGTTTGTACGAAGAGGAAAAAGAAACTGGCTGAAGAAATCTTCTCTTCTGAGAAGGCGTTAAGCCAGGAGAAGATTACGTGTTCCTCTGAAGTTGTGGATTTAACTCTATGCATGTGAAAGGCTACAGGTTCTATGAAGTTATGCAGCCACATGCATTGAGGCGGCTGGCTGGCCATTTTCTTAGATTTTCTCATGATGTGACCTCCAAAATGCAATAAGCTGAGATTTTGAAAAATCCCATGAATAAAGTATCTTGAAAATTTCTGTTTTTCCTGGATAACATTGTTGAAGTGCATTCACACCCAAAATTGGCTAACCCGGTCTGATTCTGGAAAAGAGACCGGTTTTGCAAACCTTGTCAAATTATTACAAATTGGACTTCACCATTGCAGATGATCGAAATGCGCATATAGAAGTCCAATCTGGAATCTGGATACGAGAATTATAGTTGTGGGAAGTTCCACAACCGCAACCGTCTAGGTCGGTTTTGACAGCCTAAAATTAGGTTGGAATTGTATTTTCACATGGATGTTATAAGAGTTTTGACCCCTAACTGGATAAGTCGTGCCACAGCCGATTGAGTGCATCAAATCGCATCTACGAAACAATTTTATCCTTTTTCCCTTCGCCTTTTTTTCCCAATCCCATTGGCTGTTCTTCTCTTGTCTCCATGGGGTCAGTGGCAGAGCGTGCCTTAAACCCAGCATTGCCAGTTCCATAATCAACAGCTACTCAATTGAAGTGCTAAGCTATCTATACTGAAAACTAGTGTGATGAAAACAAACCACGTTTGATAAGAATATGTGCTGCTCCAGCCAGCAAGCGCGGCAGAAAATGCATGGTGTGAGGTGGCAAGAAAACTGAAGAGAGCTAGGAGACTAGTTTGCACACACGATAAGCACCACAAAAATACTCAAGGCTGGCTTGCTTGCATGCATGCAACTGTGAGTTATTGGTTTAAGCTGGCTCTTTAAAATCGAGCAGAGCCCAGGATGGCCTTCACGTGGCTCCGCCACTAGTGAGAAGGCATCCTACCTGGCCTGCTGAGCCTAGGCATTGCAGCTTGTGATTGCCCTGACGGAGTCCCTCCCCGACAAGTGATCGATGGATGTCAAAACCATCTAGACTAGCTCTCGCAGACACACTGCAAAGGGCGCTTTGTGAGTACACATGTAAATGCTCATGTGATGGTGCGTTCTAGGTCCGCGTCCTAGGTCAACAAATTGTGGATTAGGGTCCCAGAATATGCCAAATTTTGCTCAACATCTCCTGCTGAAATTGTAGTATAGTGTGAATCATATGGTCTCTTGTTTCTTCTATGCTGGTGAGTATACATGAAATTGCAGTTGGGTCTTGAAGAAGATTACGAATATCCTTTCTGTACCGAGTATAACTTGGCAGCACTGAAGCCAAGATTATTTACATCCATTCTTTCTGTGTGGACAGGTTAGCAGAACCGTGGGAGAATACATCAGGTGCTCGTAACCAGCATCAGGCAAAGTACACAAACTTCGCTGGAACATCTTGTGTAAAAAATTATTGCGGCTAGTTGATTGTAATGTACAGCAGGTCTCTGTAGATATATATAATATCTTCCATTTGGGGATAATACTCCTTTTATAAGGAATTGCAACTCAACTAATTCTGTCCATTTAAAGCTCCTAGATGTGGTGTAAACAATTTGGCATGTGATTCTGCACATATTCTACATTATCAGGAGCGGGATTTGTGATATATCTGGATCATAGAGCATCAGTCTTCCATACTTATGATACTGTTAGAATTCTAACTTCTGTTAATGAGTCTTGCTGATATTTGCCACAATCAACGCTTGCCAATTCTGGACAACTAAACCAAATTGTGATAAAGCAAGCATTTGCCATGAAACCAAATTAAAGTCCATTCTTGTCTAAAAAAGATTATTCTGACAAGAGAATCTTGCGGATGTTTCCCACAATGAACGCTTGCCAAATCTGGTCAACAAAATCAAATTGTGATAAAAGCAAGCATTTGCCAAGAATTGTCATGAAACTAGAGTCCATTCTTGTCTCGAAGAGGATTCTGAAAATTAGTAGAAGGAACAACATGCTTTATGTAAACTACCTCAGCTAATCACAAAAATGTTAGGCTTCCCTCAAACAGAACATGAGCAGTTTTGTGATGCTGAATTTCGACGGTTGCAGAACTGCAGAAAAAGAAGCAGTGAAGACATGATCATCACACATTATAGCTTAATTAATGACAACCAAGATCCATGTTAAATTGTTTCAATTTGATCATATGGTAAGCAACAATGGATTGTCTCCAGCCAACTAATAATTACATAAGACATCAACCCGTTGCAATTTACTACTACATTGGCAATGCAGCTACTACAAATGAGGAATAATGAAAGAATAAGATTAAAGGAGTCAATTTTTGTCCTAAATAGCACTGCTCTCTGTCTTGTCTGCTTCTGATCAGATCAGGCATCCTCCGGAGTCCGGACCCATGGACTCTGCTTCCTCCGGGACCGAGAACCAGGGGTGGTTGAGCGCTTCTGCCGCAGTGAGCCTCTTCCCTTCGTCAAAGCAAAGCAACCCACACAAGACCTCGCCGGCAGCCTCTGACAGGTCCGGCGGCAGGCCCTTGAACGCCGCTACCCCATCCGATTCCATCTTGCGCCGCAGCTGGAACACCTCCACGAGCAGGTCGTCCATTGTTTCGACGCCAAGGAACATGGGCTCGCCGGTGAGCAGCTCTAGCATGACGCAGCCGAGCGCCCACATGTCGACGGGCGGGCCGTAGCAGCGGCTGCCCTTGAGCATCTCCGGCGCGAGGTACCACAAGGTGCCCACGCTGCAAGGGCCCTCCGGGTACGGCGGTCGCGCCGGCGTGGCCGCCCCGAAGTCGCAGATCTTGAGCGCGCCACCGGGGCCGACGAGCACGTTGTCCAGCTTGATGTCGCGGTGGAGCGCCCCCGCGCGGTGCACCCACGCGACGCCGCGCAGGAGCTGGCGCATGGCGGCGCGCGCCCGGGCCTCCGGGAAGCGGCCCGTGAGGCTGAGCCGACCGCGGAGGGTCGGGCCGTCGACGAGCTCCGTGACGATGAAGAGGTCCCCGGTGGCCTCGTCGGCGGCCACGTCCCGGATCTGCACCACGGAGGGGGCGCCGCGGCAGGCGGCCAGGCAGCCGGCCTCGCGGAGCGCCGCGCGGGTGCCGCCGTCGGCGCCCCCGCGGGTGGCGCGGACCCACTTGACGGCCACCATCTCGCCCGTGCGCCGGTGGCGCGCCCGCACCACCTGCCGTACGTGCCCTCCCCGAGCACCCCGAGCTTCTTGTAGTCGTAGATGGAGCCGAAGGCGTACCGCGGACGCTTCTTGGCCGGCGGGAAGCAGGGCCCGTCGAGCGCCGGGCGCTTCCTGGTGGCGATCGCCGCCATGAGCTTTTCGCTTCTTGCTGCGCGCGCGAGCCGAGGGAAGGGGAGGGAAGCTGAAATTTTGGAAGAGCTGCTCTCTGCTGGACTGCTGGTAGGTAGGAGGGCCCTGTCTCCTCTGCTGGCGTTGGTAGATTTGTACTGTAGTAGGCAAAGTCGAATTCGATTCGTGGACGGCTCAGATGTAGTTGGCGTGGGCGTCACGTGGATCCGAGGGGCTTCGCCGTTCCGCACTCTTAGAGCAAGGCTAATGGTTTAGCCTGCTGAAGGCTGTAAGTCAATGCCATGTCATTTACAATGGTCATTCACACTCTTAAGTATTATGGGGTAGCTATATAACTAGCTGCAACAAAGATGTTAAGTATTTAATGTTTCAAAGTGGATACAATCTGTTGTGACCTGCGTCTTTGTGGCCATACATATGTGCATCAGTTAAAAACTAAACACTAGTTCACCATCGTTGCCCGTTCGTTTTTTTTTACAGATCTTCATTACTTGAAAAGTTAAAAATGTTCAGAGTTGAGATAGCCGCCAGTGAATTAGAAAACAAGAAAGGAAGAACACAGACTATGCGGAATTGTTTTTTAGAAAAGGACCATGCGGAAGTGTGGTTCTCCCATCGGCTTTCTCTTCAGATCATGTTTCTGATCCCATCACCGTAGAAGTCCATGACGGCCTCCGTGCCATGCTAGAACAACCTGAGGTTCATCTTCCGCAAGGCCGTTGGTGTGCTCCTGCCGGCATGGCTACCAATCCGCATCAGACAGGGGCGCGGCTCGATCTGGAATGCAGTTTGGCACGAGGCATGGGAGATTGTGGTGCATGGTGGAGGAAGAAGCGGAGGATGGTGGAGCCGCATAGGATCGGGAGGTGGGAAGAAACGCCGGCTATTTCGCCCGTGACCGGCTGGGTGCCGCCTTTTTCTCCCTCGATAGATGCGTTTCAGCCGGCGAAGAAACAAGCGCCCGCTCAACTCTCTCTCCTGTTTTCTCTCCCCTCCACCTAGGATTGTTCTGACGTGGACAACTATTTCGCCGGCTGACAACGACTTACTATACTTGCTCTTAGCTGTTTTGTTGGGGTGTGCGTGGGTCTGACTGACGCTGACACGAAGCCACGGACAGCTCATCACAACCAAAACCGCCTACCGGCCTTACCCCGCGTCCCCTTTTAAAACTTTTTTGAGAGTGTTTGACACTCAAGTTAACTTATTTGCGTAGGAGTGGAAATTGTCAAAAATTTGAATCAGATACCATAGGTAACCATACTTTCCATATTTATAGTCATATATATTTGAAATGGATATGAATATCATTTTGAATATCCATGAAGATATAAGTATCATATTGTTCTTTTTTCGAGGAAAGTAACATATTTTTCTGGTCCGATATCACAAGTTCAACAAAAATCCTTTCTTAATTCAAAGAATTCATAAAGAATATAATTACCTTATTAAAACACCTAAAACTTATGCCGTATCAAAAATTATTATTTAAACAAACATCATGCTAATATTACTGTAATGCTAAAATTAAGAAAACGCCAAGCTATATGAATAAAACATATCATTGTTTATATTTAAGTATTTTATATTATTGAAATGTTACTTATATCAATCAAATTGTGGAATGACGGTTGTGAACTATCATATGCTAATGTAATATTATAATCAAGAATCAAGTTAAATTAATAAATATATAATTAAACATTTAATTTACTAGGAAAATGAACATTGGCAAGGCATATACAATTTATAGTCTAATCACCTGAATGACATGCAGCTTGGAGATTTATTCAACAATTGTGTCATACATTAAACCAAACTACAAAAATGTCTCCACAAGCTCCACTTGAACTTGTATGGGCACAGGACAGTTTGAGATTTATCCAACAAAAAATCTACTTAAGCCCTCAAACTATTGATAGTTGCTTATTTCACTCCCTCATCTATAAAACCATGTAATCTACCTCTTAATTACTGAAAACGGTCTAAATAAATCTCTATGATGGTTTTAAAAGTGTTTTTCTTTTCTAATGTGACATACTAAATGTCTATGTGGGCCCCTAAACTGTTAAAAGTTGACTATTCAACCCTTAAAGCATATAATATTAAGAGTAAATTGCATGTGTCATACAACAACTTGGCCATTAGGTGCAAATTAAGTGCAACAACTTGTCATGTGGGTCTAAATTGATCCAACAACTTGTAAAATACTCGATTTAGTGCATCAACTTGGCCAATTGGTGCATATACAGTCCTTTGTATTGTGTTATTTTAGGATTTCTTTTCATAATACTATGAACAAAATAAAATTCATGTTATGCCTTTTTAAATTGTTTTTTAATATCTTATTGTATTTTTCACACGTACTGTTTCCCAATTTTACCATCATGTAATTAGTTTAAAAAATAATAGAAGACAAAATAGTTTAAAATAAATAATATTTTTGAGAAAAATATTGTAATCATAATTAGACATTAAAAATGATCTAAACATATCCTTATGAATTAAATGATGTGTTTAATTTATTGAAACTTTAAATACTGGATAGATTTTTCATTATACTTAACATTAAAGAAAAGTGTTGCTTTTGTGCATACTTAAAACATATAAATAGGCGTAAATATTGTTTGTTATTACGTCAAAATCATAATATTTCATAGACATTGTATGTTATGTCAAAATAAATCTAAACTACATTGTATATAGACATAAAATACCTCTCTCGTTTCTGATGTGAATGTTTTTCAAAATTTTGAAATAAAGTTTATTGTCTTAGACAACTGTATCACCATTGTGATATGAATATCAATAGCCAAATAATTATCAATTATTTGTTTTGAGCTGAATGTATCATCTCTTTACTATAAAATGTGGCCAAATATGTCATTGTTGTAACATTTGGACTATAGATGCACTGGTTTGACAAGTTCTTGCACTAGTTGTCACACTAAATTGAAAAATTCTATAAGTTGTTGGACCATTTGCACCCACTCTTCAAGTTGTTGTATGGTGGGTGCAATTTATTCTAATATTAATTAAAATGATCCTAAAATGATCTTACAAAGCTCTTTAGATATAGTACCCCACTGTACTGACCTATGCTTACACGCAAACCCATATGTTTTCTCCCTACTCTGTCTAGGCTTACATCACTGCTCAATAGACGATAGAACGTCTCTTGCTCTACGTCACCACAATTTATGACACATGCATGCATAATAATATAATAATTAAATTAAATGTGAATTGGATTTCAACATGACCAAGGATCCACTTGTCTTTTACCCAAGTATTATACTAGTAGTAGTCAAATCCAATCTCTTCCACTGTTCCAGACCCAAGTATTATACTAGTAGTAGTCAAATCCAATCTCTTCCACTGTTCCAGAGCTAACCTATACGGACGTTGGCCTTAATACATGCCGATCCAATCTCTTCCTTGAAAGCTACATTTCGAACTCCTAAAACTGAATGGCATTGTCCAATATGATTCGATTTCGAGTTCGCCTCCGATAGTGACAAGTCATTTATTTAACGAAGTTTGTTGCCTTATGCCGACCGCCTTCGTTTATCAGCCGCTTATCTACAAGGCCAACCACCAATTAACACAACTACCGATTAACGGAGGCAACACTCGTCTGCCTACACTAATCTGAGAGTGTCTTGCAAAATCATCGGCGTATATGTAGTAGTAGAGGCCCGTCTTCGACTTCAACAATTTTTAATCACATTCATCATTCAAAAACTCATGTACACAGCATCAGAGTACCCCCCGGCCCGCAGCAGCTGCAAATAGCAATCCTTGATATCAACTTCACCATAGCAATATACGATGAACGAAGTTACAATACATAAAGGTCAAATCACATCTGTAAAATCTCACAACACGTAGAGCATGTAGAGAAAATCTCACATTATTCTCTTACAATCTCCAAAGCCACACAAGCACACGACGAAATTATTGTCTTTGTTCGCTTCAGGTGTAGTGGGCGCCGACCGTGCCGGTCGGCGGTGGGACACCGTCGGCCCCGTGGAAGCCAGCGTCAGTACGTTGGACGCCGCCGCTGGGCGGCCCCGCTGCTACGCCCGTGTCGGTCGTAGCAACCGGCGCACCTGCACCGGCACCGGCAGCAGGAGCAGGCGCCGTCGCGGAGCTGGCGGCCCCTACGCCGAGCGGCGTCGGGTGGTGCTCTGCGGCGGTGGCGCGCTCCTTGGCGGCGGCGTTCTGGCGCATGGCGTCCTTCTTGACGGCCTCCACGTCGCGGACGCGGTCCTGCATCCTGGCGTCCGCCGCCGCCTTCTCCGCGGGGTCGTGCGCCCGCGCCTTGGCCGCCTTCTCCTGCACGACGGCCTTGGTCTTCTCCTTGCCGGCCCACGCCGATGCGCCCACATTCGCCGCCGCCTCCTTGGCGGACTGCACCGCGCTCGCACTCCTCCCGCCCTGCATCGCGTACAACCGTTGCTGATCGATCGAATTGCTTGCTGGATCTCTCGAGTGAGTGGGAATTGAGTAGAGTGTTGCGTGCGTGCCGGTTGGATTTGTGTGCGTGTGGTTTTATGCATGTAACTGCGCCTAGCGTCAGGCTGTACGTACGTGTGCAAGCACGTGTCCCGGGATCGGCTCTAGGCTCCAGCCGCCGCCGTGTACGTGTATTGGTTTCGAGAACCTGCATCAGCATGGCACCCCGTCCGTCACACGTGCCATGAGAAGCTAGCGACACGAATACACGAAGAGTCTACCTAATATTCCCCTCCTGATTAGTTATTTTATATATACGGCTGTTTTGTGCTATAAAAAGATCTGAACTCAAACAGGTAAAAATTAGAGCATCTCTAACAGTTTTATATATTTTATTTGATGTCTTGTATTTTATTACCTTTAAACAAATATGCCAAGTAAAAATACTCAAGTTGAATAGTTTAATTGTCCAATTCAAATCTAACTTACATCAAGAACTCTGAAAAAGAAATAAAATTATGTCTATATATTTCCACCTCTTAAAAACTTACTGTCGGTGCTGGAGCTGGCGGTCCCAGCACCAACGAGTGAATTTGTGGTGCGTGCTCCCAACTCCGGATGGTGTGCAAGATGGACACAAGGGTTTAGACTGGTTCGGACAAGAGAAGGTCCTACGTCCAGTGAGGGAGGGAGGTTCTTGTATTATCTTGCACCTAACTACTCGTAGGTAGGGAGTACAAGCAGTGAGAGAGGGACCCAGTCCCAAGTCTCGTGGGTGGTCGAACGAGGTGGCGATGTCGAGCGTGTGAGAGGCTCGAGACTGCGTGTAGTGAGCGCCCCTCGTCTGGAGGCCCCCCGCCTCCCCTTTATAGTCGTAAGGGGAGGGCAGGGCCTTACAAGAGGCGGTCGTGCCCGTGGCGTGGTCGTGGGCTTCAGTCCTTCCTCTTCCGAGGCTCCGGGTCAGTCGCATGGCTCCGGATTGCGCTGGGGCGGTGCAGCGTCGTCTCCTTGCCCCTGTTGACCAGAATGACGGGCGTCACTGTGGAGGTCGATGGAGCGTGACGATGGAGGTGGCAGAGCCCTGTAGCCCGCTGTAGCTTTGACCCGCCTGGAACCCGATCCTCGGGAGGCCTCGGAGCTTGGTGTCGTACGGAGGGTGACGGAAGCAGTCGCGGGTGACCGTCGGCGCTATAGCCGTCCATCCCGGGCTCAGAGCACGCGGGTGGGACTGTTTGTTGACCGGAGGAGACGTCCAGTCCACCCCCGTACGGCCGCATGACATGGGCTGTCATCACCTCGGCGTGGTGGGCGGCGTCCTGGCGCTTCGGCGATGGGACCTGGCAGAGAGGTTAGGCAGTACAGTGCTCCACTGTGGCGGGCGTGGCCTCCACTGTGGAGCTCTGCGCAATCATGATCATCGGCGTGGGCTGTGACGGGGCGATGCCCATCCCCTGTCAGAGCATGGAGTGCCCCTAACAGGCTGTGGACGTGTGGAGGTGGTTGTATGTCAAGTCAGCGGTACGGCTTTGACCCTGGGCGGTGCGTCCCCTGGCCGAGGCCTAGCAGCCTGGGGGCTCAGGCGGGGACGGAGGCTGGGACTGTCAGGCCCCCAATGCCGGGGGCTCGGGGCGAGGCGGGAGAGCGGGCGCTCGTCCGAGGCCCTAGTACCGGGGGCTCGGGCGAGGCGGAGAGAAGGCGCTGCCCGAGCCCTCGGCGGGACAGGCTCGGATGGGCTTGGGCCTACGCGGCTTGCTCCGGTGCGCCAGAGCCGCGGCCCAGTGGAACGGTAGGAGGCCCGTTGGGCCAAGGCTTGCGTTTGTTGGGCTTTCTTTCGGGGCCCTTATTTTGGTCCCCGACAGTAGCCCCCCCGAGCCTCGGAGGAGTGGATGCACTCGTTCAGAGGTTGAGGCTGCCTCGCCTCGGTTGCTCTCATTTTTTTTCGCGGGTCTTGTGGCCTTCCCAGTGGTCTTCCCCGAGGCCTCGGGGGAGTATTTGAACTCCTCCGAGGGCTTGAGCTTAGCCGGTGGGCGTGCTTCGTTTTTTATCTCGGGGTCATGCTCATGTCGGGGGGGGCGCGAGCGCCTCTGCCGGGTGTAGTTTCCTGGGCCTCGGAGGAGTGTGTGCACTCTTCCGGGGGGCTTGTGCGTGTTTCGTTCGTAGTGTGGTGCCGAGCCCCCCGGCCCGTCGGCTCGTCCGGGGTCCAGGCCGGAGCTTGCGACGTTTTCCCGAACCGGTTCATTCGTTGGGGGAGCCCCCAGCCCTCAAGATGACGAGGGGAACTCGATTGGTACTCAGTTGTCCGTTTTTTATGCACCTCTGCTTCCCTTCCGCAGGGAGGAGGGTGGACTTTGCCGTGCTATCGTCTACGAGTGTCGAACACGACTAGGTCCGGTGAGTTGTTAGTGGATGGATCCAAGTGAACCGCCTTGTGCCCCGCTCGCTAGGGGTTGGTCGGGCCCGGAGGCGCGGTTCATAAGAGCCGCACGGTGTGCCTCGAGGCGGGGCTCGGGTCCCGTCCGCCCGGTCCCGAGGGCTCGATGCTCTCCCACGCAGGATCCCCCTGCTCGGCCGCCATGCGGGCTCGGATCTTGCCGAGGGCGACCCCGCTTGGGCAGCCAGCTGCGGTGAGGCGAGGCCGCCCGAGCTGCCTCGACTCTGTTGCCCTGAGGCTGTCGAACCCATAGATGGGCCAGCCAAGGTACCTCGGACCGTAAAATAAGCCGTCGCCCAGGCTCCTTCGTGGAGAAGGGGACCGCGCCGCCGGGTCGTGGGACGTGGGCGCGCTTCCAGCGGCCAGCGTGGGATTTGGAGCGCCGCGCGGGACGTGCGGGCCCCCTCCCTGTCGTGGCGGCTTGCCGTGCGCGTGTGCCGCAGGCCCATGGCCGGATGTGATGTGCGGCAAGCGGCTCACTGCGGCCACGCGCGGTGGCGGCCCCGGATCCTTTGTGCGGGGCCGCCGTGCGTCGTGTCGTGGTCGCGTCGAGCCCGTGCGGTTGCCCAGCCGCCATGCGGCGTCGCCTTGGTCGCGCGCGGTGTAATCGATTACATGCGTATTGGAGGACGATACGCATTAATGCAAAGAGGGGAGGCGCGTCGGGTATAAATACGTGTGCGGCGGCCGCGTCGGCCTACCTTCTCGCCTTCCACGCCCTTGCGCTCGCCCTTGTTTCCTCCGTCTTCGCCATCCTCGCCGCCAGAAAACGAAAACCTAGCGCGCCGCCTTCCCTGCTCGCTCCTGCCTTCCCCGATGGCGCCCAGGGCTGATGTCGTCGGCGTGGCGGAGTGGGAGACCTGCTCCGTGACGGAGTCGAGCTGGTGACGCTGGTAGAAAAGGGGCTCCTCCTTGCCCGGACCGACATTCATCGGCCGGAGTGGATCGTGCCGTCGTCGGACCACCAGTACCCGAACCCCCCGTCGGGGTACGTCGTGAGTTTCACGGCGTTCCACGAGCGCGGCCTCGGGATGCCGGTGGGGCGCTTCCTCCGCGTGCTCTTGGAGCACTACGGCCTGGAGCTCCACAACCTCGCCCCCAACTGCATCTCTCATGCCGCGGTCTTCGTGGCGCTGTGCGAGGGCTTCCTCGGCATCGACGCCCACTGGGACTTGTGGCTCTACTTCTTCGAGGCCACCCTGTTCCTGAAATCTCCGACGGGGACATAGAAAGGCAAGGAGAAGGAGAAGGAGAGGGGGAAGAGGATGGCGGTGCGGGCCGGTGGTAGCTGCGGTCGAGGAGCCATGGGGATTACATCCCCGCGAAGCTCGCCACGTCGAACCGCGGCTGGCACAGCAAGTGGTTTTACCTTCGCAACGACGACGGGCACCTACCCGCCTACACCGGAAAGGTGTTCACCTCCGAGCTGCCGTCATGGCGGAAGGAGTTGATCATCGAGAAGGTGAAGCCGCTGAGGAAGGTGTTCCCTGCCTTGGCGCGTCTGTCCAAGGCGGGGGTGGATGCCTCGGCAGTGGTCGCTGCTTTCCATAAGCGGCGCGTGCTGCCGCTCATGCGTCGGCGGTACGCGATATAGGACATGCGGCCCAGCAACGACTGGGTGGGCACCCGGATGGCGGCCGAGGATCTGGGGTATGTCGAGATCCTCGAGCGGACAAAGCAGGCGACGTCGGTGGAGCAGTCGCAGCTGCTCATGTTCCCGATGCGGCCGGACAGGGACCACATCAGCCTGGTAAAGCTCGCCTCTCCACTTCGACGTGCGCTCTGTCCTTCTTCTTCTTCTTAGCCCCGGTCACCGTGCTTGCAGGGGGTCGCGGAGAAGATGAGGGCGTCGAAGCCCCCGATCGCCTCGGAGAAGAAGGCCAACCGCGACCGCGCGGAGGTGGAGAAGAAGAAGGAGATCGCGCTGCGCGCCTCGGCTCGTCGCAGCGCCAGGAGAGGGAGGACCTGGTTAAGCTGCGTCGGCGCCAGGAGTGGGACAACCTCCCCCGGGAGCCGATGCCGTCGGACACCACTGAGTATAGTGGTGGCGACGATGATAACGTCGAGGAGGAGTGGGATGAGGACGAGCTGAATCGTTGCCTGGGGTTTGATACCCCGTAGGTGACATCGCCGCCCGGGTGGGCGGCAGCCCGTCGTCGGC
This sequence comes from Chrysopogon serrulatus, assembly GCA_015844335.1. NCBI lineage: Eukaryota > Viridiplantae > Streptophyta > Magnoliopsida > Poales > Poaceae > Chrysopogon > Chrysopogon serrulatus. The sequence goes on along the minus strand of JADLZL010003191.1, from coordinate 106,766 downwards.
GCTGGTGCCCGGAAGGGCCACCGAGAGGCCGGTCTCCGGCGTCGCCGGACCTGGGCCGTGTGACGCCTCCGGGTCGTGACGCCCCCCGGGGAGAAGACGCGACGTCGAGAAGGGGATCGCCGAGCCCTCCCCCGCCGAGGCCCATCCCCCCGCGGCCCGGCCAGGCGGCAAGGGCGGGTCGGAGAGCCGCTGGCCGGACGCCTCCCGGAAGGCGCGCATTCGCCGGGCGCCCGATGCTCCCCCGGAGGGTCCCGGTCGGCCAAGATTAAAGTGCGCGGGTAAGTCGCGCCCATACCTTGTCGTTGATTCCGGTGTCCGCCTTGTTTTTCGCCGGCTAACTTTTTACCTTGTGCCCATCCACGCAGTGAAGCGCCAGTCCGCCGTAAACGCGGCGCCCTCGCCCCGGGCGCCTAAAGCGAGGGGGGGGGAGCGAGCCCCTGCCCACCGTTGAGGCGACGGCCGGAACCGAGGAGCGGGAGAAGGCCGCCGAGGTGCCGCCAACCGAGGCGCAGCCCTCGGGCGACAGGGGGCAGGGCGGCGCAGCGCCCGCCGGGAGATCGAGGGTGCGCCATGGCGCCTTCTGAGCGGCCGGCCCCGTCAGGCGCCGCCATGGCGAGGCGCGCCGCGAGGACGATGACGCAGTGATACCGGGCGACGGGCCGGGTAGAGTCCTCGGCGGCGGCCGGGTGGCGGGGGGAGCCCGCGGTGGTCGCTACCGCCGACGTGGGCCATGACTGAGGCGGAGCAAGTCTCGCCCCCTCAACAGTCGTGGCCACCGAGGCGGAAGCACCTCGGCGACGGAGGAGCCGAGGAGGCAAGTGCCCGAGGCGCCCACCGTGGGTGCCCCTGGCTTGGGGTGGGTCGTCCAGGTGAGCCGCCTGGCCAGGGGCCTGCCCCGACCGGAGAGCCGCCCGCCCCGGGCCCTTGGAGAGGGAGGGGGCCTTCGCGCCGACGACGCCAAGGAAGTACGCACCTGGTTGAGCGCCACGCGGTGCGTCGACCGTTGCGAGGAGGCTGCCCGGACCATCATGTCTGGGCTGTGCCAGGAGCTCGCCCCCTTGCTTCGGGTAGGTGACTGTTCCGCCCTCATTCCCTTTTGAGGCCTTCTTCCTGGTGGCTGACCAGAGAGAGGGTGTGTGTTGCAGGAGCTGGCGCAGACGTCGGGCGGGAAGTCGGACCTTCTCCGCGCATCGGCCGGCCTTCACGAGCAGTACCTTCAGCAGAAGGGCCTAGTTGCCTAGCTGACGACGACTGTGTCGGAGAGGGACGCCGAGCTCGACAAGCTCTGACTTCCTTTTTCGCAGCTGCGGACCGAGGCGACGACGGCGCGCGAAGACGCCACCCTCGCCCAGAACATCGCGGCAAGCCACGCCAGGAGCCTCGACCAACTCCGGACGGAGAAGGAGGCGATGGTCGCCGAGGCTTCGCGCTCGGCGGACTCCATCAAGTCCCTGTCTGAGCAGCTAGAGGCCTCCAAGGCTGAGCGCGTCGTGCTAGGCGCCGAGTACTCCAAGCTGAAGGAGGCGGCCATGCAGGCGGTCTCCGAAGCTGAGACCCTCCGCGACCAGCTGCAAGGTAGGCGCCGCGATCGTTCTTCGTGCCTGTGTTATGTCGTCCGATGGCCTAACCCTTGGGTTTTTACAGGCCTGGACAACAGGGTGATGCTACTGGAGGAGAACCTCTCCGCGTCGCAAGTCACCTATAACTCTGCGCGAGGCGAGCTCAACGCCCGACGCGTGAGGCCGTGGCGGTCCCCGCCGCCCGTGGAAGCTGAGGACGCCGGGCAAAGTGACTGATAGCGTGGCTGGGCCGCGGTTCCGCTAGCCGATGGAGGCGCGCCGCTGGAGGCCCTCCGAGTCTGGGGTGTCGCACCCCTTGCGCCGACGATGTCCCATTACCGGCTCGACCTCCCTCGGATCGCCGAGGGGCTCGTCGTGGCCGAGGAAGAGCTGGGGCACGAAGACGAGGTAGGCCCAACTCGCCGAGGAGGCCGAGCAAAGCGGCGCTCCCGGCCGCGCTGGCGACCGGTCTTCGCGCCCCGCCGTGGTCCCCGCTCCCCCGGCGGAGGCCGGTGACGCCAAGGCTGCGGTCGCCGAGGTCGCCGCCGCCGAGGCCGTGGTGCCGATGCTGTGGCTCCCGGTTGTAGCCGCCGGTGTGGGCGCCGGTGTTGAGATGCCGGAGCTGCAGACGCCGAAGTCCAAGGCCCCTGGGACGCCGCCGCCCAAGATGCCGATGCCCCGGGGCCCCTCGCAGACCCTGCAGTTGGGCTCGATGCCCATGTAAATAAATTTTTATGTTGACATATGTTCATGGAACACTTCGTGTCAATCAGCCCATTGAGGCCTTATGTTTTTCACGCTGACTCTTTCGTTGCCTCTGTGTTTCCCTTCCGTGGTGCTCGTTACTTAGTCGTGTGGGGGAGGCTTTGCGGCCATAAGTCGCCCTTTAGCCGAAGGTAGGGGCCGCGTTGATTGTCACGGCCCCACTGCCTTTTCGTAATGGGCGACCCCCCCCGCGAGGCTCGGAGTCCCCTTTTGGCGTAGGGCTGCAAGAGGAGGCACCGTAGTGCTCGGGCGTGGGTGGCCTCGCTGCTCGGCCGTCTCTGGCCTCGGGCTGACTTCGGTCGTGCCTTTAACTAAGTACGCGAGACCTTTGGGAACGTAGAGTTTACGAAGAATAGCCAGGAAAACGAAAAAGAATTTTTGCGGGGTGTTTTTCAGGAGGGGGTTCCCCCTTTTCTAGCCCCCGAGGGAGGCTTGGTTTTGGTAGGACAAAACCAAGTCTCACTGAGTCCTATCGAGGACAAAATGCTGTGTCTTGGGAAAAACGCCCAAGGACTTGGTTTTTATTAACGAAATGTACAAAGCGTATGTACAATGCTTGGAAACTTTAAGGGTAAAAGCGACGTAGCTGCTGGATGTTCCAAGCGTTGTTGAGGATTTCGCCCTTCTCGTTGGCCAGCTTGTAGGTGCCTGGCTTGAGGACCTCTACAACGATGAAGGGTCCCTCCCAGGGCGGCGTGAGCTTGTGACGGCCCTTGTTGTCTTGGCGGAGCCAGAGCACCAGGTCGCCTTCCTTGAGGTCTCGGGTGCGGACTCGGCGGTCGTGGTAGCGCCGGAGAGACTGCTGGTATCTTGCTGAGTGTAGAAGGGCGGCATCCCTAGCTTCCTCGAGCATGTCCAGCGAGTCCTCCCGAGCTACTTGATTGCGCGCCTCATCATAGGCTTTGAGCCTCGGAGACCCGAACTCCAAGTTAGTTGGCAGCATGGCCTCGACGCCGTATACCAGGAAGAAGGGCGTGAACCCCGTAGCCCGGCTCGTCGTCCTGAGGCTCCAAAGGACCGAAGGGTGTCCCTCGAGCCACCTTTTGCCGAACTTGTTGACCTTGTTGAAGATTCGAGGCTTGAGCCCTTGCAATATCATCCCGCTTCGCCCGCTCTACCCGCCCGCTTGTTAGTTCAGGGGTGCGCGACCAAGGACCGCATAATGCGTGATCCGGTGCTCGTCGCGTTTTCGAACTTCGCCCCTCGTGAACTGGGTGCCGTGATCGGGTGATAATGGAGTTCGTGACTCCAAAGCGGTGGATGATGTCGGTGAAGAAGAGCACCGCCCGCTCGGACCGAATGTTGGTGATGGGCGCGCCTATATCCACTTGGAGAACTTGTTGATGGCAACAAGCAGTGCGTGAAGCCCCCGGGGCGCTTTCTTGAGGGGTCCTACCAGTCCGCCCCACACCCACAATGGGGGCCATGTGATTGGTATGGTCCAGAGCGCCCGAGCCGGCAAAAGGGCCGACGGGCGTAGTATTGGCACCCCCGCAGCGCGCACTACCTCAGTGGTGTCCGACCGCGGTCGGCCAAGAGAACCCTTTGTCGGAAAGCGCGGCCGACGAGGGAGCGAGGTGCGGCATGATGGCCGCACACGCCAGCGTGAATCTTGCGGACGAGCGCCAGGCCGTCTTCGACCGTGATGCATCGCTGCAGGACTCCCGAGGGGCTTCGCTTGTAGAGCTCATCTTCGATGACGACGAAGGTCTTGGCTCTTCTCGCGATGCACCGGGCCTGGTTGAAGTCCTGGGGGAGCACCCCACGGACTGTCCAGTCGAGGAGCGGCTTCCTCCAATCTTGCTTGGGGTCGGAATCCGGGCCCTCGCCGTCGATCTCCATGACCTCGGCACCCGGCGCCGAGGGTGCCTCGGATGCCCTGTGAGCCTCGGATGCAGAGGTAGCCTCGGACGTTTCTCCAACCCCCGAGGGGGGGTCGGATCGTCCTTCCGAGGCCTCCTCCTGCCCGCCGAGGGTGACGGAGGGAGCCGCGAGATCCCCGTGAAGACGCCGGGGGAGCCGGGGCTCTTCCAAATAAGCGATCTTGGCGAAGTTCGTCGGGCGGCTTCATTGTGCCTCCGGACGACGTAGTTGAGCTCGAGGCCGTCGAACTTGTCCTCCAAAGCGCGCACCGCCTTGCGATGCCTTATCCATCTTGGGGTCGTGGCAGTTCGAGTCCTTCATGACCTGGTCGATGACGAGCTGTGAGTCACCTCGGACGTCGAGGCGCTTGACTCCGAGCTTGATGGCGATCTTTAGGCTGCTGAGGAGAGCCTCGTACTCTGCCATGTTGTTCGACGCTGGAAAGTTTAGGCGGATTATGTACCGCATGTGCACTCTGAGGGGAGAGATGAAAAGGAGGCCGGCGCCGGCTCCAGTCTTCATCAACGACCCATCGGTATCGTCCAGCCAAAGACTTTGGAGCCGGGCGGTGGTAGCTGAGTGTCGGTCCATTCCGTCATGAAGTCCGCCAAGTCTTGAGATTTGATGGCCTTCCTTGGCGCGTAGGAGAGGGTTTCTCCCATGAGCTCGACGGACCACTTGGCGACCCGCCCTGAGACCTCCCGATTCTCGAGGATCTCTCCCAACGGGAAGGAAGAGACCACCGTCACGGGTGGGCGTCGGCGTAGTGCTTGAGCTTGCGCCGCGCCGACCACCGCGTAGAGTAGCTTTTGGATCTGCGGGTAGCGGATCTTGGTCTCGGACAGCACCTCGCTGATGAAGTAGACCGGCCTCTGGACCGGTAGAGCGCGCGCTGACCACCTGAGTTGTCGCGGCGACGTACAAGAGGAGTGGCTCGCCCTCGACAGGCGGGATGAGGATCGGGGCGCTGGTGAGGGCAGCCTTGAGCTTGTTGAGGGCCTCCTGGGCCTCAACGGTCTAGAAGAAGCGCTCGGACTTTCTCAGGAGGCGATACAGGGGCAGGCCCTTCTCGCCGAGCCGTGAGATGAAGCGGCTAAGGGCCGCAAGACAACCCATGACTCGCTGCACGCCCTTCAGGTCCTTGATTGGCCCCATGCTCGTCACCGCAATCACCTTCTCTAGGTTGGGCTCGATGACGCGCTTGGAAATGATGAATCCAAGAAGCATGCCTCGGGGTACCCCGAAGACGCACTTCTCGGGATTAAGCTTGACGCTCTTGGCTTTAAGACACTGAAAAGTGATCTCAAGGTTAGAGATGAGGTCGTCGGCCTTCTTGGTCTTGACTACGATGTCGTCGACGTAGGCCTCTACGGTTTCGCCGATGTGGTCACCGAAGACGTTCTGCATGCACCGCTGGTACGTGGCCCCTGCGTTCCTGAGCCCGAAGGGCATCGTCACGTAGCAGTACATGCCGAAGGGGGTGATGAAGGAAGTCGCGAGCTGGTCAGACTCCTTCATCTTTATTTGGTGGTAGCCGGAGTAGGCATCAAGGAAAGACAAGAGCTCACACCTCGAGGTGGAGTCGACTATTTGATCAATGCGCGGTAAAGGAAAAGGGACTTTCGGACATGCTTTATTTAAACTAGTGTAGTCTACACACATCCTCCACTTCCCACTCTTCTTCCTAACCATTACAGGATTAGATAATCACTCGGGGTGGAACACCTCCTTAATGAATCCGGCCGCCAAAAGCTTGTTCACCTCCTCGCCGATGGCTCTGCGCTTCTCCTCGTCGAATCGGCGCAGACGCTGCTTCACCGGGTCCGGACCCGCCCGATATCAAGGGAGTGCTCGGCGACATCCCTCGAAATGCCCCGGCAAGTCCGAGGGACTCCACGCCGAAGATGTCAATGTTCGCGCGAAGAAAGTCGACGAGCACAGCCTTCCTATTTGGGGTCGAGGGAGTCGCAGATCTTCACCGTCTTGCCGGACGAGGTGGAGGGGTCGAGCGGGACATCCTTCACCCCGTCAGACGGCTCGAAGGTGCCGGCGTGACGCTTGGAGTCGAGGGCTTCGGACAGCGCCATCACCTCGGCGTGCTCGATGGCCTCAACGTCGCAGTTGAAGGCATGCTCGTAGGAGGAGCCGACAGTGATGACGTCGTTGGGGCCCGGCATCTTGAGGAGGAGATACGTGTAGTTCGGGACCGCCATGAACTTCGCATACGCAGGACGTCCGAGGATGCCATGATAGGTTCCTCGAAAGTCAACCACGTCGAAAGTGATGACCTCCTTGCGGTAGTTCAATGGCGTTCCGAAGACGACGGGGAGGTCTATCTGCCCAAGGGGCCAGGCGAGTTTGCCCGGCACGATGCCCTGGAAGGGAGATTTGGAGGGTCGGAGGTGTGGACGCTGCATCCCCAAGAGGCTAAGGGTCTCGGAGTAGAGAATGTTGAGGGTGCTGCCACCGTCCATCAGCACCTTGGTGAGTCTGACGTTGCCGATAACGGGATCTACCACAAGCGGGTACCTCCCTGGGTTTGGCACGTAGAGTGTGTGGTCGTCGAGGCCATAGGTGATGGCTTCGACAGACCACGGTAGGTACTGCGGCGTGGCGGGACGCACCGAGAACACCTCCCGGCGCTCGCGCTTGATCTGGCGCGGGGAGAAGTTCGCCGACTGTCCGCCGATGATGATGAAGACATCATGGACCTTCGGGAACCCGTCATCCTCGCCTCCATCCTCTTTCTCCTTCTTCTTCTTGTCCTCGGGCGGGGGGAGCTTCTGGTAGAACCGGCAGGCCAAGTCACACTCCCCCATGGTGTGCTTGACGGGGAACTTGTGGAAAGGGCACGGCTTCTTGAGCATGTCATCGAACGCCCCGGGCCCCGAGGGGCCTCGGGGTGCTTTGCGGTCGGCCGTAGCGACGAGCTCATCCTCGGAGCCTTCCTCCTTCTTGCCTTGCTTCCCCCTCCGCTTGCCCCTCTTGTTCTTCTTGGCGTTGCGGGTCGCTACTCCCTCTGCTCCTTCGTCCTTCTGCTTCCCCTTGTCGTTGGCACCGCGGAAGATGGCCCCCACCGCCTCCTCGCCGGAAGCGAAGTTCGTTGCCACCTCGAACAGCTCGTTGGCGGTGGAGGGCATCTTCCGGCCCGGCTCATGGACCAGCTCCTTGCGTGTCGTTCCGTCGAGGAACGCGGCTGATGATGATAAGCCGGCGGCGTTGGGCAGCTCGGTGCACTTCTTGGAGAAACGGCGGATGAAGTCACGCAGCAACTCGTTGGACTTCTGGCAGCAGCTGTGGAGATCCCAGGAGTTCCCAGGGCGCACGTATGTGCCCCCGGAAGTTGCCCACGAAAACCTTGACCAGGTCGCCCCCCCCCGTAGATCTTGCGAAGCGGGAAGGTGCTCCAGCCAGGCCCGAGCGGCGTCGCCTGGTGAAGAGGAAGGTTGCGGATGATGAGCTTGTCGTTGTCCGCCCCGCCCACCGGGCGAGCAAGGCGGTAGTCGTTGAGCCAAACCTCGGGGTTCGTTTCTCCCGAGTATTTGGTGAGGTTGGCCTACCGTCGGAATCGAAAGGGGAACCGCGGGCTACCGCGGATCTCCCGGCCGAAGGCTCGAGGGCCCGGAGGTCCGCGTCATCGTGATCTTCGCCGCTGTCCCGCCTTCCGCCTCTACGCGGCCGGGCGGTCGCGCTGCCCGTGCCCTTGCCTCCCTCGCGGCGTCGTTTTTGATGACGTTGCGTGCGTCGCCGTCGGGCGAGGCTACCGCGGTTGTCCCGATGCGCTCGCGGACTGGCCACCGTGAGGGGTCCAGATGGACTGCCTCGCTCCTCCCCGGGAACGCCCCCGGGCTCCTCGTCCTTCTGCACGCGAAGACGCGAGGCGGAGCTCTCGGCCTGCTGGACTGCGGCGGTCTCGATGTAGCCCCGCATCTCGTCGATTATGCGGCGCCCTTCTGGCGTGGAGGGCTCCGGCATCGCACGGAGAAGCAGGGCCACTGCTGCGACATTATGGCTCGCACGCTGGAAGACAAGCGGACGCTCGCCTCGTTCGTTGTTGACGATCCTCTGGTAGACATCGCGGGCGTGCTGCCGCGCCGCAGGGCTTGTGTTAAGCGCCGCGCGATGGCCTTGCTCGAGCGCGTCTATCCTCCATTGCAGTTGGAGACGGTCGTGGTCGAGCTTGGCCCTGAGGTCGCGGATCTGCTCGACGGTGTGTCGGCGTGACTCCCGAGGCACAGCTGCTGGGTTCTCCGCCCTGGGAGCGGTCACAGGCGGTGGAGTCCGTTCTCCTTGTGGACGGGAGGTGTTGGGATCCACTAGAGTTGCGACCACCGGAGCAGTCCCAGCAGCGTGCCTAGGGTCACGGTCCCACTCCTCGTCATCGCTGTCGTGGCCGTTGGCGCCGAGGTCACGAACCTCCACGTGGAAGCACTCGCGCGTTGGGTCGTACATGTCGTCCGGGGAGTCGGAGTCGGGGTAGCCGAAAGCGAAGGCGTGGCCCGGGACGAACCCCCTGGGTTCTATCTCCTCGAGGTAGCGCCGGATGGGGTGGATGTAGCGCGTGCCGGAGTGGCGTCGCCGCTCCTCCTCCCTGACCAGGTACTCCTCGAAGGCGTGGACAGATCCGTCGGGGATATCGGCGCCGGGCTGCTCCGTGGAGCGCCGGCGGCGGCGTGTGCGCCTTCTTCGGGCTCCCATGACGGTGGAGGCCAACGCCGCGTTTGTAGCGGCGGCATTGACCAAGCCAAACACTGGCGTGGTGGCGGCGGCCTCCGGCGTCCCCCGAGAGAGGTGTCGCCCGCTTGTAGCGCCGCGAAGTCCTCCTCCCATCAAGTCGGCGCCGTCAGAGTCCGCCGTGCACGATGAGAACGTGCGCCGCGGGCTGCCTCCCTACGCCCGGCCGACGATGAGTCCGCCCGGGGCGCGTCGAGGGTCCCCTGAGGCCCGGGCGGGAGGAGCTCCATGTCAAACTGGACTCCAGTTGACACGAACTCGAGCTCACCGAACCGGATCAGGGTCCCCGGCTCCAGCCGGGCCGGGAGAGAGGAGAGAGTCGGGGTCGAAGCGTCCCCGTGAAGTGTCGTCACGCCCACTGGCCATCCGGGAGTTTGGCAGGAAAATAAGGTGAAACACGCACACGCCCCTACCTGGCGCGCCAACTGTCGGTGCTGGAGCTGGCGGTCCCAGCACCAATGAGTGAATTTGTGGTGCGTGCTCCCAACTCCGGATGGTGTGCAAGATGGACAAAGGGTTTAGACTGGTTCGGGCAAGAGAAGGCCCTACGTCCAGTGAGGGAGGGAGGTTCTTATATTATCTTGCACCTAAGTGCTCGTAGGTAGGGAGTACAAGCAGTAAGAGAGGGACCCGGTCCCAAATCTCGTGGGTGGTCGAACGAGGTGGCGATGTCGAGCGTGTGAGAGGCTCGAGACTGCGTGTAGTGAGCGTCCCCGTCTACGGGCCCCTGCCCTCCCCTTTTATAGTCGTAAGGGGAGGGCGGGGCCTTACAAGAGGCGGTCGTGCCCGCCGCGTGGTCGTGGGCTTCAGTCCTTCCTCTTCCGAGGCTCCGAGTCAGTCGCGTGGCTCGAATTGCGCTGGGGCCGTGCAGCGTCGTCTCCTTGCCCCTGTTGACCAAAATGACGGGCGTCACCGTGGAGGTCGATGGAGCGTGACGATGGAGGTGGCAGAGCCCTGTAGCCCGTTGTAGCTTTGACCCGCCTGGAACCCGATCCTCGGGAGGCCTTGGAGCTTGGTGCCGTACGGAGGGTGACGAAAGCAGTCGCGGGTGACCGCCGGCGCCAGATCCGTCCCATCCCGGGCTCGTGAGCACGCGGGTGGGACTGTTTGTTGACCGGAGGAGACGCCCGCCCACCCCGTACGGCCGCATGACATGGGCCGTCATCACCTCGGCGTGGTGGGCGGGCGCCCCGGGCGCCGGCGATGGGACCCGCAGAGAGGTTAGGCGTCTGATGCTCCCACCGTGGGCGGGCGTGGCCTCCACCGTGGAGCTCGCGCAATCATGATCATCGGGCGTGGGCTGTGGGGGCGAGTGCCCATCCCCCCGCCGAGCATGGAGTGCCCCTAACAGCCGTGGACGTGTGGAGGTGGTTGTATGTCAAGTCAGCGGTACGGCTTTGACCCCTGGCGGTGCGTCCCGGCCGAGGCCTAGCAGCCCGGGACTCGGGCGGGGCGGAGGCCGGGACTCGTCCGGGGCCCCTCGCCCGGGGCTCGGGCGAGGCGGAGAGCGGGCGCTCCGTCCGAGGCCCTAGTACCGGGGCTCGGGCGAGGCGGAGAGAAGGCGCCGCCCGAGCCCTCGGCGGGACAAGCTCGGATGGGCTTGGGCCTACGCTACCGCCTGCTTTCCGGTGCGCCAAAGCCGCGGCCCAGGTGGAACGGTAGGAGGCCCGTTGGGCCAAGGCTTGCGTTTGTTGGGCTTTCTTTCAGGGGCCCTTATTTTGGTCCCCGACACTTACATCAGGAACCACAGACAAAAACAAAATTATGTTTATGTCCTTTCACATCTTCTTATACGGACGGAGCACGTGGAGTGAACGCACATATATGCATGTGCGGATACTCATTTTCCCAACTTAGAATAAATGATAGTCCGATGGAGAACTGTTGGAGAAGATTTTTTCTGTTTTATTCAACAAAAATAAGGATGGCAACCTGGGATAGAAAACTGCTAGAGTTGCTCTAAGGGCTTGATTGGTTGATCACTAATTGTCACACGTCCAATAAAGACGGTGACAAATGATAGCATTGATAGGCCAAAGGGACCTACGAGGAGGATGTAGCACGAGCCAGCGGGTCCCATGGCCCACCCTAGGGAGGGGGCGGTGTGGGGCTCCCAAGGTGGGAGTGGGCGGCTACCCTAGCTGCTGCCACCGTCGTCTTTGCCACAAATTACCTTTTAATTATTATTATTATTTAGAAAATTAAGAATAACAAAAGAAAAGTTTATGTTCGATAAGGACTCTTTCAATAGAGTCCACTTAGGACTATAAGTACTATAAGATTGTAACCAATTGAATTAAAAAATAATTGAACAAAAGTCCTTTATTCCTAATCTCCACGCTTGCGCATCCTCTCCCTTCCCTAGCTGCACCACGCCGCTGCCCCACGCCGCCATCGTGCCGCTGCCCCTAGGGCGCGCGCCACCCTCTTTCCTCTCCTCTTCCTCCTCTGATCCACTAGGCCCAATCCATCTTTCCCGCCGCATGTGTTACAACTAGTATCAGCAGACCAGGAGTAATCTATGGCGTCTACCACCATTGTTGCATTTAAAAAGATCCTCGACACCTTCACCGTCACCTTCAGCGACCACGTCGATAAGATGAACCGCCGTCTGGATGACCTCGACAACCGCCTCCGTACGATGGAGGTGCGACGTTCTACGAGGAACACATCTACACCGACAACACTGACCTCACCAGCAACCGTCAATGGCGCTGGCACAGATGGGAGTTCGCAATCATGCGAATTCAGGAGCTCAACATGATCCCACACCGGCACCACTGCTACGCAAGGAGACAACGACAGCGATCAATGATGCTACATCGATAATCATGGACAACGTTATTCCTAATGCTCCCTTATGGCACACACTACACAATGTCAATTTGATTACACCAACTCCCTTATGGCACACACTACACAATGTCCATTTGATTACACCAACGTACAATGGAGTGATAGATACACAATGTCCATTTGATTACACCAACGTACAATGGAGCGATAGATCCATTGCCATGGATGTCCAAGATGCAGCTCCTGTTTCACCTATACTCTAAGGAGGAATATGTAAACTATGCAGCTTTCCATCTGATAGATATTGCTTTTACATGGTTTTTGAAAATCTCAACAACTAAGGCTATAAGCGATTGGCAGTTATTCACGTGGATTCTCTGCCGTGAATTTGGTCACCTCCGGTCACCAAAATTTAAGAATAGCGACGACAGATTAGCATAGTGGATGACTGCATTGCAAGATTTAGCAACCGGAAAAAGCAATCCACCAACATCAGTAAGTTTGAAAAACTTTACATCTTTCTTTTAGGAGTATCACCTGTGTTACAACATCTTCTCGACTCGTCTTCCTCGTCAACCCTAGAGGCAGCCAAACAACTTTGGAGCTTGAACAGCAGCAAGAAGTACCACCATGGTTAGTTACACGGGAGACACTACCATCGCCGATCTCTCCCTTATCAACAGAAGATCTTTCGGAGATAGATGTCGTGGCTACCGATACCGCAGCCTACGTCGCAGATATCAGCAACAACAAGGAGCACGACAATGACAGTTCACCAGATGAGGAGCATGGCAGCTGGGATGGGCACCTAGTGGTGCTGGCATTAGCACCACGATCAAAGTCCATGGAGCAGCACCTGCTAGGTCGATACGTGATGGGGTTGTCTACTATAATGACAGTTATTATAATCAAGCCACCTCTTCACTCCTGCAGGAGATATTTGTAGCATCTGGCTTATATTTATCGAAGCAGTTAGCAGTGGGATTTCATTTGGCCACAACAACACCATCAATCCAAGCATTTCCCACAAGCATTCTATTGTTACAACATTGGCCGAGTCATGAGATGTATGCAGTGACATCCATATTTTATGATGACAATGGCCAATTAATTATACAGGTGGACAATATTAATATTGAATAGACAAAGAATGGATCACTTATGATGTCTCCAACTGATTACATCGCCGGCAACCTTATGTTCCGAGAGATGTACCGCTTTTACATATCGTCTAGTTTGGTGATTCAATCGACAGTGTGCCAGCACATCAAAGGGGAAGTGGATGTGAGTCAGATATACGAATTCCCTAATCCTCCGTAGATTATGAAAAACCTATATTTGTTTGGCATTCTCTCTAGGGCATACTCTAATGTAGGCGGTGGTGATACAATTGGGGCTTTAGGAAGTTCGATCACTATGTGAGTGGATACTGCTGGAACCTTAAATACTGCTTCTTCTTCGCAACGGACTCTAATAACGACACTGGCTATACCCTGGGACACTTACTACTTCAGTTTTGGAATGCATTTTGGAGTAGCAATCGTCCTCCATGCGGCATAACTGCTTGGACTGATATTTAGTGTGAGAATACACTGATCGGAGAAGGGGGAGTTCTGTCACATGTCCCATAAAGACGGTGACAAATGATAGCGTTGATGAACCAAAAGGAGCTCACGAAGAGAATGTAGCCGGAGCCAGCAGGCCCCATGGCCCACCCTTTGGAGGGGCGGTGTGGGGCACCTAGGGTAGGGGCGAGCGGTTGCCCTAGCCGCCGCCATCTTCGCCACAAGTTACATTTTAATTAATATTATTATCTAGAAAATTAAGAATAAGAAAAGGAAAATTCGTGTTCAATTTGGACTTTTCTGATTGAGTCCATTTGGGACAGTAGATAATAGAAGATTTAATCAATTGAATTAAAATGTAATTGAGCGAAAGTCCTTTATTCCTAATCTATCGCGCAGTCGCACTCGCGCCTCCTCTCCCTTCCCCAGCCGCACGCTGTCGCCCCTAGGGCGCACGCCGTCCCCCTTCTCTCATCTTCCTTCTCTGATCCACTAGGCCCAATCCACCCTCCCTCTCACTGCATGTGTTACATTAATTTTTGCCCAACCAAAATTATGGCAAGTCAAAATTTAGGCTTGCCAAATTAAAACTTGCCAAAGTTAGAGTAAAAAGTATAGGTATACATTTAATTGCTTGCCAAAATCAAGGCTTGCCAATATTCTCTTCTTTGTAGATTATTAAGAATTTTCTAGAAACTAACCAAAACTTTTGTCACAAAAAATAGTGTTACCAATTCTTTGGTAAGAAATCAATTGATGACCACAAATTTAGCAAATTATAATTTTAGTTTGGCAAGAGTTAGAAGACAACCAAGCAGGCTCTAAATCGAGAAACCTCTCTCTGGTTAAGCATAACCGGAGAGACTTCCGATTTAGGCTTCGTTTATTTGTGGCTATTTCTGGCCTAGAACTGTTCTTGACATAGAATTTTCAATAATTTATATTGCATTGGAACTCCTCCGGCCATTTTAGGTCCAGAACACTTAACCGAACAAGACCTTAGAAATCATAAAATAAAACTAATGGAAGATACGTAAAGAGGAAGTAAGAAATAGGAAGAAGAACCACCAGTGAAGCTGTAACGATCTCCACAGACTCCGGTGAGCTCCGATTAGAGGTAGGGTTAGGAATTTAACTGGGTTTAGCTCAGACTGCGTTTAGCAACGAATAATAATTTAAATTTTCGATAGAATCAATATAATCGCTGCTGAACACCACAAAAAGAAAAAAAAATGATTCTTGTTTTAAAAATACAGTGAGACAGTTTCTGTTCCAGTTCTAATTTATTTAAAAAATTATTCTAACATGACTCTAAATCTAAAATATTTTTAGAAGAATCGAAATCCCTACCAAAAGCATTCTTAAACCAAACCCATAGGCATCTGGTTATACACACTGTAGGTGTCACCAGATGTCATCCTTAAACCAAACCCCAGCTTGCCCTTTTCCAAAAAAAAAAAAAGGAAGAAAAAGAATAAAAAAGTTGTCACGTCCTCTGACCTAGCACAGCTAAGGCCGGTCCAAGATTTGATTCTCTGACCCAAAAATAGTAACATCCCAGATGATTCAGTATACCTGTAAAAGTGGCGTATTTTACGTCCAAAAATTTCCAAAGCCACGCCACCGTGCAGGTTATAAAGTTATTCATTAATCGGATGAGCAGACAAAAAAAAATTGCAACTCATTTACCCCGGAGCCCCAGACCTCGGTGATTTTGTTATACAAACAGACGCTGACAGCAAAATAAACTCAATTCCGGCAAAATCTAAATCCGCTTTGGTAACCAGGAGACTGCAGCCTGTTACAGTTCTTATTTCTAACGGGTAACTGACAGTCCAGTTAACAAAAACGAAAAACAGAATCTTCTGCAAAATCTACCATCCTCCAAACTAATTCCGAAATTTGAGTGCCTTGCTCAAACCTAACTCACCACATTCAGCTGGAATGTGTTCATGTGGATAAAGTAGGGCTGTCAAGTGCCAGTCCCATTGTGTTGAGCCCATTGTCAACGTAAATAGTTGAACCAGTGATTGCTGATGCCAAAGGAGATGCAAGGAATGCTGCTGTGTTCCCCACTTCATCTGTTGATGATATAATGCAAACCGTTTTCAGAGAAAGTAAAGAATAAATCCCTTCTTTTTTCCCCTTTCAGGCAGGCAAAATAGATATAAAGGAAAGAAGAAAATTTAACCTGCCAATAGTTCCTTTTGCAGTGGCGCGTTGACATAAGAATACTCTATCATCTTCTCGATAAATCCAATGGCTTTTGCTGCTCGGCTTCCCAATGGACCTAAGGAGACAGATACAATGCATAACACAACAATGCAAGTGCTGCTAAGCTATTAAAGCCTCAGACAAACCACAAATCCCATGTCTTATAGATAAATTTAAAAACTTACACTTATCTTGTAATTTCGTATATAAGTGATGTTCTCAAATTCAAATTCTGTTCAGCAAGATTTAAGTGGACTGATTTACTTTCTTGGAAAAGGAAAAGGAAAAAAAGTTACCTGCTGATATGGTGTTCACTCTGATTTTGCCTTTTCTGCCTGCTTCATATGCAAGAACCTGAATAGAAAAAAGGCTCGTAAGTAACTATACGCATGGGAAAGCACCCCTAGATATCATAATGTAAGGCTTATGAGAGCTCATAGAAAAGTGTGTACTCTTGTATCGCTCTCAAGTGCTGCTTTCGCTGAACTCATACCACCACCATAGCTACAAAGCAATCACCAAAACAATCATAAGTAATGAGTGCTGATAGCTTAGCTAAGAAATCAATAAAGAAATATTTACCCAGGAATTATCCTTTCAGAAGCTATGTAGGTCAAGGAGATACTAGCACCTCCTGCAAATTATTTTTAGTGAGTGTCAAAGAAAAGTAAACACATCAAAACAAATAAATTCTTATCTGACAGGAATAATAAATACTTTTTAGTAAACAAGCATGTTGGAGTGCCGTTTAACCACACCAAGACACACACACAACGCTAATTGAGGTTTTACAACTGCTATTTAATTCCACAAAAAGATATTGACATAAACTCTAATATTCAACAGGTTTGACCAGATACATCAAGGATGCCCTTCGATCAATTTGTGGTTCAGCAATTTGAATTCAGAGGCAATATCTTCTGAAAGATACAGGTGCATATTTCTCCCACTACATATTTCCAGCTCAAACTGTAATTACCCAAGGGTTATTTATGCAAGAATAGTATTCCAAGAAAAACATATGCTTGTATGCAAGACTAGATAAATCTCTATGGTGCCTTTATCAACAATCTCCAGCACAAAATGGATAGAATATAGTATTAGCTATATTTATTATGTAAATGTGGATTGTAGGGAGATTAGGCAAGTGTTGTCTGGTGTAGCATTTATTTATATAAAAAATGATTCATTCAACTCTAAAATCAGCTTTATTATATAGCCTTATAAAAATCAGTTTCATAGCAGTCTGTACATGTAACATTTTACTTCCAAATCTAAACCTTGAGTGAATATTCTAGCAGTTAGGAGCAATGATCAACGTTACCCTTGCGTGAATGAACTATTCTAATAGTTTTACATGTAGCATTTAAGTTTTGCTCTTAGCAGATAAGATTAAATGGCTGAATAAACTTTTTTAAGGCAATTATTATAAAAACTTTGTGCCATTCCATGCCACGGGTTTTCTAGAAAGGGAATTATTAATAAACTTTGTGCCACGCATGGTCCGGCAATTATATAATGAACTCTAGAAAGGCACGGTAATGCATAAGTAACCTTTTTATACTGCAAAAATGTAGGTAGGCATGCAAAAGAGCTTGCTCCTCATGCTATGGTTATATGACAGGAAAATTTACCAATAAGAAAAACGTATATATCGGTACTAATGAAGGGTGAGTCATCTGCAAGCCAATTGCAGGTCATACTAACCTAGAGGTTCATGTTGGAAGGTCTCTAAAATAGTGGGAAGGTTCCTGTTGGATATTGCACTGTCTACTTCAATTGTCATTTCATTTCTAGAACCAAATAGCAGCTGATGTTGTGATCTCTTGGGTCAACTCAAGTCCTCCAATACTTCTTTAGACAGATGGCAGGTAAATTCTTGGGATATTATTATTTCTAAATGAATTGAAATTTTAAGCATGTGTTGATCTTCACAAAGATTTGCAACTTGACTTTTCAAACGCTGCAGAGAACAAACTATTGTGTTGTAGACACCCAGATCAAGCACCATTTGATTGGCAGCTCTGCGAGTGGCTTCTGAAGATTTTGAATATTGACAGTTTTCAAAATATAACTTAAAATGCTATGTTTTGCTATAAAATATTTATAAGATTAAAGTATACTTTTGTGAAACCACATGTAACATGTTAAGACGAATCTATTCATACATTTTTCACATTCCCAAACCACATAAAAATTAAGTTCTACAAGTTTAAAACATTTGATTTAGGACAGTTATTTGATTTGTCTGGTTTTGTGCTGCCGTAGCGTTTGATACTAGTAAGAAAAATATGACAAGAGGCTACTCATGCAAGGATTTGCTGCACCCCAGTGCGGCACAAAACAAACACTGAGTACACATGTGCAAGGGCTAAATGTGAGTATGTCAGATCGCGAAAGCAACCTAACAGAGTTCATAATTTACATAGCAGAAGGTAAAGTATGCTGATGGAATTTTCAACTTTTTCCAACATACATATACACTAGTTAAACATAGTACTAAAACCTTGCTCACTTTACATATAATGATGCCTTGAGCAAATGAGTAGTTGCGCAAAAGTAAAGTCCTGAGCCAAATATCATAATGTTGATAGCAAAAAAGGGATCACCCAAATCGGCAGGAACAGTACAGGAAACTGGCACAGGATATCAGTATGGAATATTACCTGGATTCATTATGGGAAGGAAGTGTTGAAGTAAAGAAACATAAGAATAACTAGAAGCTGAAATTGCAGCAAGGTATCCTCTCCTTGATGTCTCCAGCAGTGACTTTGTTACCTTTGTGATGATAAAAGTAAAGGTCAACCAAATGCTCCTGATGGTGGAAGTGAAGCAACAAGTATGAAGTTTTTTATGGCAAATTAACCTCAGGGCCATTGGCGAGAGAGTGTACAAGGATGTCAATGCTGCCAAAATCATTCTTTACAGTCTCAGCAACTTCCTACCAGATTTTAAACACAAGGAATCAAGCACTGATAAGAAAAGGTTCATAGCACGGCATTGATAATGCTTGATGGGTGCAAAGGCACAATGCATTTGCAACTAACCTTAACAGTCCAGTTTGAAGCTCCAGCATATCTTTTGTTTGCTTTAACCTGCAACAGGGAAAAAAAGGTTCATAAAGCATGAAAGAAAAACGATATCAGAAGCATCATAAATGATAAGCATTACATCTTCAGGAACATCCTCAGGGGTGTCATAAACTGCATCCAGTGGATATACTTTAACAATCTCCATAAGAGATCCATCAGGTAGCCTGCATCAAATACTTGTAAAGTCAAAAGATAATAACAATTGCATCAAGAAACAAAGAAGTAGAATAAAGAAATTTTCAATTATGCTCAAGCTACTGTTAATCAGGTGCACGCACTTCCGTGATTCATCAAACTTTCCACGTCTCAAGCTTGTCTCAAATATGTTCAGTGCCTGCAAAATTTTGATAACACCCCTGTATAATGTTATGCCAGAACATACAGTCTGAAAAAATTCATGAATGAGATCAACTTACAGGCACCCAAGTACCAACAAGAATCTCAGCACCAGCGGCAGCAAGAGCCTTAGCAATTGCCCAACCATAACCATTGTCATCAGCAACTCCAGCAATAAATGCCCTTTTACCTGAAAACTTGCAAGATAATTGATAGCTAGAAAATTTGCAGTATTTGAAGATGTGCATTACTTCAGATCATGTAGAAAAAAAAGGACTGCCAGATCATGTACATCAACACAAAACAAAAGTGATGGACTGATGATTATGTACGATTTTACAAAAGCACAAGTGGACATAAGCAAAGACATGGACCACTAAAACTATGCAAGTATTGACCTGCAATTTCTGGACAGGTATCTTAGTTTAACTTACCTGTGAGATCAATGGGAAGTCCTTGGGCACCTCTCTGCGACATTGCCCTCACAACAACTCTCTTGCAATTTGATGAAACCAGTGGTCCTGCTGATGTGGCTTTATAAGAGCTGGCAAAGCCAGTTTGGGTACAAATTGCCCTTCCAAATACAGACAGTGCAGATGTTGACCCAAGCATTTGCCTGCAGGCTGGGATGCAAGGGCTCGTTGCCATCATCTGCATACCAGTGGTCGGATATGCTCCCATCTTCCTTGTACAAAAGAGTAGGGCTAAAAAATGAATGTGTTGGAAACAGTATCATGGACTACACGCCTTCAAAACATACTACCAGGATGTGTACTGATTGAAAAGTTTTCACTGTTACAGTCAAGCTCAGGCAAACACCTTAAATAAATTCAAAAGCACAGATGTCACAAGGATCCATGTGTTAGTTCATCATAGACTGCCTATGCACACACGGACACGCCTTGGTGAATACAGAACGTGATATGATGAAACACCTGAGTTTTACCCCCACAGCGGCAAAATCAAGTCCGCTTTTCATAAGTCGAAATTCAGAAAGAAACCCATAGCGGGAGCAGACCAAAATGTAAGACTTCAGTCAGCTCCACACCTCGTACAGTACAGCCACATTCATGTTGAACCGAGGTAAGAAATCGGAGTAGCCAGCTCGAGCAGCCCTAAACTACATCCAAGATTCAAACCTCGCATCCCAAAATGACAAATAACAGGACCCGGCAGCGGTATCCGCGCAAGACCAGCATTTCGCAATTCGCATTACGACATCAGCAGCCTTAGAGGCGGCGCCAATCGATCCAATCCCAGGTAGATCCGCGACAGTGACATCCAGCTCGTCCCCAAAAACAAGAAGGAGAAGCATGCGACCGTTACCTTAGGTTTGGTTGGTCCTGAGATGAGATCCGAGGGCGAGGGGCGCGCGTTGGAATCGGAGGCGGAGGATTGTCTTGCAGCCAGGTGAAAGGGAACAAGGGGGGGCGGACTCCGGAGGATGGCTGGGAAGACGCCGCCTTGTTCCGATGAGGAGGCTGGTGGAGAGAGAGGGTTTTGGTTGGGGTTGGCTGAGCCGCTGAGCCACCGAGTAAACGTGGTGGTCTGGTGGTTGCCAGGACCCAGGTACGTGATGTCTCCATGTCAATTATTTACATTTGTATTAATATTAAATTCAAACCTTAACGTTCAACGTTTAATAATTACTAGTATTATTTAATGGTTTTTTTAAGAATTCATGCGGTGCACTTTATTGATTATTGAATAGAATTACATCATTTCTAAGGCTTTCAATGATTATTGAATAGAATTACATCGTTTACAAGGCTTTCAAAAATAAAATCAGCGGTTGACTACGTCCCATGTTGATAAAGCTATTTTAGCTAACTCATGTGTTTTCCCATCGCACTGCTTAAGAGATATTGCTTCAAAAGTCTTCCATGGCTGAAAATATTCATCAAAGATTAGCACTCTTGTTGCAAATAAGATGTCACTTTCTATAGTGTCCATAACCTCCACGTAATCTGAATAAACGATGAAACTATTGTATCCGTCCTGTTGAGTAAGTAGCAGTTCTTCTTTTAGTGCCATCACTTTTGCCATTGGGATATCAACCCACATCATCCCTGTAAGTATAAGAGCATGTAATGAAGGAACCATTCGAACCCCTTATGATGACGCATGTTCAGCTATCTCCCCTCAACATTTATTAGCAACTTCCCCCATTCAGGTTTCTTCCATCCCTCTCTTTATTTGATGGTTCTTCTCATCACACTTTGGTGGTTAGTGACAAGCATAGCTATTGAGAGGATTGATCGCACCGGACGTTGGATTGATTCGTTGTGAACAAGTTTTCGATGTTCACACAATGTATCGGCCACCCTGTTAGGATCAGTTCAGCCAGGCCAACATAGTTCAGCTTCTCGAAAGGACGAGGAATCTTGATCACTAAACCCAATCTATCTAATTCTAGGGCTCGTTCCATCTTTCTCCATACTCCAAGTCTGTACCATATCTCCTTGGCGCAGTAGCCATGCAACTCTCTGACCAAAAATTTTAATCTTGCTAGGGACATGATGAATAGACAAGTGAAGTTTTTTAACTACTCCCTTCGTCCAATCATAATAACTTTTTAAGTACATGGCCACAGTCCTTGAACTACTCTTAAGTTAATGCACATGATGCGCTCGTGAGGATTGGAGCATGTGAACATTAAGCAAAAAACATCCTTGTTGACCTTTTTCTCTTTTGACATATGGAACTTGTCCTTTTGAATTCAACAAAGACGATGGTGGAGGGAGGTAAGGCAGTGGTGAGGGGTCATGATCCAAGGGAGGCGACAAACAATGACACAAGATTGATCAAAGTTGGATGACGTTGTTGACAATAACTTCACCATGGCTCTTGGACATGGTGATTGAGGAAGATGATGTCAGGTTGTAGCACAAAAGCGATAGATGGTCAAAATTGCTAGTGTACGAGTAGACTTTGAGGAGTGAAGACGACTTTTGTGTTCTTGTTCGTAACATTGCTCCTAGAGGTTTGTATGAGTAGGGTTTTTCATGGGTTTTTCTAATGTGTTGTTGAGGTTTTAATATGGTTATGTTTAAGTTAATTAGAATCATATCGCATATGGTAGTGATGACTTCAGTTTGGAGGTTCATTAATAACCATTATCTTAGAAAAGGAAGAATAAAAAAAGCTAAGAAGTCAACGCCATGGTGCTGAATAGTTTTGTGTTTTTTCACGGGTTGTGAATGGTTGCAACAATAGAGTGGATAGGTAATGATGAGACATTACGAATGATCTCTTTCATTTTGTTAATTAAAACCTCAAAATAATCCACAAACATCTAGAGGTGGCAATGGATTTAGATATAATCCAAAATTTAACTGGACTCTAGTTGTTTTGGATGCACTTGGATCGGGACTACTTGAATTTGGATGTCCACAATAACCATTTGATTCAACAAAAACCAATCCATTAGATATTAACTCCAAAAATATCCGGTGACTCCACTAAATTTATATGAACTTGACTCGTGAGATTTAGATCATTCTTTATGTATATATTAAATTTAAATTTATAGCATGAGAGTACATAAAAATATATGGTACAACTATATATATACTGAGTTATCTCCAATATATTTCACTTAATTTTGATAGTTTTAAGGTGTCAACACCGATGCTTTTAATTTTAGGATATGAGTTTTGATATGGGGCCTATATATATCGAGTCACACCAGTCTACACAAGGCAACGAGCAATCATATTAATGTATTTCCAAAAGATAGACTCAATCCATTTTACTAAAATTTTAAGATGTAAACATGTGTTTAAATGCTAGAATCTTGGCTTTCAATGTGAGGCCCACTTATATACCTAGTCACATCGATCTACATAAAGCAGCAAGCAAATCATTGAAACTTGTTCAATAAATTTTAGTCAATTTTACTAAAATTTTAAGATGTCAGCAGCAAAGAGCCCGACCCTCTCTGGATAAAAATTTGGAATGTCAAATGCCCAAATAAGGTGATATTTTCTATGGCGACTGGCTCATAATAGTCACCCTCTGAGGAAGAATCTAGTAAGGCGAGGAATGAAAATTGACACGATTTGCCAAGTCTGTCAGAGGCTTGATGAGGATAGGGCTCACTTATTTCTGAAATGCAAATTGGCTACCAATGTATGGAGAGTTTTAAAGTTGGAAAAAGAACGGGAAAGGTTATGTTATTTTAGTACAGTGAGAGAGGTCCTGAATTTTATACTAAAGGAAAAGGAGGACAGGAAACTCTTGATGCTGACAATTCTGTGGTTTCTCTGGACTGAATGCAATTTAATTTGGGAAGAAAGACAGAGGAGACCGGCTGAATGTATTGCTACAGCCATTAATGTTTATGCTGAGGAGAGTGCAGAACCAATTCAGTCTCAACAGAGTATGAGGTGCAGAGGACAGATGGTTGGCGCAGGCCACCTGAAGGGTTCCTGAAGCTGAACTGCGATGCGTCTTTCTTGCCAGATGGAAAATGTGGTGGCTAGGAGTTTATGATCTCTCATCTGGGTACAGCTGTAGTATCTGCTCATGTGTAACTCACACCAACTCTACCTACGCACACCACACTCACACCACGCGTACACAAGCAAACCTACAACTATACTCAGATTACTAGATCGCGTCATTGGTGAGATCACCGGATCCATTCATGGCTCCATAGGCGACGGGCGCGTCGTTTTCCCTTTGTGGCTCCACGCGTGAGAGGCAATGAAATTTTATTGGGGCGAACCTTGGTGAGAAACGTGAGTTGCGAATCCTGGGATTCGAACTCACGCTGGTAGCCTGCCCACCTGCAGAGCGTACCGCCCCGAGCTACGCTCGGTTCTCGAAGGAGATGTGATTCTGAATGGATGGGGGAGAGTCAACCACCTACTGAATGCATTCCAAGCAGAAGCAGAAATGATTGCTTGCATGCAAGGAGTTCAAGCAGCCTGTGACATGGGAATCGGAAATTTAATACTGGAAACTGATGCTCTGAAAGTTAAGCAAGCCCTGTCGAAAGCGGCGGGCCTAGAAATTGAGGGTTTGGTATTCAAAGTATATAGGTGTACCAATTTTTTTTTTTTTTTTTTGCAACCTGATAAGAAATATTTGGCTTCCAAATATATAGGATCATGCTCAATTTTATACGTGTCAGCATTGTCTTCATCACTAGAATCTGATACATTTAGAGATGTAGGATCATCCTCTTCTATTGTTGTATGCTCAGCCTCAACTCTCAAATGCTTCTGGTTCTGGTGGAATTGTACTTTGACCACGGCCATTAATCTACCCTTAAAAAACAATCTTAGCAGTCCGATGCAAGAAACTCCTCAAATCTACTTTGATCACGGCCACTCAGCCGCGTTGGGCCATCGGTGTTAAGAAAAAGATTGAGAATTCGGCCTGTTTGCCTGTATTTTCTCCAGACATGTATATGCACTATATCTATAAAACTTTTTGCCAAATTTTGGGTATTCAACTGAATACCATTGAATCATGGTAGGCCCGCCCATGCCTATCGACGTCCCAGCTGGACATGTCTGTTGCTGGAGGTCTTGCTGAAGACCTGAAATTTCTGGCGGCAACAAACTTTATTAGTTTCAAATGTGAACATGTTCCCAGAACTTGTAATAGAGCAGCTCATTGCTTGGGTGCTTTAGGTGTGAGTAGTAGAGAAGGAGACGAGCCCATTTTGCGCAATGTCCCAGTTGGGGTCAATGTAATTGTTGATGACCATCTGTCGTCGCGAGTGCAATGAATTACCACCCAGGTTAAAAAATTAAGATGTGAACGAGACATTTTAAATCTAGGATCTAGCTTTCCACATGGGGCCTATGTTATAGCTAACCACACGGGTCTAGAGAAAATAGTGTACAATCATATTGGCTCAATTCTAACAAATTTAAAATTTTAATCAATTTCACTAAAATTTTAAGGTGTCAATGTAAGGTTTTAATTCTATGGTCTGAATTTCAACGTGGGGCCTAAGTATATATCTACTGACACCGGTCTTCACAAAGTAGTAGGCAATCATATATTGACTCATTTATATAAGTTTTAATTAATTTTGCTAAAATTTTATGATGTCAAAGCAAATATTTATATTGTGCAGTCCAACTTTTGACATAGAATTAACATGTATTGTAATTATAATAGTTTTGTTATTATTGGATCATACTAGGTGGATTTGGACTTATTAATAAGAGCAATTGGTTTGGATACTGGTCATTTTGTATTCTGATAGGTTTGGACTTGAATTTTTTCCCTTGGATTTTAATTGAATTAATTTATTTATAAGGATAGATGCTATTATTCCATTGCCACCTCAACCTAAACATGCTCAAAGGGTACCAAATGGATACGATTTATGACCACATAATTCGATATAGTACATATATATTATTAATGCACACACAGGATTCACAAAACCAAAGGCATATATACAAATAACTTCTTCAATTCGTAGCATTATAAGAAAAAAGAAACAAAAAACATACACTCATAGCATTATTTATTTCGTCGTATGAAGCTGAAGCTCTCGAAGTTCTTATACCCCATGTTGCGGAAGATGAATAAGGCTATCCGCACTCGTGGTACTTTTTAAATTTATCCTCTAAAAAGGTCTGGTCATTAAGATTCTTTTCTCTATACTTAATTCTCTCGCATCCATCCATTCTCTATCCACTATGGGACCCATTTATCACTATCTAAATATAACTATATAACATCTTGTTTTAAAGAATTAATTAAAATAAATTTAATAGTGTAATCAGAATTTAATTTAAATTTTTAATTTGGAAGTTAAAGCATTCTTTCTAGTTGAATTATTGAGACCTGCACTCCTTTTTCTCTCTCATATGATGTACGTACAGCAGCAACAATGGTTGGCAGAGACTTGCTCCTCCGCTGCTTTTGGCGGACGCCTGCTCATCCGGTGAGATAGCGTGCTGGATAGCGTGGGCTGCTGCAGCCTCTTCTTCGACAAATCTATTCCTATTATTATACGCGGCAGACCGGTTAGAATAAATTAGTTGTAGGTTTTTAGAAGTTAATTCCAACTAAATCAGCTGACTGGACGATGACAAGGCGAGCTAGAGTGGCGTTCCACGTCAGACTAGGGACAAAGTTGAGCCAAAATTGAACTAAGGACAAAGTTGAGCCAAAATTGAGCCGACTGCGAAAGTTTGAGGACAAGAATGGTCGTTTTCGTAGTTTACGGGCGAAATTGAGCCGGTTGTGAAAGTTTGAAGACTAGAATGACCGTTTTCGTAGTTCAGAGATGAAAATAAGCTTTTGGCGATAGTGCGATGGTTCGAGGACGAATTTGGCTATTTTTGCCTTTATGAAACTACATATCTCTCACTACAAGAGAGATATATAAAATTTGTGAACAATGATGAACCACTATGTCAAATGCACAATTGATCAAACAACCAAAATAAAATGAAAATTTGAACTTGACAATTTTTTGATTTGAAATCATCTTTGTCATGCAAAACTACATGTGAATTTAAAAGTTTAAATTTTAAATTTTTCAAAAGTCCCCAGATGAAAAAATAACAAAAACAAACTTTGTAGATCTCGAAAAGTTATAAAAACTTTATAGTTGATAATTTTTAATTTAAAATCATCTTGTCATGCAAAAGTACACTTGAATTTCTCAAATTTAAAATTCAAATTATGTAAACGATCTCGAATGGAGAAATTTCCTAAACTAAAAGTGTACTCTCAAAAAGTTATGAAACTTTGTAGTTAATAATCTTTTGGTTGAATTTGTTTAGGGCCTCAAACAAGTAACTACATTCAGTTTAGTATAATATGTGGGGAACCAAAACTATATATGGACACATGTGATAGTATAGTGCAGTAGTTGGGGGAGATACTACGCGAGAGAGTGGTCGGGTTTGAATCCCACTGGTTGTGAAGCATGTGATTTTCGTGCAACCGAGACGGGCGGGTGTTGATCGAGATGGGCCTCTTCTGATTAAAAAAAAATCTAATTTTTTTAGGCTTTTTGGTTCGAATTTGGCTTTGCCGACCATTTTTTACTAAGTGATCTTTGCCGAGTGTGGCACTAGACAAAGCTTTTGCCGAGTGTAATATGGGTAGGCACTCAACAAAGAAGCCGAATCTGGTAGTGAACTTTTGATATAGAATTAATATGTATTTTAGTTATAATAGTTTTGTTATTATTGGATCATACTAGGTGGATTTGGACTTAATAAGAGCAATTGGATTGGACATTGGTCATGCATTTGGACTTGAAATTTTTTTACCCTAGATTTTATAATTGAATTTATTAATAAGGATTTCGTTGTTATTCCGTTGTCACCTCTAAACATGCCCAAAGAGTACCAAATAAATGGATACCTACATTTATGGTCACATAATTGGATATACATATTATTAATGCACACAAAGGGTTCACAAAATCAGAGTCATATGTACAAATAATTTCTTCAATTCATAGCATTGTAAGAAAAAAGAAACAAAAACGTACACTCATAGCATTATTTATTTTGTCGTATGAAGCTCTCGAAGTTCCCATGCTCCATGTTGAGGAAGATGTATAAGGCTGGCATTTTTGTTGCGCCGTTTGCGGAGGAGTGAATACACTGGGTAGGCTGCAATGTAGGCCAGAACAGGGATGACGAGGCCGATGACGTTCTTGGTCGTCTGAATGTCCCTGTTGCTACCTGCTGCGTAGGCAGCTAGGAGGCCGAGCATGTCCAGCAAAATGGCTATATGCATCGGCCACAGCGGCAATTTCTTGATATCATGCAGTGTCGACCGAAGTAGCAAGACGATGACTACAATGGACGCCACAAAGGAAGTAGAGTTGCTGTAGAAGAAGGCGAGGTACCGGCGCTTGTTGATGTCATGGAGAACCGGATCGCCGGCGACATGCCCATTTTTGTCATCCGGCCATAGTCCACCCGGCGGTTTCAGGCCAGTCTGATATGTCACACTGGCAGCAAGGATTCCCAGCAGCATCAAGTACTCACGCAGGCTCTTCTGCTTGTCGTCGTTGCTGCTGGTTCCAGCAGGAGCAGTGCCTTGGCCTTGGCCACCAACTCCTCCTCCTCCCTGGGCTTTATTTCCATCTCCACTAGCAGAAGCAGCAGGAGCAGTAGCAGGAGCAGGAGCAGAAGCAGAAGCAGGAGCAGGAGCAGGAGCAGACGTAGCAGAAGCAGACGAAGAAGGGCCAGAGAATTGTATATCTACTTCTCGGCCTTTGCACTTGCAATTCCTCCAAATAATGAACACCTGCACGGTCACAAACACGAAAAGCGCAATAGCCAGCGCAATTGCCAGCGCTAGGACGTAGATGGAGGTGAGCAGATGCCGGGAGCTCCCCGCGGTGTAGGCACCCACCACACCAAACATGCCGGCCACCATGCACACGTAGAGCGCGTAGCATCGTATGCCGATCCTGTACAGGGTCGGGTTCACCAGCAGCAGGATCAGGGCCACAGATGTCATGAAGCTCGCCGCGTTGCAGTAGAAGAAAGCCTTGTAACGCTTCGGGTAGTTGTCAAGGAGCACCGGGTAGCCCGCGTTGTGGCCGGAGTTGTCGTTTGCCGACCAGAAGCCTCCCGGCGGCGTCAGCCCGGCCTGGTAGGTCAGCGTCGCGACTAGGATCGCAAGCAGCAGCAGGACTTCACGCTTGTCCTCCAGTTCTTTAGGATCATCTTCAGGCTTCTTGTCGTCGTCGTCGTCGTCTTTATTTTGGTCCAGTGTGAAGAAGATTATGTGGATCACCACGTAGACGAGGACGACACCTGCCAAGGCGACGACATAGACGGAGGTGTTGGCGTCCCTGCAGCTCCCTGCAGCGTACGCACAGATGAGGGCGAACAGGTCCAGGATCATGGCTGCTTCCAGTGTGTGGCGCTGAAGGAGGAATCTGCTTTGGACCATGATGATGACAACCAAGGATGCCACAAAAGCGGCCGAGTTGCTGTAGAAGAACACCTTGTAGCGTGCAGGGTGAGTCGTGAGGAGCACCGATTCGCCGCCCTTGGGTCCATCTTGCCAAAGGCCGCCCGGTGGGTCCAGGCCAGCCTGGTAAGTGATGCTTGCAGCAAGAGTTGCCAACAACATCACAAGCTCACGTGACTGCTTGCTGCTCGCCACTGCTTCTTCGGCGCCATCTTGTGTACCACCACTGCTCCTGCTACCACTATGTCGTCAATCCATATTGGTGCTAGTTTAATTAATTCTAAGCACTCCATGATATGTAAAACAGTATTATTTCACATATATATAATCATGTGATATAACAAATTCAACAATTTCAGTGACAGGATGCACAATTTGAGTTTCAATAGTAATTAACACGTGGAAAAATATATAATACTACTAGAACCTAAACTCTATCTAACACTATTAGAGAATAGACTTTTTGAACCATATGCAATTTTAGCTTTAGTCCCGGTTGAAACAACCAATCCGGACTAAAGATTATCTTTTAGTCTCGGTTCATATCACCAACCGGGACTAAAGATCTTGATGCTTTAGTCCCGGTTGGTAATACCAGGTAGACCCTTTAGTCCCGGCTTGTTGGTGTTACGTTCAGACTACTAGAGTGAATTTAAAAGGAGAGAGTATCTTATGTAAGTTAGATGTGTGTGGGAGTTGAGATGGTAGAGCATGCACAAGGGCTAAAGTGGGAGGTCTTGGGTTTGAATCTCCACAACAGCGCAACTTTTTTACCTAATAATATCTTTTAGCCCCAGTTGTGAGAACCGAGACTAAAAGTGAAGGTCTTTAGTCCCGATTCCCAAAACCGGGAGTAAAAGGGGTTGAAAACCGGGACTAAAGACTAGTTCTTTAGTAGTGTAATAAATAAAATAAATTTTAAATAAAAACACTAGAGTTTCTACTTAACATGTGGAAAAAATTACACAACTCATTAAAAGTCAAAAGCTAAACTTTGATTCATAAAGTAATAGAAAGGGATGCATGCAACGGGAGCTTATATATTTTTTTTTAAGATTTAGTTCAACTAAACGCATATCATGCTAGAAAAAACAATAGATACTACAAATTCTAACTAGAGGTCCTAAATGAAGCCTCTACATTAATCCTCGAGACATGATAGGTAAACAAAAGATATATCCAACAAATTCTCACAAAAATCCAAAACTTCAGACAATCAATTCAATATAACTTGCTAATCACATTGATAATAGTAGCTATTTGATATTTTCCATTTGCTAAATAATTATCCACCTCACTATTACGTAAACAAAATTAAAGTAGCCCATGATTATATTTAAACTACCCACATATGCCACTAAAAAACACATGATCTAAAGTATACCTAAATTTGTATCTAATTAACCACATACTCCTATTATGATAGATATAGTTTATGTAACCCAATTTTTAGAAAAAAAATAAATATTCTTTCAAATCCAAATCTAAAAATTATCAAAAACTTCTATTATTTTTTAAAAAATGACCATAGAGTATATACATGTTTATACAATACCTACCTATCAATATTAATATATTAATATTTGATTAAATAAACATACATATCCTGCCAACATTCATGAGCGATAAATATATGTTATGTTTCATTATAAATGATGTTTCCTTAACAACTTATATGCTAATGATACTAATAAATTATTTAAAGACATATTAGTAGTCATGACATGCAATTTATATAGGTTTTTATTTAACTAAATGTTTGACTAGTCTATATTAATAGTATAACCATGTGTGCACGTATATGTAATTCCTTAATAGGAAAATTTAATCATCTTGGGAAGTGTGGGAAACCTCTGGTGACTATATTTTTCTTATCCTTTAAGATTACTTCAAAGTAAAAAGTCAATTCTTATAAGAGTGAAGTATTAAAATTCCCTTGAGGTTAGCACTACTACCTCCATCCTAGATCTTACTTCAAGCTGTACTACTTATCTTAAGTAACATGGTGTAGTTTTTTTATGTGATTTCTTATGCTATTTTAGTATTTAAGAACATTAAGTATGACCTAAAATCCTTATTTTAGAAAAAGTGAAAAAATGAGGTTTAGGCCTTCTTTGGCAAACACGCATATGGCTTTCAGCTTCTTGTGGTGACCTTGGCAGTAGGTTAGCTATTTCTTTTCTCTCCCGCATGAAAGAAACAATTAGATGAGATAAGTCATACAAGCTAGCTAGGCCGGAGAGGCTTCAATGGCTTCTGCTACAATAGTGTTGTAGAAGTTGAAGCCATCGAAAACCCCACCAAAGGGCCCTTAATAAAAAAAATTACAAACAAGAGTTTAAACTTGAGGACCAAAAATCCATAGCAGTCAAATAAACATTTATTTTTTTTTTAAAAAAAATCAAAATTTAGACTCATGATATGTGATGCAACAAAAGCCACTATAGTTAATGGCAAGGTTTCAAACTAATTGTATATCGCCATGCAAACTAAAAATATCAATACATATGAAAAACATATAAATCATTCTCTTACGGAAATAAGTAATTAATAACTTTTTGAATTGAATATAGATTATGAAGGAGTATGTGTTATGTCTATTTTATAGAAAATAAACAAAGAAAAAAAAAATAAAGAATGTTGTATATTAGTTAAATGTGTTAAACCGTATATGTTTTAAAATTCTAGCCCGTATAAGAGCACGAGGGTTTATGGACTAGTACTACCTCTATTTCAATTTTTATAAGACATTTAACTTTTTTAATCCTAAATTTGACTACTCAGCTTATTCAAAAATTAGACAAATTTAAGTCATTCTTAAAGAATTTCTATTAATAAACCAAGCCATGATAAAAGAGATGATATTTTGTATTTTTTTTTTGAATAAAACGAGTGGTCAAATTTGGGATTGAAAAGGTCAAACATCTTATAATTTTGAATGGAATAGTAATAGTATATATAAAAATTAATAATATACCTGCTGTCGTCGAGGACCAATAGTCGCTTTTGTATGTATTTTGTAGCAGCAACAAACCGTTGGATTGCTTTTGCGTGCCTCATTTCAATCCTCAAAGACACCTGGAGGATGATGCCTGCAAGAACCGCGAAGCCCAGGCAAATGACATAGACGGTGTTGTCGCGCTCCCTGGAGCTGCCAGCAGCATAGGCCCCCACAAGGCCCACGAGTGCTATGACGACGAGCACGTAGAGTGTAACGAAGCGTGTGCTGACTCTCTTGGTGAGGTTCTTGTCCATGAGCAGCATGATGATGATGAGGCAGACGACGAAGGCGGTGGTGTTGCAGATGAAGAAGGTCTGGTAGCGCCTGGGGTGGTGGTACTTGAGAACCGGCTGGCTCACGCGCGGCGTGTCTCCCCAGAAGCCACCCGGCGGGTTCAGCCCAGCCACGTACGTGATGGTCACCGCGAAGGTGGTGAGCAGCATCAGGGACTCGTGCATTTCTTCGCGCCTGGTGCTAGGGTCGCCGTTGCAGTCGCTGTCGCCACCGCCGCTGCTGCTGCCGCCTTGCTCTTTCCTATTGTCATCAGTAGTGCTCCCCTTGCGCCCACCGCCGTTGCCGTTGCTGCCGCCGCTGGACTTCTTGGAGATGGCAAAGGCAATGAGAGCAGGCAAGATGTAGGCGAAGACGGTGGACATGAGCAGCAGGGAGTAGATGGTTGTCAAGCTGTCCCTGCAGCTCCCGGCGGCGTAGGCGCCCATGAGGGCAAGCAGGTCGAGCACCATGACGAGTCGCAGCAGCACGGCGGCGGGGGCCTGGCGCCTGTCGTCCAGGCCTAGGAGGAGGAGGCACACCACGAGCGACGCCGCGAACGCCGTGGCGTTGCAGTAGTAGAACACCAGGTAGCGCCGGTGCTGGGTGTCCGGGAGGATGGGGTCGCCCACGCGGTGGGCCTGCTGCGTGTCCTGCCACACGCCCCCCGGCAGGTTCAGCCCCGCGCCGTAGGTCACCGTCGCCACCAGCGTCGCCAGCACCAGGAGGTACTTCCGAAGCTGGTACTCCGTCGATGGCGCCGCCGCCTCTCCATGACCATTTTTCTCTCGCTGATCGATGGTCGGCGGCATTTCCGTTTATTTATATTTCTGTTTCTGTGTGGAGTGATCGATCGATGTGGAATCAGCGCTGCTCGGCTCATCGATCTATCGAGCTCTATTTATAGAGCACGCAGTTTTGGCATGCCGTGCGTGATGCACCAATCGCAGCCCAAGCTAGCTAGATGCTGCGTCACAACATTGCCGGGTGCCGGCAACAACGGCAGGCCGGCATTGCTTCCTCAGATCATCCTATTTTTGTTCTTGGAGCACTTTATTCCCGTGTCGTCTTCATTCCTCTATCACCGCAATCATCATATCTTTTTTCTTTTTCTGTCTATACTTGGAGCATCACCTTCGCTCGTCAGTCTTACATATTCAAGAAAACAATGTTCTCACGCAAGGGTTTGGATTCTTCGTCTCTCTGCACGCTCCTAAAAAAAATATTATTGAGTAACTTATTTTTTTTCTTGACATACTTGTTAGCCTCTCATATTTCTCCATTAATATACATGGTTATAAACAATTGAGTGTGACTTAAACTATTGAAACATCTTGTTCTTTGCGTGATTTCAAGTGTATACCCCTGTAATGAAGCCGTAGCGTTAGCACGGGTACATTACTAGTATACAATAATAATCCATTGTTTTATCTCAAAAAACAACAACCTTATTAACTTCAATGTGAATCTTCGATACGTGCAACCCAAGCAGGCTTCTTTTTCATACGATAAGAGGGTGTACATACAAATTTAATTAATAAAGAACTCATGTGCCTAGCTCACATGAAACATATGGGGCTGTTTGCTTCATGTCCTAGAAGCATCGACCAGGCTGCTTCCCGGTTCATGAAGCAAACAAAGTCTTTTATATGAAATACACGTTCATGGGATGCCAGTGCCGATGAGGACGAAGTAAAATAAAGATGGCTCGTCTCTCTTCCGTGTCTCCCACGTCACGCGGCTCCTCCCCGAATGATCCCTCGCCGGCTGCCCGCGGGGAATCTCTTCAAGCTGCGGAGGAGCTTGCCTCGCTGATCGCACAACGTGATGCTTGGCGACGGAAGAACCTCCCTGAATCAGGGAAGACCCCGAGGTCATCGGTTTGTGAGGTGGGTTCGTCGGCCTGCACGGTGGCGAGCCCGGTAGGGAAGAAAGCGGATGATTGCTGGTGGAAGGAGAAACTCATGGAGGCGAATCAGCAGAGGATTAGCAAGCCTCAGAAATTCGGTCCACCTTTCGATTCTGGAAACTGGTGGTTCAAGTATACATTGGCGAAGAAGGATTTTCCGTTCGAGGAAATTCAGGATGAGGGCATGGAACTCAAAGCTGCTCCAATTCGTCTCCAATGGCCGGGCCATAGAAGGTGTAGAAGCTTGGAGTCAGCAGAGCAAGCCGTGTTGTCCGAGATCAAGGGGACCAGAGAAGGGCAGATTGGGGATTGTCGATGGTTCTGCGCACCCCCCAAGGTGAGAATCATCCCGGGCATCCTTGGGAGGCAGCCGGTGGATTTTCCACGCGTCGATAATCCGGAGAAGGGTGAGCACAAGGTGAGTGGTGACTCCGAATCGGAGCACCGCCCAGCCTCCCCTGATGAGCGGGGTCGAGACGACCTGTCTCATGGGGCGCCGCCAGTTCTAGATCCCGATTCCATCCCCTACCACGGCAATGCACCAGTTCCCCAAATCTCAAAAGCCCTAGCCAAATTTGTGGGTCATCTGTGGCACGGCGTTCGTCCTAAATCCTTTGCATCGGTGGTGAGAGCCGAATCAGCTCCAATCATCAAGGTCCAGATGCAGCGGGGTGGAGGGCGCCGCGGCGGCTTCAACCATGGCGGCGGCTTCAATCATGCCAGGGCGGGATTTGGAGGCAGTGGTGGTAGACAAGGGCGCAGACGAGGAAGGTTCGTGCCGAGAAACAACTCCTGGAAACGCAAGGAAGAGGAGGCGGAAACCGGGGATTAGTTTATGGCTAAAGGTGAAGACAGGAATCGGGCTGAGGAACAAGCGCAGGTAGAAGAGCAAAACAACTCCAGATGGGAGGGTCAGAATCAAGACAGGAAGGGGGATCAACAATCTCAATAGGAGCAGAAGACAGATGAACCTGCGACAGGAGATGAGACTATGCTGGAAGGTAACAATCAAAAACAACTTCCTACTGGTGAGCAACACATTCCTGGTGATGATCAGAGAGTCCCTTGTGAGATATGTGGTTTGCTCAATCATAACACTAGAGATTGTCGTAGAACAGTTTGTGAGATTTGTGGATTCAACAATCATACCACATATGACTGTACCAGATGTGTACCTTGGAATGTGGGACCTGAACTATGTGCAACTCAAGTAGAAGAACAAAGCTTCTTTTTCATCAGGGAATGTATTGATCCTAGGGTTGTTAAGGAAAAGGCCAGTATTGTTGTTATCACTGTGACACAGGGTGTGGTCAATGCAAAACAAATTGAGATGGAATTTATGAACCTTATTGGTGCTGCTGCTTGGAGATGGCAAGCCAGACAGGTTGCAGATACTAGATTCTTGCTGAGGTTGCCTACTGTTGCCATGGCTACCCAGTGGAGCCATGTGAGGAATTTTACAATGAGAAATGGAGCAAGCATTATAATTGAGGCCTGGTCCCCATCAGTTGGTGCAAAAGGGATGCTACAATCTTACTGGGTTAGGGTGAGTGGCATTCCAGCTGATCAGAGGTCAATCAGAACACTTGCAAAAGTGGGTGGTCTTGTTGGGAAGGTTATTGAGATTGATGAAGGTGCTGGATTCAGATATGACTACGTGAGACTGAAGATAGCTTGCAGAGATATCACAAGAATTCCTAAGACAGCGGAAAGCACACTGGGGATGCATATCATTGACTTTAAATTTGAGAGAGAAGTCTTAGATGAGGATGGTCAGAGAAGAATGCAGAGTGGTATTCTTGTGTCCTCTGATACTCAACCACCGGCGAAGAAGGCTAAAGCAAACTTTGAGAACACCAAGAATCGAACCACTGTACTCAGTGAAGATGAAGGCAAGAAGGTTGAGTCCCATAAACATGGCAAACAAACCCAACATATGGTCTGGTCAGCACCTCCAAAGATAGATTTCAAGCCTAGGGGTCAGACTAAGTTATTGGCTGATGCTCAAAAAGTCTACAATAACCAAAATGAGGATGATGGAGAGAAAGTTCATATTCCAGATACTCTTGAAGATTCTGACTCTGAGGGGGATTCCTTTTCTGCTAGACTACAAAAGCTTGCTGGATCTACTAATGATGAGCAACAACCTCATACTTGTTGACACTTCTAACGTCGTTTCTAGAAATAGAGATAAATCCCTATCCCCAGCAACAGCGCCAAAAATGTTTGTTGGTATTTCTTATGCACAATTAAAATATGAAGGATTCCGCAAGCGCACAGAATTACCATTGTAGCATTTTACCGGGAGTAATCCAGGTATCGTTATTTATATTTTACCACTAGGAAACAATGGTTAAAGACATTGATAGTTCACCATCATGTATCTACTAACTAGTACACCAACTAGACCTAAGCAGGGGGTAAATGGTAAATGATAAGAGTTATGCACAATGTCACACACGGAGGAGAATCCTATAATATATGTAGAGTCAACTAACTTGAGAGGCCAATGGGAGAGTTCAAGGTTCCTATGTACTTCTCTATACTCGGGTTCTATTCTAGTTGATACTAGAATGTAACTAATGCATGGGTAAGTATAGCACATATAATAGCACTTCAGAGCAGCAATACCTTTCCAACTCTCGAATAGATGAGAAAGAAGTAGTTGGGGAAGGCTGCCAAAAGCTCTACGAAACACCAACTCCGACGTGCTGGAACATGAAGGCCACAAAGAGCTGTCACCCCTATGGGCTACCACAACTAACCATAAGAATTGGGCGCAACCTCAGGTAACCTATAGCCTAGACACCATGTCTACACTATCGATTACTACTCTAGCCACATATGATAACGAGAGCACCTAATACAAGCGGAGATCCTATGCTAAGATGCAATAACTACATTAACCATACAAATAAGGTATACAAGTAAATAGAGAAGATAAATATACTAAAGAATAAGTCTTGCAAAGATAAGATACAGAGATATACCAGACCTCCAAGGCTCCATGACAAGATCCGAAATGAAGCCTTGTTGACGGTGGATAACGTCAACTTTTATTAGAACTTTATACACAAAAGGATACATGAATACACACTAGTCTAGGGTTTTAACTGACAATTTCCACGAGTTTTGTGTATTCAGTATTTTTCAGGGATTATTCTAAAAAAGCATAAAAGAGGGATTAGAGTGCATAATTATCACAAAACGTAATCGCGAAGGCAAAACATCGTCATCAGGCTCAGGAAGCATCTAGAAGACACCCGAAGCAGCGGGGCCCACAGGGGCTACCAAGTGGGGCCGGCCGGCCCCACCCTGGCGCCGGTCGGCGCCCTAAAGTTAGGGTTTGCCCCCATCTTCTGGAGTCTTCTTCCACCGCCTATGTGGAGTCATCTCGGCCCTTGGTTAAGTCGGTTTGATCCTGCGGCGCACGTTCATCTCACCGGGCTATAAATAAAGGGGGAGACCCCCCTCCCTGGAGGCATCAAGTCATTTGGAGATCAAGCCATCAAGAGCCTTCTCTAGTTCATCGAGCCTCTCTAGTTCATAGCTTTAGCCTAGTTAGATTAGAAGTAGAAGAGTTCTAGTTCTTCACAGGATCTGGAGCCCCCGACGTCCATGCCCTGAGTGGGAGTTCGGTATAGTTCTAGTACTTTGCACTTATTCAATATTGTGATTCAGGCAACATTGTTCTTAATCTCTTATATATTCTTAATTGCAATAGTCATTGTCTACTTTGATTATATATCTAGGATAGTCATTCTTAATTGCTCGTATAGCGTTTACCCAAGCGATCGATGGGTAGATGGTAGATAATATGTAGACGTAGTGTTTAGATATCTTGTTTATCTGCGAGTGCACCCTGATGTGCCGGGTCGTGGGTAGTCCGCGCAGTGACAAATTGCGTTGGTTCCTCAGTAGTCCGTCCCCCTGCACGTAGGACTAGCGGAGGGGCACGGTCGTGAAGTTGGATAATGACTCTGTTTCACATCCTTCCTAGTTGATGCCCCTTTACATGTGATCATGATGTAGGATTAACTTAACAATGATTGCTAGATGTAATTGCACTAATTAGAGTTATTCATTGATGTAGTTATTGAATTACCTTAGTATTTATTCCTGAGTCTATCCATTGGCTAGCTATTACTATGACTAGAAGAGCTCTGATGTTTATCTATTTATGATGACTGATCATTATTTATCATATATCTTTTATCATGTGACTTATCCCTGTTATGAGTAGGATTCTAGTTATCGTTTACCTTTCGCATCAATAGTGTAAGTTGTAGTTATAAGTCCTACATAAACCTTCCCAGTGGTATAAATATAAATCGACAACCTGGTAGAACTCCCTAGGTAAAATGCTACAATGGTATAATTATCTGTCCGCTTGTAGAACCGTTCTTAGTTTATATCGATATTTCTGCCTAGTCATATTGATTGATACATATATATATATAAACGTATATTTATCCTTAGCATATACAATTAGGGATGACAACCTAGTTCATGCTTAGGGATATGGGTGGGAGATAAGTGGCTAGTTGTTAATGACAAGTTAATTTCATACCATGTGTTTCTAATCTCGCTAATTAGTAATGACGTTAGAAATACCAACAAGCATTTTTGGCGCCGTTGCCGAAAAAGGTAGCTAGGCAATTAAGGAACACTGATAGACTTATACTCAAATATGTGATCGAGATAACCATTAACCCCTGCTCAAGCAGGATTGCCCTTATTTGTCTACTTTTATATCTTATACAGGGTAATGAACGACCGGTTTACGACCTTCCGGCATGCCCCCACAAAATAAGAAGAAACATAACAAATCCAATATTGAAGAAAGAGGTCGATGTCACAGGACTTAATTCATACCTCAAGTGACGGGAACAAAGATATTGCATCACTCACAAATTCTAGCATGTGAGTCATGGTAAGTATGATCAAATAAAGGTGAGAAAGTTTTGCTCATGGACTTCCAAATTTATGAGAAGTTATTTTTTGTATTCTACTGCATGTTTACTTTAATCCACATATTCACACTATTTAGTATTAAATTTTTTAGCCATAACTTGTTCCATTTCATATATTCATCTCACGTGCATTATAAAAAAACTCACCATGATCATGCTCTTTCATCTCTATCTGAATAAATCTCTACTATATTTTTATGCTACCTTTATTTGCTATGATATATGTTTAGGCTTTGAAGTACTTTCATAAATCTCTTAAATGAAGCATGGTGCTTAGTTTAGGAGTGGTGGTTTTACTTTTAAAAGACTTTTAAACTGAGCTCAGATTAAAATGCCTTCCTAAATTAAATTAGACGTGGTGTCTAGTTGATTTTTGAGCCAATAGTATGTTGTAGTGGATACTGGATATTTGGTCGGACTAACCCCTGCAAGAAAATTTTGAATTAAATCTGGGAAGTCAAGAGATAAGTTCACACCGGGGATGAATCAAGGTAGATAATAACTTTGCACAAGAAATCCAGCTTGTGAGTATTAATGTTTATTCATTTATCTTTTGTTACAAGTTATCTTTGCCTTGAACCATGCCAGATTGCAACAACAACATAAAACACGATAGACACAATTTATGCTAAATAATCTTAAACCATATATCATCTTGATTAGCATAGAAGAAAATCACAAAAAAAGTATGAACAATAAAACCCGTATTTTAATTTTACTATTCCCTCGGGTATGTGTCCATTAACATTTTGCAGGAAAGAACAACCTTAATCTATTAGAGAAGAAGTTTTTAAGTGAACATTATTGCATCTCCAATAGACCCCAGCTCATCACCCGCAAATTAATCAAAGAAATCAGGAAAAGGTTGATGAGTGAAGAGCATGTAATCTTCTATAATTTCATTAAATGGTGAAAAGGCGAAGAAGATAAAAGGAAGGCCTTGCTCAGCAAGACCATAAACTCTCACCAACAGTTCGTCATCACTTACTTAGAAAGATAAAGACATAAGGTACGTTTGTCCAAACCTCATGCAACATATAACTACAATTAACATCTCATACCATGTTGCTAATTTGTCTTGGTCATTTCTACCCTATGCCATGCTCAAACATAACTTGCTAATATATATATAATAAAAATGCTCATCTTGGTTCTATTTGAATAAATATCTTTAAGTCTTGCAAACTTCCTTATTCTATTATAATATGCTTTAGAATACTACTTAAACACTATAAAAAATCAAGCATACTTATATAAGAATTTGGTTGTACATATAGACTAACCCCATAGAATCAATTCAAGGTTAAGGGTATGCTTCAAAATGATATCTTTGCTTTAACCTTGATGAAAAAAGTTTTAAAATAGTAGTGAATCATTAAAAATATGAGCTAGAAATTAATCTTTAACTCTTAGGCAAACACTATTCGTACTTTGATAAATAGTATATTCCTTCGGGTATGTGTTGTCCACTAACCCCTTGCAGAGAAGACATAATGAGAGAAGCAGGAGGTCTAAAGAGTGAGAAATGAGTACAACATACGAGACAAGATGCTAATGAATAACCCATGAAACCAGAAAAAAAGAAGACCATTGAAATTCATTTACCCTTCATCATGCTCGGGTAACATCTTAAGGAATGAACAATATAAATAATATCAATCTTATTGGGCCCAAGGTTAGATGATGAATAAATTTCTGGTTCTATTGGTGTTTTCCCACCAGCAGAGCCCATACACTTGATCTCTACTTTGTCTTTATAGGCAGAACACACTTCAATTAAAGTGTGGGGAGACAATCCCCAAATTCTACAAGTGAAAGTTCTCAACTAGTAATAATGATGCACATAAGATTGGCTTTGAGACGTCTACAACAGAAAAGAAAGAAGGTGGCACCGCCATTAGAGCTACTAGTGGAGGCACCACCTCAATCCTTACCATCAAGAGCAACTCGAAGTACTCAATGAACCACTGCAAGGAGAAGTCCAGTTCGAAGGACTAAAAACATCGAACCCTCGCCGTGAGGTAACATCGGTAGTTATCTATATCTACTTTCTTACATTGTATGAGTTAATTTCTCTTTAGTATGTTTACTTTTCTATATTAGCAATGCATAGAAAATGACAAAAATAAATAGTCTTGCATTAGGCTACATTCATGCATCTTAAAAACTTCAAGCCCCATGTGAAATCCTTGTAGTGTAAAAGCTGTAGGAGTTCTCACTGTGGTGGCCTACAAAATAAAAATATATATCATGCATTTGCACTTTCTGCATACAAACCCATAAAATCCAAAATATATATTAATTGAGCATCCTGTTGCAATACTGCTATCATAAAAATACTTTAAAACCGCCATAACACCCAATCCTCTAAAAAAACGGCTAATCATTAATGTTTTATCCTCGATCATCGTTCCACGAGTTTTGGTGTTTTGTGAGAGCTTTCTGCAGGATGACTCCAAGAGCCAGCTTACCTAAGAATTGTCATCTTCATCACTTGAAGTACACCTTTCTGATATACTGCTAACCCCTGTGTGAATGAAGTAACTTCTTAGGTGATAAGATTGAAGTATTCCAGGCAACACTTGCTCTTATAAGCATGAGCTCCTCTATGAGGACCACTCAGCTTCAACAATCAACCATATCAAACATCTAGCTTGGGGGAGAGCATCCCCTAGTTATCAAGTAAGTATACCTATACGATTATCGAGTCTATCTTATAGTCATAAAATACTAAAAATATGTGGGCACATGAAGGTCCACGTCTGTTATGAGTCTTTAGTTAAATAAAATCTAAAAACCAATAAAAAGAAGTCTTAGTCAAGATTAATTATATAGAGTGCGTCTCTAGAGTCAACTATGAACTAGAATGTTTTATTAGAGATAATAAGTAGTTGCTCTACTGGAATTCTTTTCAAGTGCCTAGTTGTCAACCTTAAATTCTTCCGAGTTTTGGATATTACTGTTTTAATTTGAGAATTTACTCGAGTCCCAAAACTTGTGGAGGCATATGCTTAAGCTAAGTCTAGGTAATTGATTGATATGATTCATGAAGGTTGAGCTGCTATTTATCTTATTCTTAGCATTATTAAGTTCTAGAGATTTATTTTGAAAACCCAAAATCCTACATGATGAGCTCTTGTATGACAAAGTTTGAATTCCTACCACAGCCATATATAATACATATAGAGTTAGAAAAACTTTTTTTAAGCATTCATACTTGCTTGCTTTGCATTGAGTTTAGTCAACCTTTGTTGTATACCTCTTTTAAAAATTAAGATCACTTACACACTCCATCCACATATGCATTACTCCTACTCTGAGAGTAAGCGCAACTATTTTCCACTTCCATCTAGATCCACCTTAAAATTGTTTTTCGCCTACACTGGGAGTCAAACACCCAAAAATATATAAACCCATAGGACAGCCTTTGTTTAATTGCTCTAAGTACTTATTGCTATCTCTCCAATTATCATATTGTATTCAAAGGATGCATGTGGCTATGCAAAAGGAAAGTTATTGAAAAAGAAAAGGGAGTAAAAGAAGGACAAGTGTCCTAGCAATTAAAACAATGGGTACTTAGATGCCCGCCTCCCCTGAAAGAGAAAAAAAAGAAGAAAAAAGAGAGAAAAAAAAGAAAGAGAGAAAAGAAAACGAATAAAGATAGCCCATGTTTTCCCCGCCGAAAAGTTCTAAGATCAAAAGAGAGATTTATCCTCAAGGAGCAAAAAGTAGAATTAGAATTAGCCACTAAATACCTTATATACACCTATCCACCATGTTCCATACACATGCACGCCTTTGATTTGATTGTATGCCTTGACTCTCTGTGGATCCATTGTTTGGCTTTTTACAATATATGAACTCATGCGAGTATGCTCATCCTTGTTTAATGCCACTCCTATGAGCTCCACTATAATTATTAGTTATAGGAGGGCATGACAACATGCCTCAAGAAGATCCATAAATACCACGTATTAAAGAGACTTGAGGGT
Organism: Chrysopogon serrulatus; assembly: GCA_015844335.1. Classification (NCBI taxonomy): domain Eukaryota; kingdom Viridiplantae; phylum Streptophyta; class Magnoliopsida; order Poales; family Poaceae; genus Chrysopogon; species Chrysopogon serrulatus. The sequence continues at coordinate 63,773 of JADLZL010003191.1, read as the reverse complement.
GTCATACAATTAAGCTCGAGTTTTATTGCGAAAACATAAAGAAACTCCGAATATTCGTCTTGGAAGAATTTGAGACATAGTGCTTGACCTCGATTGTTCTGTTTTTCGATTACTCAAGACTTATGCAAGAGCAGAAAAGCCCTATAGTTAAAGGTAAAATGGGTAAGTTTGAAGGTTAGAACGCATAATCGCCTAATCTGGAGGAGAATTCTTGTTTGAAAGCATGTGTACTTGAAGAGTATAACAACATTGTAGCAACTCCCGATCCAAATATATTAGTGATTAGGCTTAGTTTGTTTGCCAAGGGACCGGCAAAAGGTAAGCTTGGGGGAGTTGTTGACTGTGGATAACATCAACTTTTATTAGAACTTTAGACACAAAAGGATACATGAATACACACTAGTCTAGGGTTTTAACTGACAATTTCCACGAGTTTTGTATATTCAGTATTTTCTAGGGATTATTCCAGAAAAGTATAAAAGAGGGATTAGAGTGCATAATTATCATGAAACGTAATCGCAAAGGCAAAACATCGCCATCGCCTCGGGAAGCATCTAGAAGACACCCGGCAAATGGGGCCCGCAGGGGGGAGCTACCAAGGGGGCGGTTGGCCCCACCCCCTCGGCGCCGGCCGGTGCCCCAAAGTTAGGGTTTGCCCCCATCTTCTGAGTCTTCTTCCACCGCCTATGAGGAGTCATCTCGGCCCTTGGTTAAGTCGGTTTGATCTGCGGCGCACGCTCATCCCACCGGGCTATAAATAAAGGTGCACCCCCCCTCCCTCCGGCATCAAGTCATTTGGAGATCAAGCCATCAAGAGCCTTCTCTAGTTCATCGAGCCTCTCTAGTTCATAGCTTTAGCCTAGTTAGATTAGAAGTAGAAGAGTTCTAGTTCTTCAAATGATCTAGAGCCCTTGGCGTCTATCTGGAGCGCGGAGTTCGGTATAGTTCTAGTACTTTACTCTTATTCAATATTATGATTCAGGCAACATTGTTCTTAATCTCTTATATATTCTTAATTGCAATAGTCATTGTCTACTTTGATTATATGTCTAGGATAGTTGGTTTGATCTTATTGAATTCATGTAATTGCTCGTATAGCGTTTACCCAAGCGATCGATGGGTAGATGGTAGACAATATGTAGACGCGGTGTCTAGATATCTTGTTTATCTGTGAGTGCACCCTGATGTGCCGAGTCGGTGGGTAGTCTCAGCGTAGGTGACAAATTGCGTTGGTTCCTCAGTAGTCCATCCCCCCACGTTAGGACTAGCGGGGCACGGTCGCGGTTAGATAATGACTCGCTTCACATCCTTTCTAGTTGATGCCCCTTTACATGTGATTATGATGTAGGATTACTTAACAATGATTGCTAGATGTAATTGCACTAATTAGAGTTATTCATTGATATAGTTATTGAATTACCTTAGTATTTATTCCTAAGTCTATCCATTGGCTAGCTATTACTATGACTAGAAGAGCTCTGATGTTTATCTATTTATGATGACTAATCATTATTTATCATATATCTTTTATCATGTGACTTATTTCTGTTATGAGTAGGATTCTAGTCATGGTTTACCTTTCACATCAATAGTGTAAGTTGTAGTTATAAGTCCTACATAAACCTTCCCAGTGGTATAAATATAGATCGACAACCTGGTAGAACTCCCTAGGTAAAATACTACAATGGTATAATTATCTGTCCGCTTGCAGAACCGTTCTTAGTTTATATCGATATTTCTGCCTAGTCATATTGATTGATACATATATATATATAAACCTATATTTATCCTTAGCATATACAATTAGGGATGACAACCTAGTTCATGCTTGGGGATGTGGGTGAGAGATAAGTGGCTAGTTGTTAATGACAAGTTAATTTCATACCATGTGTTTCTAATCTCGCTAATTAGTAATGACGTTAGAAATACCAACAAGCCTCTCAACCCTACCTCTCAAGTTACTAAACTATTGCATTGAAGAGTCTAGCACTAATCTCCCTAGTGTGTTGACCTCTATGAGAGTATTATCTTCAAAGGGACACCTCTCGAATGGATCCTAACGAATAATGAATTAGGGTTTCATGGGGAGTGCCCCCGGTTCTAGAGCTGCTTTTATAGACCCGAGCGATTAACGTGAGCCCTTGGATCAAACCGACATCAGCGGACGGCTGAGATTCTTCCTCAAAGGAGATGGAACCCGTGGGCCGAAACTGGGCCAAAATGGCCAAAATCACAGACCGGCCGGTCTAGGGGTGGGACCGGCCGGTCTCCCCCTATGACAGGTGGGCCCCACCTTCCACGGTGTGGTTTCTGGTGTCTTCTAGATCCTTTCTGTGCAGGTGCCGCTTGCAGGTGTGATATCTTTTTGTTCGGGAGTCCAAATATAGCAAATGATATGTCCGTTTCGATCGTCTCGACGAGCCGGTTGCAATGGTGCATTCTAATCCATTATTTGAGATACTTTCTACTATCATATTGGTCAACTTTGGTAGCTTTTCCAGTATGTACCTGTAGAAATATAGATTCACCAAAACTCGTGGAACTCATTAAATCAAAACCCTATACCTGTGCTCTGTGGTTCATTTCATGTCAACTTTGATGATAATTGATGGCTTATAATTGATATTAATAACTGTCAACAAGTTCCCCCAAGCTTAACCTTTGCTAGTCCCTTAGCAAAGCTAAACTTAGAAATAGATATAGATGTTTGTAATTCTTAGAGCATTGTCGTAACCTCAAAGTAACTCCTCAAAAGTATACCTGCATTCAGACAAAAATTCTCTTCCAAGCTTAAGAATAACTGAGCTGACTTTCAAACTTACTCATGTTACCTTTGACTATGGGGCTTATCAGCTCTTCCTTGGGCCTTGAGTACTTGACAGATAGAAATATCCCGCCCAAGCATTATGTCTCAAGCTTTTCGCTCAACTATCATTCTAGAGTTTTTAAGGGTTTTTAAATAAAACTCAGAGTTTCCCATGTATGACACTCTCAAGTCTCTTAATATATGTGCTATTTGTGGGTTCTCACCAAGGCAGTGATGATGGTTGCCTTTCTTTTCATCCTATAACTAAAGCTTATGTGGAGCTCATAGGTAAGGAGAAAACTTGAAAGAGCAAACTTGCAATGCATATATTATAAAGTCAAACAATGGATCCATGGAGAAACAAGTCATACAGTTAAATCAAGATGTATAGGTGGAAGGATATGATGGATATATGGTGGAACCTTATTCTACTCAGCTCCTTGAATGCCTATCTCTCTCTTGGACTTTGAACACTAGCCAGAGGTAATGAGCTATCTTTTCTTTTCTCAAGGAGTCAGGCATCTAAGTACCCATTGTTTTCAGCACTTGGACACTTGTCCATTTTTCTTTTCTTCACCCTTTTTCTTTCTCTCTATTTTTTTTCTAATATCTTTTTGCATATCTCATAGCACTCCTTTTGGCATTTAAGGTATTGGAGAGATAGCAACAAGAACATGGAGCATTTATTGGGTGGCTATCCTAATGGAAATATTTTTGGTGTTCTCTCCTAGTGTGGGAGAAATACATTTTTTGAAATGGATGTAGATGAAATGGCATGTTATTGCGCCTACTCCAATATAGAGTAGTGCATATGGAGGTGGATCTTGATTCAAGAGCATGACAAATTTCTCACTAGGATCACAATGGTTGATAAAACTCAATGCATGACAAGCAGCATGTATGTGGAAGTTTAACTTGCCTATCTCATCATGTTTGGCTCTGGTGGGAATGTAAGCTTTGTCATATAAGAACTCATCATTTTTTTATATTTTTCAAAAGGTAAATCTCTAGAACTCTAGTGTCACTTAGAACAAGTTAGATAGTAGCTCAGACTTTCTTAATCTTATCAATCTAGACTTAGTTCAAGCATATGCAACCCACAAGTTTTAGGCTCAGAGCAAATCTTCATGTCAAAATAGTTGGAGCCAAAACTTGAGAAAACTTATGTCTAACTCTAGGCACTTCAAAGGTGTTGTAATAGAGCAGCTTATCATCATTTTAGATCATCTCAAGAGCTTCCTTTTTATTGACTCTATCTAGACACATATTTTTATTTGGTTTTTCATTTTTCAACGACTCATACTATATAAGACTCTAAAGACTCTAAAAAGCATGGACCTTCATGTGTCCATATATTTTTGGTATTTTTAAGTTTTCTTATGATACTATGGTGAACCTTCATGCGCTCACATATTTTTGGCATTTTTCAATTTTTATGACTGACTCGATAATCGTATAGGTACACTTACCTGGGTACCTAGGGGATGCCTTCCCCCAAGCTAGTTGTTGTCGTGGTTGAGCATTGAAGCTGAGCAGTCCTCTCGATGGAGCTCATGCTTGCAAGAGCTGGGGTAGCCGGGAACCTCAATCTCATCCAACAAGAAGTTGCTTCCTCTACACAGTGATTAGCTGTGTGTTGGGGAGGTGTATTTCGAGTGATGTAGATGATGATTCCTAGGTGGACTAGCTCTTAGAGTCATCCTGCAGCAAACATCTCACAAAACACCAAAACTCGTGGAATGGGTTAGGATAAACAGTTAGTGGTTAGCTATTTCACGGACTGGTTGTTTTGAGAGGTTTTCAAAGGTTGTTACAGTGCGTATAGTGCAGCAAGATGCTCAATGATTATTTTTGGTTTTTTTATCAAATAGAAAGGAAATATGCATGCTCAATGATTATTTTTGGATTTTCTTTTTATCGAATAGAAAGGAAATATGCATGCTATTTTTTATTTTATTTTTTAGGCCACCACAGTGAACACTCTTTTAGTTTGCACTATAGGGATGTCACATGGGGCTTTAAGTTTTTCCAAATATTTTTGTCGTTTTCTATATAAGAATGATAAAAACTAACTATGAATTAAAAGTGCAAGAAAGTAAATAGATAACTACCATTGTTACCTTATGGCAAGGGTTTAGGGTTTAGAGTCCTCCTGACAAGACTTCTCATCGTCCTCACTCCTGGGGGGCTTCATCGGATCCCGAGGATGGGGACCCTGACGCTAGACCTCCTAGTGATAATGACTCAGTTGAAGAGGTTACCTTTTTCTTCCATACCTTTGTAGGTTGGGATGTTCCTTAGGTATAGTAGATTCTTCTTTGATTGCCTCCTCCTCAATGTTGGTCTTTTGAGAGTGATTCCTCCAGCGTTGGCGCCTCCTCTTGGATAGGGTGAAAGCTACTAGTCCAGGAGAGTTATAATCTTTAAAATGACAGTGTACCTTCTCTCTTGGGAATTGGAAGTGGATTTGGCCCGATCCATTATAGATGATGGTGTTGGTAGTTCTGAGGAACGGCCTCCTAAGGATGATGGGTGTCTCATCTTTTTCTCCCATGTCCAGTATCATGAAGTCGGTCGGGACGTAGTGAATGTGGATTTTGACCATAATGTTCCTCGCTACTCCCTTCGAAAATCTCATCATGTTGTCCACCAGCTGCAGCTATTTTGCACCATCTGATCTAGGAGATGAGGATGCGGACGATTACATTTTCTTCTATCAACCTCTCTTGATCTTTACAAGTTTTGGGTTGATGTCCATTGGAGCTGCAAACTTGAGTTCTTCCTTGATTTTCTTTGTCTTCTAATGGCGGGTGGAAAGTTTATTCTTCTTTGATGATGCACCAACCGTCTTGATGATCGAGGAAAGAACTCCATTAGTACTTGCATGAGAGTTTCATCTCTAATGACTTGTGGGTGTCATCCTCCTTCCATGATTGTTCACAGACTTGAGAGGCACCATCGACATACCATCATTGATGACTGATGTTTATTGATATAGGAATGCTCACTATGATGTAGTGAGATCTCGTCATCCTGGTCTTTGTTGTCGGCATTCAGGTGTCCTCAAAGATGATGATGTGAGCAGGCATTAGTTTGGCCTATATGGGGAAAGTTGCATCCTGCTTGTCATTGCCATCCTCGCTTGAAGACATAGAGTAAGGGTCTCTCCAATTCTATGTCAAGGGTCCACATCATTTTCCTTAACCAACCACAAACTTGCCTTATGTTCCTTTGACTTGTATGCAAATATGCTTGGGATGATGAACTGTGGCAGAGCACAAAGGGTAGGTCAACTGGCCAATGGAATGAGCTAGTCAATCTACTCTTACTGGCATGGAGGTCTCTTTTGTCTTGCAGGGTGATTGGTCCACTATCATGGTGAAGTGTAGAAAGTGTTGAAGTATTCTTACATTGATTTCTTTCTATCTTGGTCTTTTCTATACACTTGTTCTCCTTCCTTTTTGTTTCAAACCATGAACAGACATTTGTTCTTTCTTTCCTACAAAAATGTTAATGGACACATACCCGAAGGATTGCAACCAATTTGAAACATAGGTTGTTGTCCATTTTATCTATGCTAATGAAAAGATGGTTTCAGGATCACTTTTAGCATAGATTTTGTTTATCATATTTTTTTCTTGTTTGCTATATTCTTTCATGGCTCAAGGCAAAGGTAACTTTACAGCAAACGATAAACTTTGATACTTATAGTTCTTCTCTCTAAAGGATGAGCTATGTCTTCTTTGCCCAACGTTATTGTCTACCTTGATTCATCTTAGGACTTACCCGAATTGAATTTGAGAGTTTCCTGCAGGGGTTACTCCAACAAATATAACCTATGTCTACACAAGCACTTTTTAGTTCAATAATCAAACCAGACTCCATGTCTAATTTGACTAAGGAAGGCATTTTAACCTAAGCACCATGCTTAATTTAAAAAGCCTATAGAAGTACGTTGAGTACTTCTAAATCAAAGCATACTGTAGCAAACTAAGGTAGCATGAGAGCACATAGAGATTTACTCAAATAGAGATGAAAGCATGATCATTGTGAGAATATTTTGTTTTTTTATTTTTAAGTAGAGATGCAAGTGCATTGTATGTGTGCAAGAAACTAAACATGCTGTGGATTTGATATGAGATAGAGTAGATGCATGGATTGTTCAAAGCAAACATACATTGAAATGCAACATAATAACTACTCAATAAGTTTAAAGTCCATGAGCAAGACTATCTCACCTTTCTTGATCATACTTACCATGACTCACAATGGACTCTATAAGTAGTGCAGCATCTTTGTTCATTACACGTGATGAGATTTGAATTCTTGTGATGATGATATTTTCTCCAATCTACATATGGTTAGAGTAATATATGTTTATACGAACCTATGAGATGGCAGGGCTCCATTGTTGATGGATCATGAATGTTCAGGCACCCTGGATTCTCTAAAATCTCTCTTGTCTTGTTCTTGTGAAATGTCGCCAGAAGGTTGAACAATTGATTTCCTGCTTCTTTGTAACATCCCTGTTAAACCTACACCCAAAAATCACAACTTTCAAAAACTTTTTCGAAAACTAACCTATGCATGGTGTGTCATATAGGAAAAACCCTACCCTAGTGAGTTGTATTAGCACCTAAGCATTTTTATAGAGCCATGTGCATTTTTCTTTTCCTTTACAAGCATATGATTTGCCTCTTCATGGAGTTATGTGATGCTTAAGCAAGCTATTTTAATTAAACAACTTATGGTGACATGTGGGACCCACCTTGACTCAAGCCCTAAGAGGCACTAGTGCACCCTAGGTAGGCCCCACCAGCAAAGACATACATGCATACACATGTGTACATACTCTGGTACCTAGCATGTTTGAAAAAGGAGAAAATGAAAATAGAAAAGGAGGGAGAAATTAGGAAAGAGGGGGGGAAGTAGCTAGCCAGCCCAGCTCGGCCTGCGCCGCAGCCAGCCCATCACCTTCCCCGCGCCCCTTTTTCCCTCTTCGCGTGCGCGGCCCAACGGCTAGCATGGCCCACGGCCACCAGGCACCGCGCTTTCCTTTCCTCACGCCCGCGTGGCCCAGCCCAGCTAAGACGCAACCACAGCCGCGCCCCTACCTCTCTCACGCACCGGGCGGCAAGCGGGCCGCGGGACCCGCCTGTCATCCCCTTCCTCACGACGCCTCTTTGCTTTTGCCGCGAGGAGGCGCCTGCCACGCCATCCCAGCCGCTCGCGCCCGGCGCAAAGGTGCTTGCCGCGCGATCCGCCACGTTCGCATACCTCCGCGCCGCTCCTCCGTTCGCCGCGGCGGCGTCGCCATGGGGGTCCCGCGCCCGCGGCCGACACGAGCACAACGCCGCGCCCTTGACCGCCGTGGTTCGAATTGTGGAGCGCCAGCCCCTCCACACCCACGCCGAAACCTAGAACCTGGCCCTGAGCCGCTAGATGGCGTCCACGTACCCTACAACACCTCCACGCCGTCCGCCGCGCACCATGATCGCCGCCTCCTATAAAAACCCCTTACCCGGTGCCCTAGAGGCCACCCCACCACTCTGCCGCCACTGGTGGCACCACACGCACCACACGCACCACACGCCTTGAGAGGAGGGCCGTGAAGGAAGAAGGTGGCGCCGGGAGGGAAGCCGCCGCACCGGAGCCACCCGCCGCGACGCTCTACCTCACCGGAGAAGGGAGACAGTGCCCCGTTCGGCTACACCAGCGTTGCGGTTCTCCCTACTCGGCAACGGCTCACCACTGCATCGCCACACCGCTGCACCGCCATCCTGTCTTCACCAACACCCACGGTGAGCCTCGCCTCCCCTGCCTTGCCGTCGACGCACCGCCGCCGCCGCCGCGCGCCACTCCGCACCAGAGGGCAAAGCCAAGCCGCCGTTTGCCCTTCCCACTCGACGCACGCAGCGACCACGCCCGCACGCGCCTACAACGCCCACGGTCTTGTCGGGAGCCGCCACGGCTCGGGAACGCCCGGTGCCGCCCGGCCAGACACCGAGCTGCCGCACGCCATGGCCGAAACACTACCATGGCACGGCCGTTCCGCCACACCGCAACCACCTCAGGCGCCATCGATGGGCGGGCGAAGCTTCGCGCCTGCCACCACTGCGCACCGACGTAAACTGTCTTCCAAAAAGCCCAGCTTTTTGAACCTCCACCCGCGCGTGCCGTAGCTTGCCGAGTTCGCGGCCGCGCCCACGCGCGTGGACCGACTCCGCCGTGCTCAATGGTCGCGTCGGCACCGCCTCAACCGCGCGTGTCACGACCCCCAATTGCATGAAAGCGGGGCCTTTGCCCCGCTGCGCCACGACCCACCACCTCACCACCGCCCGCCCGAGAGGGGGCGAAGAGCTGCGCTTGGTCCACCGTGAACCGGCACCGGGCTCACGGTGCACCGCACCGCGTTGGTCCGCGGTGAGCCGGCCGCGTAGACCAAGGCCCGGAGAGACCCAGCCAAAGCCGCGTGGCCACTCGCCTTTGCGACATGTGTCCTGGTCGGGCCGGCCCAACCGGCCCGATCCAGCCCGCCTAGGCCCAGTCCGAGCCCGTCGGCATTGACCGTTGACCGGAAAGTCCCACCAGTCAGTGACCCCACCAGTGCCGACCAATCAGGAGCTGCCACGTGTCACCTGTCTTCAAATAAATAAAATGAATTTCCCTTTTTCTTTTCAGAAACTGAATTAATCTTTGGAAATTCATAGAAAATCCATTTTAACTCCGAAAAATGTGAAACCAGTGTCCAAATTTTTCTAAAAATGAGCTCTAGTTCATAGGTCCATCCATGATTGCATTTGCTTCTTCTGGATTTCAGTTGCTTCTTTGTGTACCTCTATAGGAGCCGCTAAACGCGGTATTATGTCACGCTTTTCAGAGACGGAGGAGCCGCCGACTGAGGAGGGAGACGACTACGAGTACACCGAGGACCTAGGAGACGACCCGACCGCAGGTGCCACGTCCTACCCAACCTCTTAGCACCCATTAGACATGCAATTACTAGAATGCTAGTGCTTTACTACTTGTTGCTTGCCGCTGATGATAGGGTGCATGGTAGATTGATTGATTAAGCCTCTGCCTTGTCGTAACCAATCCCCTGCACACCCGCTGCTAAGATTAGACACGCGCTTAACATGTCTACATTGCTGCTACTCACTTGTTACTATCACTATTGTTGAGGATACATGCTTGTGAGTGGCTAAGGCACATGGTGCCGATGATGTGGAGAACCGGGACATCGGGGGTGATCTTGGCGTGTGTCTTGGGTGTGTGGTGAGGGTTGTGTCGACTGGGCAGGATCCATGGCAAGTCGTGAGGGCAAGCCTTGCCGGGGGAGTGTGATCTGGGCACTCCCCATGTGAGAGTACCTGTGGCGGGTATATGTATTGGGAGAAGGTTCCGGGGAGGAGTGCCTTTGTGGTACGATTCGCCTGAACGGAAGGTGCCGTGGAGGCACGGGGCATCGGGCCCCAGGTGAAGATATCCTGTCCAGTCCTCCTAAGGACTGATTGGTCGAACCTAGGGTTCATGGGACCTTTTCGTACACACCACTCGTTCCTGATGGGCGAGAAACGACTTGACGACTAGTTGGCCCCCTGCCACTACTACTAGGTTGATAGGTGATAGTGTAGGGAGGTACGGGTGTCGAGGCCCAGACCCTCCTGAGACAGCGTGGTGCCCCCCTGGGATCCGGCACCACGTCTCACAGTCTCAGCGTGCTGGTGGACTCCGGGGTGCCCCAGAGCTGAGTGGTAGAGTGGCATAGGGCCAGTTAGGCGGCGGCTCGGTATCAGCCTAGGCGAGGCGCATCGCCGATGATGGTGATATTGTGGTTCCAGGTGTACACGCTCTGCAGAGTTGATCGATCTATACGTATAGCCGTGTCCCCGGTCATGGACATTCCTGTGAGTTACCATACGTTCGTCATAGTGAGTGGAGTCCATTTCTCTTCTCTCCCCCTGGGTGTGTTGGATTCCGGCTTAGGCCGTTGAGGCGAGGAGGAGCGGGAGTCCTCCTCGTCGACTAGAGAGAGCGAGTGTGGTGAGTCGTGTGGAGATGGATGGATATGGATGGAGGGATGGGGAAGTGTGTGGTAATAAACGGGTTAAAACTTGACATATACTACTTTAATTATGTTAATGCCTAGGAAAACCAGAGCCTCAAGTAGGTCTTTTGCTTAGCCTTGCATCCACTTTCCACATAGCAATGCTTCATATAACGGGTGGGAATAGTGGCCAGTACAAACTGTACTAATACATTGTGGTTCAGGGGAGAACCTCGAGTGGGACACCGAGGAGGAGGATTAGGAGGAGTAGGAGTCTCGTACTACGCGCAAGGAGAAGACGCGTCGATCCGCCGCTACCTTTCTTTTGCTGTTCCGGACTATGTGTGAGTGTGTGATTTCCGCCTTTCAGGCGATATAATAAATTACTTAAACCTTGCTATTGTACTCTCTAAATTTAAATTCCACTGTATGCGCACTTTGAACCACTGATTGTCGATGATGGCGATTAGTCCTTCGCGGCTGTCACATTATTGTATGAAATCTGTGAGTTTCCCATCGAGGAAAACGCGGGTTGTTTCATTCTTCCACAACTCAACAAACACACACTACTACAGAAAACTTAACCGAGGCGGTTTTTTGTTAACCGAGGCGGTTTTCATAACCGCCTCGAACATAAGGTCATGGTTAATCGTGGCCTTAACCGAGGCGGTTAGGAAACTGCCTTAGTTAATGCATTAATTGAGGCGGTCAAATTATGATAACCGCCTCAGTTGATACTTGTTAACCGAGGCGGTTATCGTTACCGCCTCTGTCAGGTCATTAATGGAGGCGGTTATTATAGCCTAACCGGCTCTGTTATTATTTTCTGTCGACGATATCTGGTCGGGCAAAATACCTTGGGGGTGCCCGAGGTAGTAGATGAGATCGAGGGTGGTGAGGTGCGCGAGATCAAGAGCAAGAAAGTAACACGAGACACGGGTTTAGACAGTTCAGGCCGTCGAGGCGGCGTAATACCCTAGTCCTGTGTTCTGTTTGTGGATTATGATCGGGAACAATCTGTTTTTGGAGGGGGTCCCTCCCCGCCTTATATAGTCGGGGGCGGGGTTACAAGATCAATCTAATCTTGCTTTCCCCGATCGGCACACGACCCGGCCGACCAGGAAATCCTAGGTTCAAAGAAACCGATCGCCCAGATGATCTAGGCGAATCATATCTCGCATGCCGAGTCTTGCGCCTTACTCCACGGTCTTACGGTAGCGCTCGGCATGGTCTTCTCGGCTTTTGGACCTTTGCCGACCGCTCGGCCCAAAGCCCTCGGCCGAGGATACCGGGGAGCAATCCCCCACGGCTAGTCCCGAAAGCAGCTTGCGTGTCTCAACCCAAGGTTGGGAACCATTCGGCGTCTTCCTCGGTCTTGGCGGTTCTTCCGACCGACCGGTGTTCGGGCGGTGCGAAAAGTCGATCAACGGATCCGGCGAGTCGTGGCGGTCGGCGTCGTCGAGGCCGACCGGTGCGGTCTTGGAGAACACACAGGGTCGCTGCGCTTGAGAGGAACGCAGGAGGTCCCACCTGCCGTGGAGGCGCGAGCTGCTCAAGAGAAAAAAAAAAAAAAAGAAAGATCTCCGGCATACGGGTCCCGTGTACCACGCCGGGTCGCTTCCGGCGACGTGTGCCACGTGAGTCCCCGAGACCGGTAGTAGGCGAGGCATGAGACCGGTGCCGATCAAATTTGTCAAAGTATGAGTTGTTGAATCTTCGACTATGCAGTCCCCGAGACCGCTTGTCATCTTCTAGGGTCCAAACTTTGGCTTCGTCGGGTGCGGGGCTGCGACCAGCGGCCGAGCTTTGGTGGGCCGGCCCACTTGGGCCTAGCATCCTTCGGGAAACATCGCGTCCAGCTCCCCGCGGATAACCACGGCGGCGCGGCGCGGTTTCCCCACGGAAGGAAGGCGAAAGCGGACGCGCCGCGGCCCCGACACCGCCGTCCGTGATCCATTTAAAGACCGGGCATGGCCTTTCGGTCACACTCTTTGCCTTCCTCTCGGCGCCTCGCAAACCCGCTACCTCTTTCGCCTTCCTGCGCACAACCAACCTTTCTCTCCCACATCACCGGCGCTCCCAATCCGAAAACTAGATCCGAAATGGCCGGCGGCAAGGGGCAAAAGCGTGGTTCCGCGGGCGGCGGCGCGCATCGGGCGCGGGGCGGAGATCCAGAGGCGCGGAGGTCCGCCCCTAACGCTGAGGTGGGTGGGCTACTTCGACCTGCACGCGGGCGGTCCTCGATGAGCTCGTCCGCGACAGGAGTTGCCCGACGAGGCGCGCCGGCGGGCGCCCACCGTGGGTGAGTCCTTCCCCACCCCGGCGAACGGCAACGAGCTCGTTGTGTTTGCGGATTATTTCCGCCCGCGGGTTCGGGCTGCCGGCGCACCCCTTCCTCCGGAAGCTTCTTGCATACTACAAGATCCGGCTCATTCATCTCCACCCCAACTCCATTCTTCATCTTTCTGTTTTTCATCCATTTTTGCGAGGCTTTTTCTCGGCATTCCTCCCCACTTCAATCTCTTCCGTCATCTCTTACGCTTTGAGGGCGTTCACTTTGAGCCGGCTCACCCAAGGTAGTCGGTGGCCTCTATCTCTGTCTTCGGGACGGGATGAGGAACCCAAGATCAGGGACTGCCCCTCGGCTCTTCCATCAAGGGATGGAACACCCAATGGTTCGTCGTCGGCAACCCCGCTCCACGGATCTCCAATGAGGTAAGCGAGTGGTGGAGCGTCAACGCCAATCGGTCCGGCGGCCGTCATCCGCCGACATGGTGCGGGTGGAGGAGCTGCCGGCATCATCCGCCCCATGAACCTGACGGGGGGTGGCGGTGGCTATCGGCTTCGTCTTTGCTGCGGCGCATCCGGCCATGCAAGGAGCGAGCACCCCCGGTACGCAGTACTCGGGGACAATGACCCTACGCGTGAGGCGCCGGAGGCGATCTCTAAGGAGGTTCTCGTTCGGCTCACGCCGTTTTTCGTCGAGGTACCCAGCTGAGGAGCTCGGGTATGCGGAAGCCCTACACCTGGGCAATCCGCGACCGGGCGGTGAGTTTCTGCTTTGTTATAGTATTATGTGTGTGATTGGCCGACTGCTCGGGCCGCCCCCGTTTATCACAGGATCGAGCCGTTTATGTGTCGGATGTGCCCGAGCGACACCTGGCCGGCCGGGTGTAGACCGGCGGCGACCAATGGAGGAAATCCGCAAGATTGCGGAGGACACAGCTGAGCGAGGGACGGCCGAGAAGGCAGTCCCTGCGTCCGAGCCAAAGGGCCCATCGGCGAAGGGTGGCTCGGAGGAGGCCCTTCGCCCGGAGGCGCAAGAAGGAGACCGTGCCCCCCAAATGCGTCTGCTCGAATCGGAGCGGGGGGGAGGCGGGGAAGCGAGCCATCATCCTCTCTGGATGGCGAAGACCCGGGAGGACACGGAGGCGTTGGACCCAGCGCGTCCGGCGTCGTCGGCGTCGAAAATTTGTGACTCTCACGGCCGGTGTTTGAAAATGCCGACAGCGGGGGCGCCGCCAAAGCCCCAGCGAGCGGCCATCGGTACCCGCCCGACCCCGGCCGACCAGGCGGGCAGCTCTGGAGGCCCCGGCGTTTCAGCGCGGCACCGCCCGATCCGACTGTAAAGTACCAACTCGTTTCTTTTTTTGTTCCTGGTGTTGTCAGGTTTGCTTAGCCTTAATGTCTGTCGCGGTGATCCCGTGGAGAAGACCCCGGCCGTGCGGGGAGGGATGACCTGGTCGTCGAGACAGCCCACCCGTCTGGCCCGATCGGGGAGTGATTCGCGACCCGCCATGCAGGGCTGGTGAGGCGCGATCCCCGGCCACATTCGGAGCTGCGAGAGCTGCGGCCTTTGTTCGCCGGCCGGCGAGGAGGCGCTCCGGCAGCCTCCTCAGTGCCCGTCCCCCGTCCGCCCGGCAAAGGTGGCGCCACAGGCGGAAGGCCGATGTGGCGAGCCGAGCCCGAGCCGGAGGAGGTGGTACGGGGAAGTGCCAGCGCCACGGGAGGAGCCTGCTTGCGGCTTTGCCGCCGCGTTTCTATCGACCCCCCGGGTGAGCGGGTGGAGGTGGTGGACGACGAGATCGCCGTCGATGAATACCAGAATCGACATCAGATCTCGAGCGCTGCTTTCAGCCTTCGAGCTACGGTAAGTAATCATATTAATACGTTTGATAGTGTTGCAGAGCTTATGTCGAATATGCATGTAGGAGCTGGCCCGTGCCGCTGAGACGCGGGCACGTCTGCTGGAGCAGTCGGCGGCTGCCTACGAAAAAATGAAGGCCGACAACGAGCGGCTTCTCCGTGAGAAGACCAGCTTGGCGGAGTCGGTCGGCCTGCTCGAGCGCAATCTGAAGGCCGTTCGTGAAGACGACGACCGACTGCGCCGGCAGGTGGAAGAGCTGGAGCGTGAGAACGCTCGGCTCGTGGAGGCGCCGCTGCCAGCGACCGGCGCGCGGCGCAGGCAAACACTTTGCAGGCGCGCGGTGACCGTATGTTTTCCCCCTACCTTCCTTTCGGCGCTCTTGTGTATTCTGTGGCGACTTGTGCTCGGCCTGCGGCTCTTGAAGGCGAGCTGCAGCGATCTCAGCGGCTAGTCGAGGAGCTAACCCGTGAGGCGGCCAAGGCTACCCAGTCGGCGGAGGCAGCCGGTCCGAGCCTGGCGTAAGTGCTATTGTCTTTTGCTTTGTTTGCCCGATTGCCTGTGTCGGGGTTTTAACACTTGTTCTGCGATTTGTGCGGGAGAACGCACGGCGGCGCGAGGCGGACTTGAAACGGCGTCTTGCGGCCGCCGAGGAGCGGATGGAAGACACCATCGTCCTCCCGACCCCGCTGCTGAATCTCGTCGACCCGACGGGGGGTCTACGACCGGGGCGTGCTCGGGGAGGCGCTATCCTTCATGTCACGCTTCTTGGTGCGATGCCGGGCCATTCTACAACAAACACGTGTGTTTGTTCACGGAAAGCGACTGCTTGGCTTGCCGGCCCGCGCTTGGTCGGTCGCACTATCCCCGGTGGAGTTGTCCCGTGTCGAGGCGGGTTTTGCCCGGACCACGTCGGTTGCCGGCCAAGGAGAAGCTGGCGCCGAGTCCTCCGATGCCGCCGTCAAGGTAGTAGAGGACTGGACCTGTTCGGCGATCTTTGGCGAATGCGCCCTAGGAGAAGAGCGTTAGAATTGACTTATGTATTGCGTGTGGAGACGCTGTCGTAAATGATGTTAATATCACTTTTGTTATGCATGTAATGTGTTTGCCGTAATGCCCCTGCGTGTGTGACTTTGTCGTCTTGCGGACCGCCCAAGTTTCCTAGTATCTCATAGCGCTAAGGGTATGTTCCTTGTATTGCGCGTAGAGGGTACCGGGGGTCCCACGGGAACCGCTGCTGGCCCTTCCATAACGCTTGAGGCGCCGAGCTGCTAGCACGTGTAGGTTTGGGTCAGGAACAGGGTTGCTCCGATCGGTTTGAGTTAAAGTGCGTACTGGCGGTCTTAATGGCGTATAGTGCGTGGATAGCACATATGAAAAATGAATGCACGAGGAGAAAAAGAGACAAGACAAAGAAGACATTAAATCATATATATATTTAGATTACAAAGGGAAACAGTACATATCTTTGTTCATCTTGACTTATCAGCGTAAAAACGTATTAGGTGCTCGGCGTGCCGGAGTTTGGGATATCGCGCCCGTCGACTCCACCCGACCTATAGGACCCTGGTCGGGTGACTTCCTTGACGATGAAGGGACCATCCCGGGGGGAGGAGAGCTTATGCATGCTGCGGGAGCTCGTGCGGCGACGTAAGACCAGGTCGCCGACCGCGAAGGGGCGCTCCCGGACGTTGCGGTCGTAATAGCGACGGACGCCCTCTAAGTACTTTTGCCGATCGGATGCAAAGGCTAGGCGTTCTTCTTCTGCACGGTCGACGTCGTCGGCGCGGCCTCGGAGGTTTCCTCGGGTAGTTTTCCACTCTTGGCGATCGGAAGGCGACGTCCTCGTAGTAGGACAGCTTCCGACCCGTATACCATGTAGTAGGGGAAACCCCGTGTGCTCCGGCCAGTCTGCGTGCGCAGTCCCCAGACTAACGGTGGAAGTTCCTTGACCACCTTCCCGGGTGCTTGTCGTCCTTCTGGTACAGGCGCTTTTTAAGTGCGTCCAGGATCATTCCGTTTGCGCGCTCGGCCTGGCCGTTGGCACGTGGGTGCGCAACGGAGACATATTTGACCAAGATGGAGCGCTCTTCACAAAACTCCCCCAGGCACTCGTTTCCGTGAAGTTTGACCCGAGGTCGGTGATGATGCTGTTCGGGATGCCAAAGCGGTGAACGATTTCCTCAAAGAACTCGGCGGCCTTCTTGCTTGTCGAGCTGGCGAGTGGTTTGTACTCAATCCACTTGGAGAACTTGTCGATGGCGACCAAGACGTATTTAAAATTGCCCGGTGCGGCTCAAGGGGCCGATCTGGTCGAGTCCCCAGACTGCGAACGGCCAGGCTGACGGGATCGTCATTAGAGCGTGGGCCGGCAGGTGAGGCTGCTTGGCGAAGAACTGGCATCCCTCGCAATGTCGTACCAGGTGTTCTGCGTCGGCCACGGCGGTCGGCCAAGAAAATCCAGCTCGGAAGGCTCTGCCGACCCGGGTTCCGAGAGGCGCAATGGCTTCCACAGAGTCCAGCATGTATTTCTTTTTTAGTATCTTCAAGCCTTCGGGCTGCGGAACGCACTTTTTGCAGGGCGTTAGCGTTGGCGTTTGCGCATCCGAGCCCTCTACCGGGACGTAGTGCTTGCTCCGCCGTATCAAACGCTCTGTCTCGCTTTTGTCAGCCGGGACCTCGAGTTGGTGAGGTATCTGATGAACGGGGAGCGCCAGTCTTCAGCGTCAGTGGCCTTGACGAGTGCGACTGCCTTCTCCGCAGTGGTCAGGTTGGGCGCCGCTCCGTCTTGGCCGATAGATGGTGTCAGGAGGTCGTGCGCAAATACGCCTGGCGGAATGGCTGCTCGTGTAGAGCCTAACTTGGAGAGCCGATCGGCCTCTCGAAGTTTTCTTCGAACGATGTGGTGGAACTCAATGCCGTAGAATTTGTTCTCGAGTTTCCGGATTTCCGAGCAAAAGGCGTCCATTTTCTCGCTGGTGCAAGACCAGTCTTTGTTTGCTGGTTGACGACCAGCGCCGAGTCGCCGAAGATTTCCAGGCGTTTGATCCCCAGGGGATATAGCAATCTTGATGCCGTGAATGGCAGCTTCGTACTCGGCGGCGTTGTTAGATGCCTTGAAATGTATTCTCAAGACGTATCGGAGTTCCTCACCGCTTGGAGATACAAGTACGACCCACGCACCGGCACCGCTCACATTTAGCGCACCGTCAAAGTACATCTTCCAAAGGCTTTGGGGGGGTGCTCAGGTGGGACTGGTTCCTGCATGTCCGTCCACTCGGCGATGAAGTCGGCGAGCGCCTGACTTTATCGTCTGGCGGCTCGCGTATTCGACGGTGTATCGCCCGATTTCGACGCCCATTTGGCGACTCTCCCGTCGACCTCCTTGTTCTTTATGATGTCGCCGATCGGGTAATGGGACACCACCGTTATCTTGTGAGACTGGAAGTAGTGGTTCACCTTACGTGACGTCCGTGGGGACGGCGTAGATGAGCTTTTTGTATTTGCGGGTAACGAGTTTTGGACTCGTTCAGGGACCTCGCTTATGTAGTAGACCGGGCGCTGCACCTTGAATGCATGCCCGGGTTCGTCACGCCGACGACGACGACCGCCGTGGAGACCACCCGATTCGTTGCTTGCGATGTAAAGGAGGAGATCCTCGCCGGGTAGCGGAGCCGTTAAGACAGGGGGCGTCGTCAAGAAGACCTTGAGCTCCTTGAATGCCTCGTCGGCCTCTCGGAGTCCAAACAAACTTGTCGGACGCTCGGAGTAAGCGGAAGAAAGGCATGGCCCTCTCTCCTAGCTTGGAGATGTATCGACTTAGGGCTGCCAAGCAGCCGGCGAGCTTCTGTACTTCCTTGATATTGGTTGGCGGCAACATTTTGGTTATGGCCGACACCTTCTCGGGGTTTGGTTTGATACCGTGGCTGCTGACCGTATTCCCGAGCAGGGATTCCCGAGGAAGCTCAAAATGCACTTGTTTGGATTGAGTTTCCATCGATACACTCGGAGACTTTTGAATGTTTGGTCAAGGTCGGCGATTAAGCTATCGGCGGTTTTAGATTTTACCACAACGTCGTCGACGTAGGCCTCGACGTTGATGCCTATCTCGATCCTTCGGGCATGCTTGAATTGTCCGCTGGTACGTCGCCCCAAAGCATTCTTTAGGCCGAAGGACATCGTCGTGGTAACAATAGGCGCCGAATGGAGTTATGAAGGCCGTTTTGACCTGGTCGGACTCCTTTAAGGCGATCTGGTGATACCCGGAATAGCGATCAAGAAACGAGAGGAGTTCGCGGCCGGGCGGTGGAGTCTACGACCTCGTCGATGCGGGGAGAGTGATCGGGTCTTTAGGGCGTGTTTGTTAAGATCGGTGTAATCAACGCACATTCGCCATTCTTTATTGCTTTTGCGGACGAGGACTGGGTTTGCCAGCCACTCGGCGTGATACACTTCTTTGATAAAACCGGCGGCTAAGAGCCGGTTGATTTCTACCCTAATAGCCTCTTTCTTGTCCGGCGCGAATCGGCGGAGCTTCTGCTTGACCGGCTTGGCGGAGGATGAGACCTTCGGGGCGTGCTCGGCATACTTCCTCGGTACTCGGGCATGTCCGCAGGTTTCCATGCGAACACGTCCACGTTGTCCCGAAGGAAGCCGACGAGCGCGTCTTCCTATTTGGGGTCGAGGTTGGCGCCGATCCGAGTGACCTTGGAGGGGTCACCCGTGCCCAAGTCGATGACCTTGGTCTCCTTGTTTTGATGGAGGAGCGCGGTGGTTCATTGACCGGGATCCCTTGGTCTTCCGGCGGCACTTTTTTGGAGTCGGCGAGGCACGCTTGCATCTTGGCAGCGAGGCCGGCGGTCTCGTTGATGATGTAGTTTTCTTGCTCGCAGGCGTGGGCGTTCCTCAGGTCGGCGCGGAGGGTGAGCACACCACCAGGAGCTGGCATCTTCATCACGAGGTAGGCGTAGTGAGGGACCGCCATAAACTTGTGCGTGGCCGGGCGTCCCCAAGATGGCATGATGGGCCGTGGTCGAAGTCCGCGACGTAGAACAGCGAGGTTTTCCTTACGGAACCGGCCTGGGGTGCCGAACTGTACCGGGCAGGGTCACTTGGCCGAAGCGGCTCGATGGCTTGTCCGGGATGATGCCCCGTAACGGAGATTCGGCTGGGTCAGTAGGGCCTCTTTTCGGGATGCCGAGTTCCCCGGAGCGACTTTGGGAAGAGTATGTTCAAGGAGCTCCCGCCGTCGATGAGGACACGCTTGAAGTGGACGTTGCCGATCACTGGGTCGAGGACCAGGGGGAAACGCCCGGGGTATGGTATGTCCGACCACTGGTCCTCCCTGCTGAAGGTGATGGGCTGGTCGGACCATGGGAGGAAGGCGGGGTCAGCGATGGTTTTCTCGTCGGAGACCGCCATGACCCTCCTGGCGGTCAGCTTCTTGCTCCTCTTGCTCTCCATTGCGTGTGGCCCACCGCAGATCGTGGCCACGCTCTTGGACGGTGTTTGGTACGGCACCGTCTGGTTTCGGTCATCTTCTTTGTCGCCGCCGTTTTTGTCGCCGTCACGGCGGCGTTGGCGCTTCATGTCTTCTTCCCGGAAAACTTTGCCGAGCCCGTAGCATTGGCGCATGGTGTGCGTCGCGTTCTTGTGGATCGGGCACGGCTGATCCAGGACTTTGTCGAACTCGGCGTCGAGGTTTCGCTTGACCCGTGACTTGACGTTGTTCACGTCGGGCCGGCGTCCTCGGTATCGGTCCGAGCGGTCGCGGTTGTCGTGGCGATGATCCGGCCTTCGATCCCTCTGGTCGGTGTTGCGATCGTTGGGCCGAGGAGCTCCTGGCGGCGGAGGAGGGGGCATGGGCCTCTTCCCTGCGACGAGGTCTCTGTGGTGCCCTTCGGCCTCCTCTCCCTGTGCGTAGGCGTCGGCGGTTTTCATCAGCTCGCCGATTGTTTTAGGCGTTTCCTCGTGGAGCTTCTCGCGCAGGGAGTTGCTGTATGTAAGGCCTCGGATGAAGGCCGTGATGACGTCGGTGTCATTGACGTTGGCGACGCTGGTGCGCAGCGTGGAGAAGCGGCGAATGTATTGCGGGCGTCTCGTTGGGGCGTTGCGCCAACCTTTCGAGATCGTGGCGCGCGTGGCTTGGCGATCACACGTGGCCATGTAGTTGTCCACAAAGAGCTTCCGGAGCTGTGCCCGGTTGTCGATGGAGTTCTCTTCCAATCCTCATGAACGATTGTTCCAGGACTGGGGAGGCCAGCATGACAGGCAAGTAGTTTGCCATCGTGTCTTCCGTTCCCCCGCGGCAGCCTTTCGCTACGGCGTACGTTTGGAGCCACTGCTCGGGGTTAGCCTTGCCGTCGTAGGGCTCCACTGTTCCGGGGATCCGGAAGTGACTGGGCCACCGATGGGACCGCAGCCGCGTGCCGAGAGGGGCTTGGGGCCCTCGATCACCGGGCGCCCGTTGCGGGTCGGAGCCCCCATGCTCGGCGTCGGCGACGGCGGCGCTCCATCTCGGCGTTGTAGGCGTCCGCTCGCCTGGCGTCGATGATGGCGCGGGCATCACGTCCAGCATTGATGAACGCGCGGGCGTCGGCGGGCGGCTGGTTGATGGACGGGTCTGGCGGGTTGTTGCCGCCTCCGTTCTGCCGCGGTTGCGCTACCTCCCCGTCATTGTGCGATCGGCGGGACCGTCGGGATCTTCCCGATCGATGGCGGCTTGACCCGGAGGTGGAGGATCCGGACGGCATCTCCCGTAGCCTGTTCACCTGCACTTGAGCAGCCTTGATAAAAGCTTTAGCCCGGTTTACCTGAGGGGTCGGGGCGAGTGCCTCGAGTTCGTTGGCGGCGACGGCGAGGTTGGCGCTCGGGGTTGGCGCTACGATTTGTTCGTCGATGTAGACAAACTCGTCCGCCAGGTTCCTGTAGAGGTGACGCCCCGGGCCGGCCGCATCTCGGAGGAGACGCTGCTCCTGTTCCTCGTAAGCCACACGGCGTTCGGCTCGATCGGCGTTGCGCGCCTCGCGGTCGGCGCGATGTCCATCTGTCTCGTCGGCCGGTGGGTCCTCGTCCGGCGAGACCGCTCGGAGCATGAAGATCTGCGCCGGGTATACCGGGAGGGGTGTAATTTCGCTGGAGGGTTCCGGCCCACTGACAACGATTGATGTATCTAGATCGGATCTTGGGAGGCATCGGAGTCGGAACCGGGCTGCTCCTCCAGATGGTGTGGAGTGACTCGTCGTCCTCCAGCAGGTGGAGCTGTACCATGTTAACGGTCGGCGATGGGGTGTCGACCGGTGATGGCTGGGCGAGTTGTCGCCGTGCTACTTCCCGGTGGGTACCCGCGGGACCTTGCGGTCGGGGTGATGCCACCATGGTTGTAGATCTGTTCCTCCGGGGATGTCTGCGATGGCGTCCCGCCGAGTGGTTTGGGTGCCGGAGGAAATCTCCCAGAACCACCGGGGCCCAAATCCGGGTGGGTCGTCCGCTAGCTGCGATGGGACGTCCAGGTCCAGTGGGCCTCACCGGGATGGCCGATGGCCTCGGCGGCGGGTGGTCGGATCGGCGTGGTGCCCGGCGGCGACGCGCGGGTTGCCATCCCGATCCGACGGGTGGGTGCTCGCTGAAGTTGCCTGCGAGCGTGTTTTCGGCGAGTTCGACGCACTCGCGTATGCCTCCACCGACCCGGTCGATGAGCTCAATCAGGTCGTCGGAGTTGACGGGGTTCCTCTCCCGACGGGGGCGCTGCAGCGTCGCCCTCTGGGGGAGGATCGCCGTGGCCTCGCTTGGAGGCGTCTGGCTCTGGTCGGCCGGGGCCGACGCATGCCCGGTTCCATTGGATGGGATCCGGGGTTGGCCGTTCTCCCCGCCATCGTGCTCGGCGGCGACGGTCCACGTGATGGATCCGACGGTGAAGGTCATGCCTGACGCGGCGGAGAGAGCGACGGTGGAAGGAGTAACCATCTTGCTCAGCGACGGATCTGAAACGCACACCCCTACCTGGCGCGCCAGCTGTCGACGATATCTGGTCGGCAGCCTACCTTGGGGGGTGCCCGAGGTAGTAGATGAGATCGAGGGTGGTGAGGTGCGCGAGATCAAGAGCAAGAAAGTAACACGAGACACGGGTTTAGACAGGTTCAGGCCGTCGAGGCGACGTAATACCCTAGTCCTGTGTTCTGGTTGTGGATTATGATCGGAACAATCTGTTTTTGGAGGGGGTCCCTGCCCGCCTTATATAGTCGGGGGCAGGGTTACAAGATCAATCTAATCTTGCTTTCCCCGATCGGGCACACGCCGGCCGACCAGAAATCCTAGGTTCAAGGAAACCGACGCCCGATGATCTAGGCGAATCATATCTGCATGCCGAGTCTTGCGCCTTACTCCACGGTCTTCGGTAGCGCTCGGCATGGTCTTCTCGGGCTGGACCTTTGCCGACCGCTCGGCCCGTGCCCTCGGCTGAGGATACCCGGGGGAGCAATCCCCACATTTTCCAAATTAAAAAAATTATTTTTAGGTAATATATTTTAATCATTTAATATTTTAAAATACAAGCAGTATTAAATATAGCAAATACAGATCAGATGGAACACATAGAATAAGCGTTTAAAGGCTAAACATATATGACAAGAGATTTGATGTCAAACATCATTTGAAGTTCCAACATGAAGTTCAAATTACATGCATACACAGAGACACAAAGTCAAACACGTACACATAAGCGACATGAGAAGTTTATCACAAGCTAAGGTCGATCAACTAGTCGAAGATGTCCGGCAACACATAATCCCTCATGTCTAGCATTGTTCTCCATTTGCGTTGCTTCTCGTACTTGTCCTCTGTCGCTAGCTCGCTCTCTTCGTAGAAGAACTTGCCATCGACATGACAACATTGATCAGTTATAAACTTGCAAATGTCGGATATTGTTTGACCGATGATCATCTTGTCGATCCTGCTCCTCTTCCACCATCCCTTTGATTTCTTGAGCTGTCGGTAGCTATCACTGTACTTCCCGCACGCCCTAAGGTACTCACAAGCATAGTATCCACATAGAACCGATTCTTCAGGTTGTTTAGAGCACTACATGCACGTTATATTTGTAATACAAAATAGTTAGGCCATATGGAGAGCATGATAGACGATGTACTAGCACATATGAGATTCCTGATATATAGTTACCGGGAATTATCGCCTCAATTTGAGTACGTGTTTATACTTCAACTTCTTTTTCTTGGACCTCCGATCCAAGCAGTTGGGGCCTTCAAGGTACTTCCTGTAAGCACTGTATGAAAACCACTCGTGTCAATAATAAATTTGATACGATTTATGTGTGTAAATCAATGTGATGTCACTTACTATCGGACACAGAATTCAAAATCCTTGTACGCGCTTTTGTCCGTTTTCCTCAAGGAGTCGAATACAACAGCCTTTCCATCTTGAGGGAAGATCATAAATACAATCCAGTACCCCATGATGCCCAAGCTACAGCATTGAAACAATTTGGATCTCAACTCTTGAAATGTAAGAGGTGGTGAACCCTATGGGTGGTATACGTATTGGAAGAATCGTTTTGACGTACCCGAACTGATGGACGGCAAGGATACACCCATGTTCCTCGACCTTCTTCATGGCTTGGAGGATGTACTGTCCCTTTCTGTACCTTATCTCACTTCGTAGGCTTGTCCTGGTTTCTACCCGCTGCATGGGGGTCAAGTTCACCAACTGCGGATCTAAATCCGGTATATCGTAGCCAATGATGGCCCTCTGGGTAATATGCATAGGAGATAGGTAGATAACATTATCCCCAATCTCCTGATTTATATATGATTGCATCCTACAAGCACAAGTCTTGGTCATGGCATTGTTGTATCGATTGAAGAGGGCATAGGTACAACGATGCAATGCTATAACATCTTACAATGCAAAAAGGGTGACTTGGGCGACATCGAGGTCCTTGCGCCGCAGCATCCTATGCATGTCGTGGAAGGTCACAGGGAAAAAGCAATTCTCTTCCAAGTGGAAGTACTCCTTGGGGACCCTCACAACAAAATCTTTCATTCCTAACTTGGCAGCATGCATGTACCAGAGATGGAACCGTCGAACCTCCCACGTCTCCTCCTGGACTAGCTGGCCCAAGGGCAACATGAACTTGCCATGCACGTAGTTGTCCAGGCAGTCTAGAGATAGTGGCCAGGTCGACGGTGGCGTTCGCGGCCTGTAATCACGACTAGTCCAAAGGTTGTTAGCACCATCACAGGCACACATACTCTATAATTGAGATAAGCTGGAAAGTGTGTAAGTATATATACCTATCGAATGCCGTTGAGAAAGGGAAACTGTTTGCGATTTTATATGCCCTCCAATTCGTGAGGGGTATATTCGGGGCATGTCGTCCTCCTCATCTGTTGGCCTCACCGGCGCCAAAGGGCACTCTTTGGGTTGGCTTGGAGGCGGCGTGTCGTGCCCCGATGCACCTCTATTGTCCTCCTCATCTGTTGGCTTCATCGGCGCCGAAGGGCACTTTTTTGGATGACTTTGAGGCGGCGTTTTGTGCCCCGTGCACCCCCCGCATCTCCTTGTGGGTTGCCTTTGTCGGGAGATGGGCTCCATCGAGGACTGCTACCTGGGATGCCATCATTGTCATTGCCACCGTCGTCGTCGTCGTCGTCACTTGGGCTGTCGCCGGGGGGAGACGATGACGGTTGCGAGGACGATGTCTCCCTTTTTAGCACAATATCAGCTTTGTTCCAAAGCACGATGTCGCCGAGTGCTTGGCCAAGCGTTGTTGCACCATTTTCAGTGGGAAACTCAATTTTGTCTTGATCGAATTCATCTTTAGTGTACACCAAGAGCACTAAGGCGTAGTCAGGCGGGATCGGCTTGCCGTCGTATCTGTCTTCATCGTTTGGCGGCTTTACCTCTCCTTCTCCCATTTCTTTCTTCGTCTTCCCCATCCGGCCAAAGGGCACCAGGAGCTTGCACAGTGTTGGTTTTTTGATCTCATCGACCGGGTACCTTTGGTGTTGTGAGGTACCCGGCTGCATCTGTTGCGGTAGCTAGACGCTAGCTTGTCGAAGCATCTGTGACCGCAGGTCCACCATCTTGGGGTCGTTGCTCATGAAAGCTTCCTGTATCGACCCCATGATCATTTCCTTCATGGCCACATCACGGCCATACTGGATGAGCCGTTCCTTGTACGCCTGCCTCGTGCGGTATGAGGCAGCGTCGGATTGCCAGGACTCCACGGTCTTCCAGCTTTGCCTCGAGGACATGCCCCGTACACGGCCGTGGTGCTCTGGGTTTCCAAGCCCCTCGGTGAGGATGTCATGATCCCTGCGAGGTTCGAACAACCCTTCTTCCTTAGCCTTATTTACCGCGATCACAGCCTTCTCCGCCTCCTCGGTCTCTGGCTTGTTGTACTTGGTTCTGCCCTCCTTTAGCCTCTTCGGCCGATGGGCTTTGAAGTAGTCACGTGCCCTAGTGTCGAGGCCTGCTAACGGATCGTCCAGACCGGCAGCAGCTGCCTCACTTTCTTCCTGCCGCCACTTTGGCCTCTTAGCGGCATACCATGTCATACCCAAGTGGTGGTGGAGCGTATTCCTCTTTGTGTGGTCAGAGTACTTCTTGCTCTTCTCCTTTGATCCTTCGTCAGACACCTTCTCCACAAATTCATCCTAGACGTGACGCTTGATGAAGTTATAGTCTTCAAAGGGTGTCTTCCCCATCTTCACGTACTCGTTGTTCAGTGTGGAGCGCAAGTTGTGAAGCGCTTTTCCTGCAACCGCCAGTGCATGCTTCCTGCATAGAGCTTCGTTGTACTGGTCCGGAGGATACTAGAACCGCTTCTTCACGTCTCCCCACACTTTATCCTTGAGGTCTTTTGGGACTTTTCTCTAATCAAAGTAGGTGATAGGCACGTGCTCTCTAGCTATACAGGTGCACTGGTTGCTGAATGTGCCTATCACAATTTCCGGTAGCAAGGGCTCTCCATGCGGGCCTATCTGGTGTATGACATGCACCTTGCTCGACACTTGGTGCCTACCGTGTTGGCCCCTCTTCAAGTCTGACTTGTTGCCACTCTTGCCAGTACTCTTGCCACTGCCTAGTGCGGATGAAGAGCTTGGGGTGGGAATGGATGCATGCCCCTCTCCACCCTACTCTCCCTCATCGTGGAACTCCAAGCGCAGAGGCACCTATGATATCTGTCAAGCACAACAAGCATTATTAGCTATATACTTATGCGAGCGCCTTGATGCTAAGCTAGTAGTTATATACATACTTCGCGCCTTTGAGTTTCGGTATCATCTTCTGGATGGTATCGTGCTTGCATGCGAGAACTTTATGTTGAAGCCCTATGCATGTACTCCAGATCATCTTCTACATTATAGTTTGGGTCATCCTCGTCCTCCGTTTTGCGCTTCTTTTCTGGCAAAGGTGCTGGCACCTCCTCCTCGTACTCGATAGAGTTGCCCGATGATGATGACGTTTCATCGTGACTCTCATAAGGACTAGGCTGGGCGCCATTGTCCTTCGTCGTTAGGCTCGTTAGCCATTGGAAGCTATGAAGGAGACATTGTCATATAAAGGAAGCATATCACAAAGGAAACATCACACTTATATAAACGAAACATCTCACTCTTATATTCCTCCTCTTAAAGATTACATCATTTTTATTCATTTACATTGAAGTATGTATACAAAATTTGAAAAAAAGTACAAAATTTGAAGAAAAGTACAAAATGATTAGTAAATTTGGCTCAGATTTGCCCCATTGTCATCACATTGCCTCTAAACTGGTTGCTTGTATGATATACAAGCCATCCTAGTTTAGCGACTTAATTACAAGTATGGGGCATTTGATCATCATAGCCACTGCCTCAGTAAAAAAAGGATGAACATCATTGCATATGCCACTGCCTCAGCACATTTGAATAGGTTGAGACCCCATTTCCACTGATAGTAAAAGAAACACACCAAATTATAACAATAACGAGCCAAATTAAAAAAAATCGTTGTTTGCAGAAAATGGGCAGAAAGCACATTTTTAGCTTAACTATGAAGAAGGTAATAAGATCTTAAATGCATAGATCTTAATAGAGGGACAAATTGTATGCTACCTATTTTGTTGAGTGCAAAAAATAAGTGAGCAAGAGAGATTGTTTCAGTTTATGCAGGTTTTATTCAGTATATAATAACAGCTACAGTTTATGCAAGAGACTTGAAGGTACAGCCAATTTCTAACGTGCAGCCAATTTCATTGAATCCTTCAATACCTTACTAAAAAGTTACTACGAAATTTAATGAGAATACTACCTGAATATATTGTGCAGACCATAAGTCTATATATGCATTATTACTAACTGAATTCGATACAGTGTGCACCAAGACATCACATTGCACCACAGAACCTGAATAAAGACCAGAATTGGTTTAATTAACTAAGGACGGATTTAGCATGAATAAAGCATCCAGGTGAATGAGCTTAGTTAGTTCGACATGTGCCAATATACTGCATTTATGGAATATGTGAGCTTCGTGCAGTTACGGGCATGCAGGGAACAAACTTAGTAAACAAAAGGCATCACAGCAGGCAACCAGCAAATTGGCATCACAGGGAACAAACTTAGTAAACAAAACCTCGGTGCTTAGCATCACGAGCAGTGGCATAATTTTTGCTCGGAAAAATTGGCATCGCGAGCATCACAGGGCAGCAAGTAGATAGACCGAAAATTATCATCACAGGGCATCACAGGGCAACCAGCAAAAGGGGCATCACAGGGGAACAAACTTAGTAAACAAGATCGCAGTGCTTAGCATCATAGGCAGTGGCATAATTTTTGCTCAGAAAAATTGGCATCGCAGGCATCACAGGCAGCAAGTAGATAGACCGAAAATTAGCATCACAAGCAGCATAGGCAACCAGCAAAAGGGGGAAGAACCTCGGAGAGATGGACGGCGGATGGAGATGGCGGCTCAGACAGAGACGTGCCGGCGGGGTTGCCGTGACTGAGTCGGGGACGGCGGCTCCAAGTCCTAGTAGTGGAGGGGGAGGCGGGGAGGCGCTCAGGGAGGGGGCGCGGATGGCGATGGCGGACGGCGGCGACTGAGGAGAACTGCAGCGCCGCTAGGGTTTCTTGTCCCCTGCGAACCGCGGAAGGAGAGCGGCTGGGGTCAGCGGATCCCAGCGGCTCCGGCAGAGATAGGGGCGGTGCAGGCGGTGCGGGGCGGCGGGGTTGAGCTCACGGAGGGGGCGCGGAAGGCAGCGGCGCCTCCAGCAGATCCCGACGCTCGTGAGGCCACGGGGTCGAGCCGGACGGCGGCGGCACTCCGTCGGAGGTGAGAGGGATCGGCCGAGGTGGGAGAGCAGCACACCGGCGGCCACACGGTCGAGGCGGATGGCGGCGTCAGCGGCGCGGCGAGGAAAAAATTCGGCAGCTCTTCGGGGTCGGAGGCGGATGGCGAAGACTTGTGAATTTTGAAGGCGGGGAAAGCTGCTTATATAGGGAGCAATTTTCTGAGGCGGTTGAATAATTAAAACCGCCTCGGTTAATATTAACCGAGGCGATTGATTAACAATAACCGCCTAGGTTAATAAAGTTAACTGAGGCGGTTTTTGCAAAACAACCGCCTCGGTTAATTATTTTTTGTTTAATTAATTTGTATTAAATTTGTTTATGTTTTGGTTTAAATTACTTTAAATTTATGTGAGTCATAAATATGTGAGTCCTGCTTACGAATATGTGAGTCATAAATATTCCATCATTTGTTAAAGGCATTACATAAGTTATTATATAAATGTGTGACATGATAACTCATTTTGGTGCCGACGCTACCACGGTCCTCTTCTCACCATCGGGACGGCACCAAGGCTTCATCTTGGTCTTGTTGACACGGGTCTCGATGAGCTTGATCTTGGCTGCATGATTAGTAAAGAGCGACATCTCTGAGTAATTGTTGTGTTCTTCGGGACTCTGTACTCCATCTGCTCCCACGATCCTCTGCTTTCCTGGGACCACCACATGCTTCTTGGTGTCTTTGGGCTTCGCGAAGTAGGCTACCTGCGCAACGTGGTTTGCTACCACCCATTGGTCATCTTTGTACCCTACATTGCTGAGCTCCACCGTGGTAAGCCCAAAATCATCCACAACAACTGCCGTCGGCTTTACCCACGTACACCGGAATATAGGCACCTGTAGGTCACCACCGTAGTCAAGTTCCCATATCTCTTCGATCTGCCCATAGTATGTCATGATCTTCTTCGTCTTATCATCGATGCCCTCATATCGAACGCCGTTGTTCTGTGAGGCGCTCTTCTTGTCCTTCTCTTTTGTGTGGAACCTGCAACCATTGATGTCGTACGCTTGCCACGAGGTGATTTGGGTTCAAGGGCCCGACGCAAGCCTCGCTTCATCAGTTTCTCTATATATGCCTTGCTCTTTGATCCACGTGGTGAAATTGATGTTATGTTGTTTCTATACCCATACCTCCCCGCCTTCGCCACTAGAAAGGCGGATCTCATCTACGTGCTTCTGAACCCAGTCGTCCATGACCACTAACTGATTGAGCACGCTATTATGAGCTTGTTGCAGAGTCTCTTCATCTACATCAGTGCGTACTTTCCTTCCTGTGCAACCCATCCCCGAGGTTCTGCCCTCATGCAAAGGGATGGGCAACCCAATCGCCCTTCCGTCCCTAATGTATTTGGTGCACCAGTTAACGGCCTCCTCCGTTGTGTATGCCTCGATCATAGAGCCCTCCGGGTAAGCATGATTATGCACATATCTATTGAGGGTCGACATGAACCGCTCATACGTCCACATCTGATGAAGGTACACAGGGCCTAGTTCCTGTATCTGATCAACCATGTGCATCATCAGGTGTGGCATAATATCAAAGAAAGACAGTGGGAAGCACATCTCAAGCTGACAAAGAGTTTCTGCGATGAATTATTTTAGGCCAGACAGCTCAGCTTCATCGATGACCTTCTGTGTAATCTGGTTAAAGAAGTAGCACATGCGTGTTATTACCATCTTAACATACTTTGGACCGATACATCTGATCACAATTGGAAGGAACACCGTAACCATGACGTGGCAGTCATGTGAGTTGAAGTTGGCAAGAGTGAGGTCTTTCATAGAGACAAGGCTCTTGATGTTGGAAGAAAAACCGGTCGGCACCTTGACTGTCCTAAGCCATTGGTACATAGCCCTCCTCTCATCCAATGTCAGGTTGTACCTCACCCCCGGGTGGTCAACTTTCCCGTTCTGCGTAGTCGGTGTCGGTTGAATTTCGGGCCTGATGCCCATGTTGACCAAATCCTGATGAGATTTGAGACTATCCTTTGTCTTTTTCTTGATGTCAAGCAAGATTCCTATCGTGCTCTCAAACACATTCTTCTCCAAGTGCATGCAGTCGATGGCATGGGGCGTATCGAGTTCCTTCCAGTATGATAGGTACTTGAAGAAATAAAACTGCTTCTTGAAAGGAACGGGGGCCGGGATGGGCTCGCCTTCTTCTTCGTCCTCTGCATCTCGCTTCCTCTTTTTACTGGTTGGCTTAGGACCGTCTTTCCCCTCTTTCTTCTTCTTCTTTCCGAACTCGATGTTTATGCCCTTGACCATGTCAAACATCTTTTGCCCGTACCTTGTTCTTTCTGGCTCGTCAGTTTGAGGTTCGACCTTGTTGTTGAAGTACTGATTCATCATAGGTCTCCGATACCACATTGCTTTTTACGAGGAATCGTGCGTTCCTCATGTACACCATCTTCTTGGATGCAAAGCAAGGTAAGTGTAGCAGAACCATCAATGCAAACTACACAACCGGTCTTACACTTTAATCTGCCCGCACGTGAAAAAAAAGACCGGGTAGTAGTCTGTGATGGTGACAAATATGATGGCCTTCAGTGAAATCCTTCTTTAGGAACGCATCCATCATTTTGACCCCCTTTTCCCATAGAAACTGCAAGTCCTCCATAAATGGCTCTAGGAAGACATCTATGTCATTTTTAGACTGCTTCGGTTTGGATATAAGCATGGTTAGTAGAAGATACCTGTTATGATAGAGATTTGTAAGAGGGCTATTATTATGTAAAATGGTGAAAACAACTTTCACACACACCATCCCCGGTCCAAACTCTAAATAAGTACCTACGCTTGTGACATAGATGGGGAGGTAAGTGTAGATGGTGAGGATGACCGGCCAGGTGCTGTGCGAGCTACTTAGGTCACCGAACAAATTCATCCCATCGGTACTTAGCGTGAACCTGACATTCCTTGCCTTGTCACCAAACTCCGGGAACTTGTCGTTGAAACGCTTCCATTGCTTACCATCGGAGGGGTGTCGAAGCTTGCCATCACCCTTCGTGCGTTCGGCTGATGCATGCCAAGACATGAGCTTGGCATCATCCGGGTTCCCGAATAGCGCATGCAGGCGATCTACCACGGGCAAGTACCACATGGATACAGCGGGACTTTTCCAACTCATATAACCCTCTTCTTTCTCGTCCTTTGGAGGCGGGGCCTGCTTCTTTGTCGTCTTCATCCTCTTTGGCCCTCTTGAGGTGGGTCCGTCATCAGAGGCGTCCGTCTGACAACCAGCATTCCTCTTGTAATGGCACACTCCGCAGCGAGGATAGCTCTGCAAGTTCTTGTACTGGCCCCGATATAAAATACAGTGGTTTGGACAGGCATGGAACTTTTTAAGTTTCATCACCACTGGCCTGATCAGCTTCTTTGCCCGATAGGTATTGGCGGGAACCTTGTTACCCTCCGGGAATGTGTCAGCAAGGATACATAACGGGTCATTGAAGCTAGTGTCGGACCACCCATGGCGAGCCTTGAGCATCAGCATCTGAAGATTGAAACGTAACGCCGTCCAATGCTTTGGACAACCATTGTACAGGGGATCTATTGCCGCCTGCTTCATCTCCCTAAAGTTCTCTAGCCACTTAGGATTCCCAAATAAGACGTCATCCTGGTCTTGGCAGTTAGCGATTCTATCGAAGAGGTCCACATCTTCGGGGTCCAACACCTCCGCCGGATTACCACCATCATCATCTGCAGTGTCCTCCTCTGCCTGTAGCAGATCTTTAATCATGATGTAATCATGATGCACATCATTGTCACCGCTGGCTGTTGCTTTGGCTGTTGATACTTCAGGTTGTTCTCCATTTCCTCTGTCAATCACCGCCTCTGCCGTTGTCGTCGATGACTTGTTTCCTCTAGATGAGCAAGTGGCGGCACTCGGATTTGCTTCACCGTGATACTTCCAGATCTTATAATCCTTGACGAAACCAAACCGCACTAAGTGAGATTGCACCACGCTCTCACCATGTACCAGCAAATTCTTACAGCTATTGCACGGACAAATTATGAAATCCTGACCCACACTCAGACGATGCTTTGTCGCCACAGGAATGAACTTTCTCTTCACCTGATCTAGGAAAGATGGATCAAGCCTCGATCCCTTGTACATCCAATCCCTTGCCATCCGTGACCTTGCACACGCACCGTAAATATATGTAAGGATAGGAGCTCAAGAAAAATGCATCTATCTAAATCTAGATCTAAAGAAAAGAGAGAGAGAGAGAGAGAGAAAGAGAGAGGAAAAGAGAGAAAAGAGAGAGAAAAGAGAGAAAAGAGAGAAAAGAGAGGGAAAGGAGGGTTGGAGAGTACGAATCAACCTCTTGCGGTGCCACCTTCCACCAATCCAAGGGCAAAACTCCCCCCTTAGGAGATAGTTCTTTCTCCTTTACTTAGATCTAGATCTAGATGTAGGGAGAAGGGAGGAGAAGAGAGGAAGAGAGAAGAAAGGGAGGGTTGGAGGGTAAGAACTAAGCTCTTGCGGTGCTCCTTCGCCTATTCCAAGGGCAAAACTTCTCCCTCTAGAAAATGGACAATTTTTGCGGTTTTGAAGCTCAAAACCCGTAAAAATGGAGGAGAAGCCACGGGGAAGAAGAAGGAGGCTGCTGGTTATATAGAGCAGAGTTAACTGAGGCAGTTATTATAAGAAAACCGCCTCTGTTAATAACACATTAACCGAGGCGGTTGGTTTTACTATAAACACCTCGGTTAATATGTTAACCGAGGCGGTTTGCATAATGAACCACCTTGGTTAATGATATTAACCGAGGCGGTTTTCTTACAATAACCACCGCGGTTAATGTATTAACTCGAGGCGGTTTCGTTACAACAACCGCCACGGTTAAGTTTCTTTAACCGAGGCAATTTTGTTATAACAACCGTCTCGGTTAATACATTAACCGAGGCGGTTGCTGCGCCGGGGGCATTGCCTCGGTTGGAACTGATTAACCGAGGCGGTTTTTTACTAAAACCTCCTCCGAGGGCAATTTTGAAGTGCCTTGCAAGATCTTTTGTGTAGTAGTGATAGGGGTAATCCTACTAAAGCTAGTGGCAAACTAGGTTAGCAGATATCAAGATCAATATCAAAATCTTTACGCCAATTGTTTCCCGCAACGGCGCCAAAAATGCTTGTTGACAATTCTAACATCGTTACTAGAAATAGAGATAAATCCCTATCCCCGGTAACGGCGCCAAAAATGCTTGTTGGTATTTCTTATGCATAATTAAAATATGAAGGATTCCGCAAGCGCACAGAAATTACCATTGTAGCATTTTACCGGGGAGTAATCCAGGTATCGTTATTTATATTTTACCACTGGGAAACAATGGTTAAAGACATTTATAGTTCACCATCATGTATCTACTAACTAGTACACCAACTAGACCTAAGCAGGGGTAAATGGTAAATGATGAGAGTTATGCATAATGTCACACACAGAGGAGAATCCTATAATATATGTAGAGTCAACTAACTTGAGAGGCCAATGGGAGAGTTCAAGGTTCCTATGTACCTCTCTATACTCGGGTTCTATTCTAGTTGATACTAGAATGTAACTAATGCATGGGTAAGTATAGTACACACAATAGCACTTCAGAGCAGTAGTACCTTTCCAACTCTCGAATAGATGAGAAAGAAGTAGTTGGGGAAGACTGCTAAAAGCTCTACGAAACACCAACTCCGACATGGTGGAATACGAAGGCCACATAGAGCTGTCACCCCTATGGGCTGCCACAACTAACCGTAAGAATTGGGCGCAACCTCAGGTAACCTATAGCCTAGATACCATGTCTACACCATCGATTACTACTCTAGCCACATATGATAACTAGAGCACCTAATACAGGTGGAGATCCTATGCTAAGATGCAATAACTACACTAACCATACAAATAAGGCATAGAAGTAAATAGAGAAGATAAATATACTAAAGAATAAGTCTTGCAAAAATAAGATACAGAGATATACCAGACCTCCAAGGCTCCATGACAAGATCCGAAACGAAGCCTCTCAACCCTACCTCTCAAGTTACTAAACTATTACATTGAAGAGTCCAGCCCTAATCTCTCTGGTGTGTTGATCTCCATGAGAGTATGATCCTCAAAGGGACACCTCTCGAATGGATCCCAACGAATAATGAATTAGGGTTTCATGGGGAGAGCCTCCCTCCTAGGGTCTGGGGCTGCTTTTAAAGACTCGAGTGATTAACATGAGCCCTTGGATCAAATCGACATCGGTGGACGGCTGAGATTCTTCCTCAAAGGTGGTGGAACCTTGTTGATGGCCCTTAACTCATATCATATACCGTCAACATACGCACAAAAGAGAGATAAAATATCACCATAACTAGAAAATAGGGACTATACACTAACAAATTCCAAAGTTTTTGTGAATGTACTTGTTTTGCAGGATAAATATGAAAAGATATCAAAGATGGGCCAAAACCATATAAAAATCCAAAGATCCGGCCCAAGAACAAAAGCAATTCAAAGGAACCCACATCAACCTATGCAATTGGGCCAAACACCACACGTGGCAACCCTCCAGGCCCAACTAGCAACCAACCGTGAGAAAGGCGGTGGCCACCGAGCCACCCCCTCGGTGCACCCGCACCAGGGTGCGCCCGCACCCCCAGCGCCGCCTCTCGGGCCCACCTTTCTCTGGCGGTTCACTCAGGCGGTTCCATGGTCGGTTCAAGGAGGAGTTAATACTACCTCTGCCAAAACCGACCTCTAGGAGCTATAAAAAGGACCCCTCACCCCCTCTCAAGATAGAGAATCCAAGTGGAGAAGAAGAAGAGAGCCAAGCTCAAATTCCATCCTAGCCTACTAGTTTAGTGTAGGGAGTGAGAGAGGGAAAGGAGAGGAGGTTCGGGTGTGTCCGACTTCTCTTGTCTCGGATCCGGCTTCTCCGGGTTGAGGAGGCGGAGTGCCGGACGTGTCGGCTCCCCCTCGACGTGTACCTCTACGGCCATATACTGGTTGGAGTATAAGGTCCGTGTTCTACTACGGTGGTGAGTCTCTATCCGTGTTATCTTACATATTACATTCTTGCGGGTTCGTTGTCTGCTACTTGCCTTAGTAGCAGATGTTCTAGTAGAGGACTCCTAATAAAGACGGATGTTCCTGGCCAACGCTAGAATAGTAATCGATAACGTAGACGTGGTGTCTAAGTTATAGGTTACCCTCGTTTGCCTCACACTCCACGGGTGAGGGGTAGGTGTTAGGTGGTGACAGCCCTAACATCCTTTGTATTCCTCCATGTTCGGGTGTGGCGTAGAGCTACATGCCATCATCACTTAGCAGACTAGGTGCTATCCGGTGCCCGAAGCAAGAGTGTAGTAGGTAAGATTATCTTCGAATAGAGAAGCTAAACCGTAGAAAAACCTCACTACCTAGGATCTCTTTTCTTCAACCCACCAGGGCGGACTAAGCTAGTTGACTAGACACAACCGTTCTTCGTGAGATTACGATACCCTGTCTATCACCAGGTGAAGTGCTACGACGGTAATTCCGTGCGCGCTATGGATTTGGTCGCTTTAAGCTAAGAAGTACCAACAAGCATTTCTGGCGCCGTTGCCGGGGAACGGTTGTCATTTTAGCCTTCGAACCTAGTCCACCCGTGTATCCTTTATTTTATCTTTTCTGAAAAAAATGGAGAACATTTCAATTCAAAACTTTTCTGCTCCTAAGGGCGAAGTTCAGAGCCACCACAATCATCAAAGCCAATCACTGCCACAAACTACGAGCTTCGTCCTGGCTTCATAGCCATGGTTTGAGAACAAACCTTCTCAAGGTTAGATTATGAAAACCCTTATCACCATTTACAGGAGTTCGAGCAACTCTGAGCATGCCTAACCATAGCGGGCATGTCACAAGAAACCTTACGGTGGAAATTGTTTCCCTTTTCTCTAAATGAGAGAGCAAAACAATGGTACGCCCAAAACATAGGAAAAGTATCAGGAGATTGGGAGGAATTAAGGAACAAATTTTGTCTTATGTTTTTCCCAATATCCCGGATAGCTGCCCTGCGACAAGAAATACTCAACTTCCAACAAAACGAGAAGGAAACCTTAGGTGCAGCCTAGGATAGATTCCTAATCCTATCACGATCAGGCCCAGACCTATCTATACCCAACCATGTGCTATTACAGCACTTTTGGTTAGGGCTTAGAAAGGAAGCTGCCCTACACCTGGATATAGCTGCCGGAGGTTCATTCACACACCTGACAACAATGGAGGGGGAAGCACTCCTAACCCGAATAGCCGAAAATACCCCTCCACCAGAACCTCTTCTAGTACAGGCCGAACCATGCCAAGAGGAAGTCTCTTTGGCTAAAGCCGAAATCCTACCACTCACAGAGAGACCCTCAGCCGAACATAAGGATCCGGAGGAAGGTTTTCAACCTTCGGATCTTTCATTTTTTGAGGATGCCCTCTTTGAAAATCTAGGCAATACCTCGAAATACTTGTGCCACCGGAAGCCCTTAGCACCCAAGAAACCAGTTAGCACCCTTGACTAGAAACCTTTAAAACTTCCATCAAGGATCTGTGCGTTGCAATGAACAGGGAATGGACTGAGGAAGTGGAGTTAGCTTCCGAAGACATTCAGATATGCTATCCCTCCTCGGTAATCCGAACCAAGGTTGGTAGAACATGGGTAAACACCTTGTATAATCCCACTGTTGGAGCAAACCTGATGTCGGCATCATTCGTTCAGCTCTTTCTGAGTGAGAAAACGCTTGCTCCAACAAGCATTTACTTCCGAAGTGGGCCAAACACGAGACTAAAAGGACTAGGGGTATTATCTAATATTCTGTTGCATTACAACAATGTTAAAATACCCTTAGACTTTCATGTCTTCAATCTCCAGGATTTTGATATCCTGATAGGGCATCCCCTAGAGAGATTCTTTCTAGAGTCATCAACCTCTGAGGGGATTAATGTAAAGCTAGGGAGGGATAAGTTTGCCATATCATTTGCACATATCAACCCTTTGGTGGCAAACAACCCTCCTGATCCTAATATGCCCATGGAGGTTAAATCGGTAATACCCTTTGACTCACCAGAATCAGCCTTAGAGAGAGAATCCGAATTCTTTACTGAAGAAAAGGATGATCTGGATGAAACCATAGACCTTCCTCAAGAGGAAGCCCCAATAAAACCTCCAGTTGAGCTAAAACCCCTTCCCACCGGCTTGCGCTATGCTTTCCTAAATGGCAACAAAGAAACTCCTGTTATCATTAGTGATAAGCTTAGTGAGGCGGAGACAGTCAAACTCATAGCCATCCTAGAAAAGCATAGGTCTGTCTTTGGGTATTCCTTGCAAGACTTGAAGGGGATTAGCCCGACCCTCTGTACCCATCGCATCCCGATAGACCCCTCTAGCACACCTACTCGGGAACCCCAGCGAAGATTAAACAATGCGATGAGGGAAGTCGTGAAGAAGGAGGTTCTAAAACTTCTTCACGCCGGGATCATTTATCCCGTACCACATAGTGAGTGGGTCAGCCCAGTCCAAGTGGTTCCAAAGAAAGGTGGTATGATGGTAGTAGAAAATAGTAAAAACGAGTTAATACCACACCGCACCGTCACAGGGTGGAGGATGTGCATAGATTACCAGAAACTCAACACGGCCATGAAGAAAGACCACTTCCCACTGCCCTTCATCGATGAAATGTTGGAACGATTGGCGAAGCACTCTTTCTTTTGTTTCCTAGATGGGTATTCTGGCTATCATCAGATTCCCATCCACCCTGACGACCAAAGCAAGACGACTTTTACTTGCCCGTATGGAACGTATGCGTATTGATGTATGTCCTTTGGGTTGTGTAATGCACCCGCATCTTTCCAACGGTGCATGATGTCAATTTTCTCTGACATGATCGAAGAAATCATGGAGGTTTTCATGGACGACTTTTTAGTCTATGAAAAAACTTTTGATCATTGTCTAGAAAATTTGGACAAAGTCTTGCAACGATGTCAAGAAAAGGACCTTGTTTTATACTGGGAAAAATGCCATTTTATGGTCCGTGAGGGCATCGTCTTAGGACACCTAGTGTCGGAACGGGGGATTGAGGTAGATAGAGCAAAGATCGAGGTGATCGAAAGCAATTACCTCCCTCGAAACATAAAAGGGATCCGTAGCTTCTTAGGGCATGCAGGTTTTTTTAGGAGGTTTATTAAGGATTTCTCACAAATTTCTAGACCCCCCGACCAACCCCGTTAGCTAAAGATACTCCCTTTGAGTTCACCGATGAGTGCTTAGCCGCTTTCCACACCCTTAAGAAAGCCCTCATCTCAGCTCCAATCATCCAACCCCCTGATTGGACGCTGCCTTTTGAAATCATGTGTGACGCTAGCGACTACGCGGTTGGCGCAGTCCTAGGACAAACCAAAGATAGAAAGCATCATGCCATAGGCTATGCTAGCAAGACTTTAACAGGAGCACAGCTTAATTACGCCACAACAGAGAAAGAGCTCCTCGCCGTAGCCTTTGCTATCAAAAAGTTTTGCTCTTACTTAGTTGGGTCTAAAATAATTGTTCATACTGATCATGCTGCTCTTAAATACTTGTTAACTAAGAAAGAAGCGAAACCTAGGCTAATCAGATGGATTCTCCTACTCCAAGAATTCGACACAGAAATAAAAGATAAAAAGGGAGTAGAAAATACTTTTGCCGACCATTTGTCACGTATGCAAGTCACTAACATGCAGGACCCACCGATCAATGACTTCCTACGCGATGACATGCTACTCAAAGTAGACGATGTCAACCCGTGGTACGCAAACATCATCAATTACATGGTCAGTGGCTACGTACCACCGGGGAGAACAAAAGAAAGTTACAAGTTGAGAGCAGAAGACACCTGCAGGATGAACCCTATTTGTACCGGGTCCGTGCATGGGGCTGTTAAGAAGGTGTGTGCCAACTGCCCGAAGGAATGCAAATCATCAAAAAATGCCACGCAAAGACCATACGGAGGACATTACGGAGTTTTCCGCACACAGGCCAAAATCTGGCAATGCGAGTTCTCCTGGCCATCAATGTATGAGGACACTAAAGAGTTCATCGGAGATGCCGAAATGTCGGTTCCTAAGGCAAAGCATTACCTCTCGCAATGCGATGCCCCTACACTATAACCTTCAACTGAAATATTTGATGTATGGGGTATCGACTTCATGGGGCCATTCCAAAAGTCCCAAGATTGCGAGTACATCCTTGTGGCAGCTTGATTACGCCTCCAAGTGGGTAGAAGCAATGGCGTGCAGATTAGCGTATGCCAAGCATGCAAGGAAAATGTTCCATGAAGTGATCTTTCCCCGATTTGGAACACCTAAGATGGTAATAAGTGACGGGGGATCACACTTCATAGATCGAAGCTTCGAAAACTTCCTCAAAGAGCTAGGTGCACGGCACAACATTGCAACACCCTCCCATCCACGTACGTAGTGGGCAAAAGAAAACATCCAACAAACAAATCAAGAACATCCTGCAGAAGACTGTCAATGAAATGGGGAAGGGATGGAAAAACAAATTACCAGATGCGCTCTGGGCATACGGAACAGCCTATAAGACCCCCATTGGCATGTCACCATTCCAACTCGTGTACGGAAAAACTTGCCATTTGCCAGTAGAGCTAGAACATAGAGCCTATTGGGCAATCAAGAGTTGGAATATGGATGTCAAGTTAGTCGGCAGAAATAGACAAAAGCAAATAGCCGAGCTAGAAGAATGGCGGGAGAAGGCATACCACAATGCCAGAATATACAAGGAAAGAACCAAGAGATGGCACGACCTCCGAATCAAACCTAAAGACTTCAAGCAAGGAGACTAGGTGCTCCTGTTTAACTCAAAGGTAAAACTCTTCGGTGCAGGGAAATTACGCAAAGAAATGGAAAGGACCATATACCGTCATCAACACCTCGCTACATGGAGCAATCACTATCCAAGACGACGAAGGTAAT
This sequence comes from Chrysopogon serrulatus, assembly GCA_015844335.1. NCBI lineage: Eukaryota > Viridiplantae > Streptophyta > Magnoliopsida > Poales > Poaceae > Chrysopogon > Chrysopogon serrulatus. The sequence goes on along the minus strand of JADLZL010003191.1, from coordinate 22,453 downwards.
GTTTTTAAAGTCAATGGTCAACGCTTAAAAATTTTCCTAGAACCTTCTCCCAGTGATAATCAAGAATTAGATAGGATAGATTTAATTTCCTCATTATAATATCCTATAATAATAATAATAAAAAAGTAAGTACACATAGTCTAAATTAGTGATTTACCAAAACACCCTCACTAATTTAAACATGATTTTCCCAATCGATTTTCCATACTCATAATTGATTGTCATGTTTAAAATTCAATTTTACACAAAATTCAAAATCCAAAATAATTTCAAAATACATAAAAGAGGAAATATTTTATCTATCCCGGCCATCAACAAAAGCAATAATGAAAAAATCCCCAAAGATATTTGAATTTCAAATCCACCACTCTGCACCTGGCCGAAAGGGCGTCGAGGGGGGCGTGCCAGGGGTGCGGGCGCACCGCCCCTAGCCCCTCTCGTCCCCGATCTTCGCCCAATCAACCTTGATGAGCAGAGTGATGGCACCCATGGCGGTGCTCGGCCATTGCACGGCCAGAGCAGTATATAAAGACCCCCTAGGCCTCTCCACCTCTCCACACAAGCTCAAGCATCTCTCTCTCCCACACATACACTTGAGCTTGCATTCTCTCCTCCCTAAAACAATGGCATATGAACATGCTCTTGTCCTCTTCCATGACACCTACACTGATCTTAGCCTAGAGAGTGTGCAAGGGCCAGCCTATGTGCCCCCGGAGAGTTCATTCGTAAGAGAGGAGGCAAAAGCCATAGTGGCGGCACCGCTAGCCCTCATGCCCCCAGCTAGCGATGCTAGTAGCACGGCTAGCACTGGGAGCAAGGTGGCCAAAGGAGGTTCGGGCACCACCCGAACACGGATCGCCAAGAAGCTCGGCGTACGAGTGGACAAGATGGCGAAGCGAACGACTGCCGGCATCCTAGGACCAAGGCCAACAACATCAACACGGGCCGAGCCTAGTCGTCCTAGGGAAACTAGGAGCGTTTCTGTTGTACCGCCCTCGAACATCTCTAGTGGTCCAAGTCGTCCGGCTATCAGCCGTAGTTACACGGTAGTGGGCGTTCCCAAGGCTGGGGGCGGTTTCGCTAAGGGGCTCATGTGCAAGGACAAGGGTCCTATGCCAGCTCCCAACGGCCAGGCCTCAGGCTCCAAAGGAAAGGAGCCGTCCGAGCATCCTTCCCTCCCTCTCAGGTTCAAGAGAGCGGGAAATCCTCGGATCCAAAGGCAGGCCGTTCTTAGCGATCTCGAGTCGGAAACTTCGACTCGGGCCTCTGCTATCGTCCCACTCAACACCTCGGTCCTCTCACTAAGGTATCTTGTGAGGAAGCTGCATGGGGACCTTGCACTAGCACAGCTCAAGATCACCAAACTGCAGGACGAACTAGACACCTCTAGGTTCGCCCTGAGCCGGAGGATCGAAAAAGTTGCTAGGGCAGCGGGAGTGCTTTCAGCGCTACAGTGATCATCAGTCACTCCCCGCACCAATAAGTTAGGCACAATTTTACTTTTCCAAAGCATTTACTTCCTAAATATTTTATTTCCATCAATTGTAATATGTGCCTAATTTCTCTTGATAATTCTAAAATATATTGTCTACACTTGTTTTTGTCTTCTACTCTTGAGTACAAAATAAAAATTAAAAACTAGGCACAAAAACAAGTGTGGGGGAGAAGCGTTCATCACTCAAAGGTATGAAATTAACAATTCTCACCTTGTACATGATATGCTTACATTTTATTTACTGAGAAACCTAATCTATGAACTTCATTAAGTACAGCTTTTTCCTGCTAGTAATTTGAAATAGTACAAATGACAAATGATAATATGACCTTTGCTCTACCCTATGCAAAAAGACTTGGGATTTATAAATAAAAATAACCATGATGAACTAGCATTTTTCTCTTGGTAGACCTTGGTTACATAGGAACTTTACCAATTATGAATTTCTCGCTAATTTTCTATGACTTAATGAGAGAAATGTATAAATGCCTACTGATCGGGATTCACATAAAAATAATAAAAATATACACTCCTGTTGCATGACTCGTAAAACTCAGATGCCAAAAGAGAACGTGGGCTATAACAAAGAAAAGATGCCATGCCAAAGAAGCATGAGCCAGAAAAGATGCCATACCAAAAAGGTATGCGCCAAAAAAAACGAGAGTAAAACAAGGGGTGCAAAGACACCCGACTGAGCGAAAAAAATGGGTGCAAAAGCACCCGCCAGAGAGATAGCCCACATTTCTCAAAGAAGCAGAAGAGGGAAAGAGCATGTACAAGAGGTATACAAATAAATGCTTCCTAAAATACCTCCCGATCTAAAGGTATGGTACTTTCCCTCATAAAGTCTAGAAGTTAGCAGAATAACATAAGAGGAAAAAGTCTCTCATGAAACCAAGGATACCATAGGAAAAAGCAAAGTTTTATCACCTTTTCAAAAGTATATAAAAACCCAAGTCCTGAAGCAGAAGTAAAGTAAGGGAAGTAAAATCAAAGTCATTGTTGCTATTCAAGTTGTCTAGGAGAAAATGTGATGGACTTCGAAATTCATGGACTCAGATGGAATCTTGAAATAAAACTGCATAGCTATCATCTACAAGGAGAACCTATCTACCTTAGTCACAAGCTTCACTCGAGGACGAGTAAAGGACTAAGTGTGGGGGAGTTCGTTGACGGCTCTTAACTCACATCATATACCGTCAACATACACATAAAAGAGAGATAAAACATCACCATAACTATACACTAACAAATTCCATAGTTTTGGTGAACGTACTTGTTTTGCAGGATAAATATGAAAAGATATCAAAGATGGGCCAAAACCATATAAAAATCCAAAATCCGGCCCAAGAACAAAAGCAATTCAAAGGAACCCACATCAACCTATGCAATTGGGCCAAACACCACACGTGGCAACCCTCCGCACCCAACTAGCAACCAACCGGAGAAAGGCGGTGGCCACCGAGCCACCCCCCCGGTGCGCCAAGCACCGGTGCGCGGCCAAGACCCCCCCAGCGCCCCTCCTCGGCCCACCTTTCTCTGGCGGTTCCTCACTCAAGCGGTTCCATGGTCGGTTCAAGGAGGAGTTAATACTACCTCTGCCAAAACCGACCTCCAGGAGCTAAAAAAAGGACCCTTCACCCCCTCTCAAGATAGAGAATCCAAGTGGAGAAGAAGAGAGCCAAGCTCAAATTCCATCCTAGCCTAGCTAGTTTAGTGTAGGGAGTGAGAGAGGGAAAGGAGAGGAGGTTCGGGTGTGTCCGACTTCTCTTGTCTCGGATCCGGCTTCTCCGGGTTGAGGAGGCGGAGTGCCAGACGTGTCGGCTCCCCCTCGACGTGTACCTCTACGGCCATATACTGCTTGGAGTATAAGGTCCGTGTTCTACTACGGTGGTGAGTCTCTATCCGTGTTATCTTACATATTACATTCTTGCGGGTCCGTTGTCTGCTACTTGCCTTAGTAGCGGATGTTCTAGTAGAGGACTCCTGATAAAGACGGATATTCCTGGCCAATGCTAGAATAGTAATTGATAACATAGACGTGGTGTCTAAGTTATAGGTTACCCTCGTTTGCCTCACACTCCGCGGGTGAGGGGTAGGTTTTAGGTGGTGACAGCCCTAACATCCTTTGTATTCCCCCACGTTCGGGTGTGGCGTAGGGCTACATGCCGTCATGACTTAGCAGACTAGGTGCTATCCGGTGCCCGAAGCAAGAGTGTAGTAGGTAAGATTATCTTCGAATAGAGAAGCTAAACCATAGGGAAACCTCACTACCCAGGATCTCTTTTCTTCAATCCACCAGGGCGGACTAAGCTAGTTGACTAGACACAACCGTTCTTCATGAGATTACGATACCCTGTCTATCACCGGGTGAAGTGCTATGACGGTAATTCCATGCGCTTGCGGATTTGGCTGCTTTCGCTAAGAAATACCAACAAACCCGTGGGCCGAAACTAGGCCAAAATGGCCAAAATCACAGACCGGTCGGTCTAGGGTTGGGATCGGCCAGTCTCCCCCTATGATAGGTGGGCCCCACCTTCCGCGGGGTGGTTTCGGTGTCTTCTAGATCCTTCCCCTGCGGCAGGTGCCGCTTGCGGGTGATATCTTTTTCGTCCGGGAGTCCAAATATAGCAAATGATATGTCTGTTTCAATCGCCTCGACGAGCCCTTTGCAATGGTGCATTCTAATCCATCATTTGTGATATTTTTATACTGTCATATTGATCAACTTTGGTAGCTTTTTCAAGATGTACCAGAGAAACATAGATTCACCAAAACTCGTGGAACTCGGTAGATCAAAACCATATACCTATGCTCTATGGTTCATTTCATGTCAACTTTGATGATAATTGATGGCTTATAATTGATATTAATGACTGTCAACAATACTGAGAAGGGGAGTCTTCCAAACAGATCTAGTTCATGAACAGGGGAAATTCTTGATGTGAACCCAAAAAAATTTCAACCTCAGAATCGAAAAGAAATGAGGTAAAGAAATGCTCAAGAAGAAGGAAAAGATCGGGACATGAATGAAACAGTTCAATCTCTTGCTAGGGTCACATCATCTCCTAAGATCTTTATCCCTGATGATAATATTATTAACACTCAGGAAAGCTTGATGGGAGAGAATGAGGTTGAAGATAGTCAGGTTAATGAGAAAGAAGATGATCAGCTTGAAAATAGAGAAGGAGATTGTTAGATACCACATCCTGCTGTGATGGGAGAGAAGATAATGCCACAAGTGACAGAAAGAAGGAGTGAGAGGCTAATGAAGGATACTTGCTTAAGTATCTCTGAGAAGAATGAGAGGATGGCTTCAAAGAGAAATCTGGAAGGCAATTCTAGAAACACCAATTCATTTGAGTCATTATCTAAAGATGAATTTGTTCACTTGACTTCCGAGATGGGTATAGCTGTAAATACAAGTACTTTTGAATCTTTTGATCTGATCAAAAATCTTGAGGTAGCTAGAAATGAGTTGCTTAATAAGAATGTTAATTGTGGTAGCTCATCCCATACTGAATCAGTTGGGTATGATGATCATGAAAAGCCCATTATGGAACTGGAATGGATTCAAGAAGAGTCTTCTGAATCAGAGGACTTTATTCTTGTGGAATCTAGAAAAAAGAAAAGAGAGAAATGGAGAAGTATCAAGATGGACATCTTGAATGATAAAAAATCAATGGATCAGGATAAACCTGATGAACAGAAAAAAAAGAGGGGTAGGCCGTGTAAAGCCAAAGCCCCCAGCAAAAACAATTCCAAAAAGAGAAATTTATAATGTTATAAGGTCTTATTTGGAACTGCAGAGGTCTTAAGAAAAAAAAGGAGTGGCTACCTTCTTAAATAGTCTCATTTCACAATATTCTTTTCACTTTATTGGTCTTCAAGAGACCATGATTCAAAACTGTGATGATAGAATTTTAAAGAAATTTGATAGTCAACAAGACTACTTATGGCTGAACAACCCCTCCAAAGGGAGATCAGGGGGAATATTGGTTGGTATTCGAAAAGAATTCTATGATGTTGGTTCTTTCCATCAGGGAGAGTTCATGTTGCAACTCTGCCTTTGGGATAAAGTGAATAAGCTTAAATGGAACATCCTAGTAGTGTATGGTTCTGCTCATGATGATAGAAAATTACATTTCCTATCTGAGTTGTCTGCCTTTTGTTCAAAAAATAAAGACCCTATTCTGATTGGTAGTGATTTTAATATAATAAGGTTTGCCTCCTCGAAAGGAATAAAGGGAATGGAGTTCAAAGATTTTCTCGATCTTTTTAATACTTTGATTAACTTTCATGAGTTAAGAGAAATTATAATGTCCGGTGGATTGTATACCTGGTCTAATAACCAGAAGGATCCTACCTTAGAAAAGCTAGATAGAATTCTGGTGAATAAAGAGTGGGAAGACATTTTTCCTAACACTATGGTCAGAAAAAACTCTCTAGAGAAGTTTCTGATCATAATCCTCCGATTATATCTTCTGGTTTTGTCCAAAATAGTAAACATCTCCAGTTCAGGTTTGAAGTAAGCTGGTTGAGTAATCCCGATTTTTTTGATAAAGTGAAAGAAATCTGGCTAAAACCCTATAAAGCCAGATCTACTCGGATAAAATTCAAATGTAAACCCAAGTTGATAAAACAATACTTCAAGGGCTAGGGATTTAACCTACAAGGTGAATTGAGAAAGAGAAGGGCTGTGATAAGTAAAGAAATTTTAGATCTTGAGATTCTGGAAGAAAATGGAAATATAGATGCTTCACAATTCTTAAGGAAAGCTGAACTTGTTACTGAAAATTTGAGGCTTCTTGACCAGGAAGAATCATATTGGCATAATAGGTGTCATGAGCAATGGCTGCTAAAAGGTGATAACAATACAAGTTATTTCCACAAGATTGCTAGTGGAAGGAAAAGGAAGAACACTGTTATATCTTTAGAAAACAATGGTGAAATCATTGAAGGGGATGATAATTTACTGAATCATGCTACCAATTATTATGCTGACCTTTTGGCCCAGAAATGGAGCATAATATCCATATTGACCAAGGTATTTGGGATGAAATTGAGAAAGTATCTGAATCTAAAAATGAAGAGTTATGTAAACCTTTCTCTGAAGTTGAGATTAAAAATGCTATATTCCAAATGGAAAAACAAAGCTGTAGGTCCTAACAAAATTCCTATTGAATTCTATCAAGCTTGTTGGAGTATTGTTAAAGATGACATTTATAAACTATTTAAGGATTTCTATGAAGGAAAAGCTGATATAAGTAGATTGAACTATGGGATTATCACCCTTTTTCCTAAAGTTTCTGATGCTGTGAAAATCCAGCAATTCAGACCCATTTGTTTGCTGAACTGTCTATACAAACTAATCATAAAGGTGTTAAAATTAAGGCTAGAAGTAGTGGCTCAAAGGTTGATTCACTCAAACCAGACAGCATTTATGAAAGGGAGGAATATTATGAGTGGAGTGATGATACTACATGAAATTCTGCATGAAACAAAAAGGAGAAAACAACTTGGAATTGTACTGAAACTTGACTTTGAAAAGGCATATGATAAGGTCAAATGGAACTTTCTCTTTGAATGCCTGTCTGCTAGAGGCTTTTCTCCCCAATGGTGCAAATGGATTGAACAGGTTGTATCTGGGGGACAGTGAGTGTGAAATTCAATGATCTCATTGGACCATATATTAAAAGCTTTAAAGGAGTAAGGTAGGGTGACCCACTCTCGCCTGTCCTGTTTAACTTTGTGGCTGATGGGCTAACTAGAATGGTGATGAAAGCTCAAAAGAATAAACTTCTCACTGGGTTGATTGACCACATAGTAGAAAATGGAGTTGCTATACTTCAATATGCTGATGATACCATTATCTGCCTCAAACATGGCTTAATGGGGGCTAGAAACCTCAAGCTTTTGTTATATATGTATGAACTAATGGCTGGTCTTAAGATTAATTTCAGCAAAAGTGAAGTTATGACTATTAATGATGAAGATGGTTGGGATGTCATTTATGCTGATATTTTCAACTGCCAAGTTGGTAAATTTCCTATCAAATACTTGGGAGTCCCCACTAGCCCTAGTAGACTGCATGTAGTAGATTGGTTACCTTTGCTTGAGAAAAAAATAGTAAGAAATTGAGTATCTGGAAAGGAGGGAACATGTCTATAGCCGGGAGGTCTACTCTCATTAGTTCCATCCTAAACAATTCTCCTATATATCAGATGTCGATATATTTGTTACCCAAATCTGTTGTGAATAAGTTGGATAAGGTGAGAAGAACCTTTTTCTGGCAAGGTGGAGGATCTAAAAAGAAAATATCACCTGGTTAGATGGCCAAAGGTGTGTAAGAGTAAGAAGAAAGGTGGTCTTGGTATTAAGGACATTAGAAAAATGAATATAAGCCTTTTGTGCAAATGGTGGTGGAAATTTGAAAAAGAATGATGGATTATGGCAGCAAATCATCAAACATAAGTATATGAAGAATAAAACAATTTGGTCTGTAAAACACAGACAAGGTGACTCACCTATTTTAGATCAAAGGCATAGCCCGGCTTATATTGAAAGCTTAAAGGTAAATTTTGCTGGGGACACCAGCTTACAGATCATTGCACAGTTTTTAGCAAAAGCTAACCAGGAGAAAAACGGGACGCAGCCCAGCATAGAAATTTAACCCTCCAAAAGACCTCCACTACCTGACCAGCAAGTTAACAGAGACTACACTCAACTAAGGTGACTCACCTATATGGGCTGATCTATTGAAACTGAAAGAAACATATCTACAAGGTAGAAGGATGAAAGTTAATAATGGTTTATCTACTTTATTCTGGAAAGACTGCTGGTTGGGAGAAGTGCTCCTGGCAAAACTATACCCTGATCTCTACAGTATCTGTTCTAACCAGGATATCAGAGTAGCATTGGTGATCTCTGACCGCAATTCTGTAATTTTTTCTAGATGGTTAGTGGAGGAATGGAGACTCCAATGGGAAAACTTAATGAAAGCTGTTAGTAATACTGTGCTAACACCCTCTGATGATGTTGTTAGTTGGAAATTGGGCCCTAATGGGAAGTTCTCTGTCAAATCTGTTTACAGTGCCTTAACAAGCAATGATTCTGGTCCCTGTCATAATAAAATATGGAAGGGTAAAATGCCTACTAAAATCAAAATTTTTCTGTGGTTAGTTGTGAATAATGCTATCCTTACCCAAGACAATTTGATCAAAAGAAAGTGGATAGGAGACCCCAACTGCTATTTCTGTCAAAATCCTGAATCTATAAACCACTTGTTGTTTCAATGTAGTGTTGCAAAGACTGTGTGGGCAGCTTTTGCAGTTGGTATTGGAGCTAATGATATCCCAAACTCTATATCACAATGTTGGGCTTGGTGTGAAACATGGTTGCCACATGGCAAGAAATTCCATACACTTGGAATTGCGGCAATCTCTTGGGCAATCTGGAAAACTCGAAATCGAGTTTATTTTGAAAACAAATCCTTACATGATCCTATTTCGATTGTATGCTATGCTTGTTCCCTTATGAACTACTGGGCAGGTTTATACTTGGAAGAAGACAAGAAGAAGCTGGAAGCCGGAGTCAACACTATGTTGCAGATTGCTGTTAAGCTGTTACTCAAGAAGAAGAAGGCTACTGAACCACAAGTGCCGGAGGAGGAATGAGCTGAGAAGGGCGATCGGCAAATCTGACATTTGTTATCTGGCTCTTTGATCATGATGTATTAAGTTGTGGCAAATACATATATCCTGGAGTCTGGTGTGTGGCAGCTCTCATAGGCTGTCTGTCCCTTTTGGTTTTGTGTAGCTTTTCATGATCAGGCTATGGTGCATGCTGATCTTATCGCTTTGCTACTGTCCCCTCAGCTGGTTAAAGCTGATGTTTCTGGCGTTGGCGAGTAAGGTGATAGAGTAGTTGTCAGTCAGATAGATTGTTTTGGTTGATGGTAGTCCTCTATGTCCTATCTGTATCTTCCAGGGAAACTCAAACTTTGATGTATTTCCGTTTGCAGTGAATGGAAATGGGGCTTCGACCTCCAGTTCAAAAAAAAAAGGGATGCCAGTGCCTAGTTTTGGTCGCTTTATCTGGCTTGGTTATTCTTTAGAAAATATAAAATCATCTGATCTCCTTCAATTATTGTCTGATTTATGTGCCCCTCGAAGTACACAACTACATGTTTTGGCCCTAACCTCCTAAGACTCTTTTGTTCGATTTACCGTAACCACTAGAACTAAAAAATAGATGTTTTCGCTCCTGTAACTATTGGTACCGCCATACCACCAGGCTGTTTTCTTCCTATATATATGTTAGTTTTTTTCAGGAATTTTGAGGTGGTTTAATTCCTACACTGCATAGACTAATCTCCACAAAAACATGACATCCGAGCATTGAAAAAGATGCTTTGAATGGTTTCTTTGCTGCAAAAGCAGCAAGACGTTCTATCTCAATTCCAATTCCTCTTTAATAAATTATCTTTGGTGAGAATAACTTCTCTTTTAAAGAACCAAACAAAGGTTTTAACCTTGAAATAAGGTACTTTAAGTCACCAAACTACTCCCTCTGTACCAAATTGTAAGTCATTACAAGAATCTTGAAAAGCCAAAGCATATCGAGTTTGATCACATTTATATAACAAAACAATAACATTTAAGATACCTAACAAGTATCATTAGATTCTTCATTAATTACATTTTCATAATATTTCTATTTGATGTCATAAATCTTTGTAATTCTCTCTATAATTTTAGTCAAACTTAAGATGCTTTGACTCTCCAAAATTCTTAGAATGACTTATAATTTGGAATCAAGAGAGTAGTTGTGAAACTTTTGACCCATTAATGACAAGTTATGATGTGTACATAGAGTTTACTGCGAACAAATCCTCTAATATATTATATAACCACCCTTTGCGACTAGGTGATTCCATTCTAGTAGCATGCTTATCATTCTAATGGTTTGTTGTAGAAATAACAAACTGACCTTATCATAAACCTTTGTGGTGCCAATCTTAAAAATAACTCCATTCATCTTTTTCGCACATAGCTCATGAATTGTTTCATATAAAACAATGATACCTCCTCTTATGTTTTCCTGCAAGGAATGCTTTTGTGAAGGATGAATAACTTTCTATGCTACTATCACTGCTACAGATTTGACATTCACCGCCGGTTTAAAAAAACCGATAGTGATATCCCATCAAAACCAATAGTAACAGGGTCCATCGACACTGATATTCAGGTCATCACTGTCGGTTCATATTAGTGTTGGTTTTAGCTGAGAACTGATAATGATAGTGGGTCATCACTGCTGGTTCATCGATGCTATCACTTGCCGGTTCCAACCAAAACCAACGGTGACTTCATAACTCTCATATGATGTTCGATGAAGATAAACTTTGTACTAAAGTTGTACTACTTGACGAGATCTACAACTTTGTAGTTCAAGCTTTTTATATTGAGATAGTTTGGATGTTTAATATACATTACATGGTTTTTATAGAGTTATACCAAAGGAGTCCATATGCTTGAGTGTGTAGTGGTAGTAAGTAATCTCAAATGAAGAACTAATCAAAACAAAATTTGTAGACGTCAAAAAACTTATGGAACTTTCTAGCAGCAGCGAATGTAGACAAAAAATCTCATTGGGGTCATCAGGGGTCAACTTCATTATGTGATATAATTTTTCTTGAGCTTGGGTAGTAATTTACTATAGAATTTACAAATATCGTCCGAAGTCGGCGGACCCCGATGAACCCCCTTAGATCCGCCCCTACTTTCTAGTTCACAACTTTTTATTTGAAGTCATTTTGATGCTAAAATGTTTAGGGATTTAGTGTTTCTACCCCTATTCTATAGTCCAATGGTGATTGTTGGCGGTCCTTAACTCATAAACATAACCGCCAACATTCACATAAAATGAAGATCATGTGAACACCAAACTTAGAAATAGAACTTATAACTAACCTAGTTCCATAAGTTTTAGTGATTCATCATTTGCAGGAGGACATCTATAAAGCTACCAAATAGGGGCTCAAATACATACAAAATATGCATCAATATAGGCCCAAAGGGGGAAGGCCCACTTGTCTAAGCAAATCTGGGTCCAAACAAATGGAGAACAAGCCCAATACCTAAGCAAATCACCTCAACTCCGTGAACACCCACCGTAGGCCCACTCTACAACACCAAAGAAGGCAGCAGAACAAATTTGGGCTGGTTTGGGCTCACCCATGGTGCGGCCGCACCATGGTGCGCCCAAGCATCAGCCCGAAGCCCAACCGGCCCCATCTTTGGTCGGTGGCCTCTACCGCCTCTCCAACGTCGGTGGCGCGGGGCATCCAGGTTCAATGTACCAAAAGGTCGGTTTGGAGCATTAAAATGCTATTTTACAAGGAGCCCCCTCCACCTCAACTATAAAAGGAGGCCTCCCCTCTCCTTATTCCATCATCCAATCAAGCAACCACCAAGGGGCAAGAGTACACAAGAGCTCTCCTTCATAGGGGCCTAGGCCCCTAGGCCTAGGCCCTAGCTAGCCTAGCTAGTAGTAGTATAGGGAGTGAGTGAGGGAAAGTAGAAAGGAGGTTCGGGCGTGTCTGCCATCTCTCGTCTTGGATTCGGTGTCTCCGGTTTGAGGAGACGGAGTGCCAGACGTGTTGGCTCCCTCTCAACGTGTACATCTACGGCAATGTACTACTTGGAGTATAAGGTCCGTGTTCGACTACGGTGGTGAGTTTCTATTCATGTTATCTTGCGCATTACATTCTTGCGGGTTCATTGTCTGTTACTTGACTTAGTAGCGGATGCTCTAGTAGAGGGTCCCTGATAAAGACGGATAGCCCTGTACGACGCTAGAGTAGTAGTCAATAGCATAGACGTGGTGTCTAGGCTAGAGGCTACCCTCGTTTGCCTCACACTCCACGGGTGAGGGGATGGTGCTAGGTGGTGACAGCCCTAGCATCCCTTGCATTTCCCCACGTTCGGGTGTGGCGTAGAGTTATAGGCCGGCATCACCTAGCAGACTAGGTGCGATCCGGTGCCCGATGCAAGAGTGTAGTAAGCAAGGTTACCTCCGTGTAGATATCCTACATCATAGAAGAACCTCACTACCCTTTTCCAACTCTACCCTTTGGTGATTCTTGGACGAGTTAGTTAGAAGAAATACCTCCGTTCCTCGTGGAAATACGATACCCTGAATACTTCTGGGTGAAGTGCTACAACGGTAATTCCGTGCGCTTGCGGATTCTTTCGTACTTTGCATTAAGAAATACCAACATGATTTTGCCCTTTCTTTTTTTAACTTTGTGATTTTATCCTTGTTATTTTTAGATGAAGCTTCCGTTAGCCCCTACTTTTAACACCATTCAAAAGGTTGGATTAAATCGGGGGGCGGATCTACCAATATGGCGAGATCTAGCAGCCCATGAGGATGTTGGCGGTCCTTAACTCATAAACATAACCGCCAACACTCACATAAAATGAAGATCATGTGAACACCAAACTTAGAGTTAGGATTTATAACTAATCAGTTCCACAAGTTTTAGTGTTTTACCACTTGTAGGAGGACATACCGGAAATACATGAAAAGGGCTACAAAATAAACATAAAAAGGCTCAAAGAATGAGTGGCCCAGCAGAATACCTGGATCCAAACATGGATACAAACACCAAACATGAGCCCAAGAAGTGAAACCCCGAATAAATCTCAAATCTAGTCTAGGCTGCAGGAGCAGCCCCCGGTAAATTGGACGTCCAGGATGCATCCGGACTCCATTTTCAGTGATCTATAACTTTTCGGAAAGCTAACGACGAGGCCGACACGCTCACCAAAGATAGGCCTGATTGGAGATCATTTGTGTGTGGGCGCACCACCAGCGAGCCCAAACAGGCCCAGCTTTTGGTCAGTTGCCTTCCACCGACGTTCCAAAGGCGGTGGCACAGGGGGGTTCAGGTTCATTGTATCTAGAAAGGTCGGTTTGGTGTAAAAATGCAAAGAACCCCCTCCACCTCACTTATAAAAGGAGGCCTCCCTCTCCTCATTCCATCAATCAACCAAAGGGCAAGAGCCCACACATGAGCTCCATTTCATAGGGGCCTAGGCCCTAGCTAGCCTAGCTAGTTGTAGTATAGGGAGTGAGTGAGGAAAACTAGAGAGGAGGTTCGGGCGTGTCTGCCCATCTCTCGTCTTGGACTCGGGGTGACCGGGTTGGGGAGACGGAGTGCCGGGCATGTCGGCTCCTCAATGTGTACCTCTACGGCCACGTACTACTTGGAGTATAAAGTCCGTTTTCGACTATGGTCGTGAGTCTCTATTCGTGTTATCTTGTACATTATATTTTTTTGTGGGTTCGTTGTTCGTTACTTGACTTAGTAGCGAATGTTCTAGTAGAGGACTCTTGATAAAGATGGATATTCCGGCCAACGCTAGAATAGTAATTAATAACGTAGACGTGGTGTCTAAGTTATAGGTTATCCTCATTTGCCTCTCACACTTCATAGGTGAGGGTAGGTGTTAGGTGGTGACAGCCCTAGCATCCCTTGTATTCCCCCATGTTCAGGTATGGCCTAGAGTTATAGGCCAGTATCACCCTGCGCACTAGGTGCGATTCGGTGCCCGAAGCAAGAGTGTAGTAAGCAAGACTATCTTTGTGTAGAGAACCTAAATTATAGAAGAACCTCACTACCCCTTTCTAACTCTATCCTTGTGTGGTCCTTGGATGAGTTAGTTAGAAGAAATACCTCCATTCCCTATGGAAATACGATACCCTGAATACTTCCGGGTGAAGTGCTACGATGGTAATTCCGTGTGCTTGCGGACTCTTTCGCATTGCGTTAAGAAATACCAACAAATATTTCTGGCACTGAAGCTGAGGAACGGTTGTTGTATTTCCTTCGAACCTAGTTCATCCTTGTATCTATATCTTTCATCTTTTTCCTTTATATATATCCAAAAAACTTTACCACCCTTATCCCTTTCCATCATGAGTTCCACTGAAATTCAAAAACATTCTGCTATGAAGGGCGAGTTTTCTGAGCCACCATTTGTCCAAAACCAAAACTCTCATCTAGCTATGAATTCTACCCTCGCTTGATAGCAATGGTTTGGGCACAACCCTTCTCAGGGCGTGAAAATAAAAACCCATGCAAACACCCATGAGATTTCAAGGAAATGTGTTCGTGCCTGATTATCTTAGGCATGACACAAGAAACTCTAAAGTGGAAATTGTTTCCCTTCTCTCTTTTAGGGGAAGCAAAGCAATGGTACACTTATGCCATAGGATGTACAAATGGGGATTAGAAAGAACTTAGAGAAAATTTTGTCTTGCATTCTTCCCTATGTCTCATATCGTCTCTCTACCAAGGGCAATCCTCGACTTTGAGCAGTATGAGAAGGAATCCATAGGTATAGCCTGGTCTAGGATTTTAACGTTAATTCATGCTAGCCTAAACTTGTCTTTACCCGATGGCATTTTGTTGCGTCTCTTTTGATTAGGGTATTGACATGGATGCTAACCTATGCCTTGACATGACCATTGGAGGTCGTTTTACACATAGGACTATGACAGAACAAGTAAAGCTCCTTAACAATTTCCTAGACGTACACACTTCTTCCGTCATGGAAACCAGATCCCTCCATGATATGGGCATGTCATGCTTTGAGGAGCCCTCTTTAGCCAAAGCCAAACCCACTACATCCTTAGAGCCCTCACCTAAACCAAGAGCACGGAAGGAAGGAGTAATTCATCCTTCAGAGTTCCCCATCCATTCGAGGATTATGGCAATACCTCGATGCTTTTTGGGCACCAAAACCTTATGCCACCCTACCTAAAGTTTCCCAAAACAACACCTTCAAAGGAATGGTTAATGGAAGTGAAACGTTCTTTTTCCTAGCAATTCAGATTCTTTCACCTTCTTCAACCATGCCTTGCTCGTTAAGGGAAACTATCATAGAAGCCATGCACAATCTCACGACAGCAAACAAACTCTTCAAAAGTCCGCTTTGGACTCATTTTTGAGTGTTGTTGGGATTGCTAAGGCCATGCCAATCATGATATAGACGAAACGAGGTCCACTTAGATTTCTACATCTATGCCATCCTTGAATTTAAACTTCTCATAGGCTGCCCTTTGGAAACACTTTCTTTAAGAAAAAACCATCTCGGGGAGCCTTAGTGAAATGTTGGGACAAATTGCTACCCCACTCCTATCCCGTGCCTAGAAATCTTGATGGCGAGCATGATCCCAACTATAACTTGTTCGAGGAGGCTTAATGCATATCCGCGTTCGTTTCACCTAAGCTTTTATCTCATCCTTGTGGCTGAACATCTACCATCACCCTCACCCAAACCCAAGCTGTGTCGCTCTGGCCATCTAAGCGTTGTTCTCGATAGTCATCAAGATTCAATGATGTTCAAAAATGACTTATCTTTTGAAAAACAAAACTTTCATGCCATGAACATCAATCTTAGTGCCACATGCTCTTACGAGCATTCCAACCATCTTTTGATCTTCGTTTCCAAACTTTTTTTAAAGAATGGTTGTGGATGATGCAAATCTCATACATACATTGTGGTACTAACCTTGCGGCTAGAATGATGATGCTAAACACTTGGTGGTGAAGTTGGGAACTATACCACCATTGAGAGTTACAAGATGAAGTTCCTATGGTCAAGCTTATGACCATAAACAGCACTGCCGGAAGTTCCCAGATTACTAAAAGTTTTCTTTTATATTCTTTAAAAATAATAATAAAATAAATTATATTAATATTGATTGAAATAATAAAAAAGCTTGACTTTTTATGATAATGTGAGCTTAAGGACATATGTGTTTCTTAGAATTGTTTTGTCACTAACCTTCAGGTTTGAGTAAAAAAAGAATGAAGGATTGAAACACAGGTAAATTCACCCAAACAACATTCAATTTATAAGAAGTACTTTCAATAGGAGGGATGTTACCATCCAAAAATTGATTTTTGCATTTCTGCAAAAGTTCAATTGTGGGGGTAAACATTCTAAAAAAATCTCATGTCATGCTTCATACTTTAATTTTATCCACGGTTGTTTCTATCTCCCCTTTATGCTATACCTTGCTCATTATGTTAAAAAGTCATAAAAATAATAATTATAACACAATTCTCTTCTCAACAAGTAGTAACAAAAGAGAGAGCAAGAACATGTTTCAAGATAGCATGCACCTTTTGGGTATTCTTGGTTGCCTAACCATTTTCGAGTTAAGACTGAGAAGAACAAACATGAGATGCTGGATAACATTGAGCTGCACTGAGTGTATATTTTGTGACCTTGGGTGGAGAAACATTTTGATACAAAAGTCCAAGTGTGAGGGAGAATGGTGAGATTCTCACTACAAGCTCCATACACACCCGGACTGTCTCGATTAAGAAATGCTAGCTTATCTTGCCAAAAGAGAAAAAAGAAGGCTATAGAAAAAAAAAGAGAGAAGATTAAAGAGAGAGAGAGAATTAAAAAAGGCATCAAAAAAGAGAAGTAGAAAAAAACGGGTGCTCCCCCTTGCTGTTTGTCACCAAGGCCCATGGCCTATACAACCCAAGGTGTGTACCCTAAGCCTGATCACCGGTAGAACCATTTGCAATCGAGCCACCGTCTTGCAGGATCAAAGCTTCATCTACATATACTGCCGGTAAGGAGTATACTTAGGGTGCAAAAGGTGATGAATGATCACCAACCGTTAGTCATATTTATCTTTGCCGAATACTTTAGCGAATACGAAGTTCATGCTTCGTTGTTTAAGTGACTTATGCTCTAGTTTGGATGTTGCATGTGCACATGTGATACACCTATAGGTATTTTAAATTAAGCATGGTGCTTATGTTAAAATGATATTCTTTAATCAAAATTTGACATGGTGTTGAATCTTGGTTAATGAACTTTTGAGTTATTTTCATATACAATGGAAGTAATCTTTGATGGAGATATAAACCAAGGCTAGTAATTTTGTTGCAGTATTTTATCTTAGTCTTGTTGAGTAATAACTTAGGTGAACAAAATAAAAATATAAATATAAAAAAATAAAGTAAATATGGTAATAATAATAGTAATAAAATAATAATTTTATTTAGGCTCCCAGTTTAAAAGCTGGTAGAACCGTTTCTTGTTTCTATTTATGTTTCATTGTCCAATAAAGCAAGTACAAAAATAAGTGTGGAGATCTCGAGCTTAACACACACATTCAAGATTCTCCCACCAAGAAGTTGCACAGACTTCGAATGATCCAGCATGCAGGAAAACAAAAAGACGAATTTATCTAATGTTTCGCCTCATAGGCGGAGCTGCCCATGCGGTAGGGTGGGCTGTCTGGCCAGTTACTGCTGGACTAGCATTACCAGGACCCCCTTTTCTTACTGGCTTCTGGCGAGCGAAGTAGCGCAGCATGCGGTGTCCGTCAGAAGCGACCAGCACAAAGAGAAAACGAGCAATGCCTCATGAGCGACTCTAAAAAAAGGCCCAAAAGCTCAGCTGCAGCCCATGGAAGTGCCCCAAGCCCCCAAGGCCCCCAACCCCAAATTCCTAATCGAGTAGCAGCGATGCAGCAGCAGCATTGTCCGTCGCGATACGGCATGCTCACGCTTGTGAGTTCCCTGCTCGCCACGTGGCCGCCGATCGGCAGTCCGAGTTCGCACGCGCCCCAATTTAGCGCCCCAAGCCATCACACGTCCCGGCTACGGCCGGTTGGCTCAGTATCAAAAACTTCGGGCGTATTGATTCTTGCCTAGACCACCAAGAAGACCTAGACATGAGTTAGTTCTTTAATAATAGTAGGGTTAGTGTGTAGTGGTATGTCTTCATAACTATATTATATTACATTATATTCATATATTACACACAAGGCACTAACTGATTTTATTCTAAAATTTACAGGTTTCTTAGCTCTTCAAACATTGATTTGGTATTTAATTTTGACAATTTTTGTTTGGTTGGTGAAATCCCGCTTTTCCTCGAAGGGAAAAGTCACGCTGCATAATAATGCAATGGCCTCAAGGGCCTCATCGCCATCATCGACAAATCAGCCGGGTCCAAAGTGCGCATACAAACTGAATAATTAACTTAGAGAGTACAAGTAGCGTGATTTAAGTACTTTTATTACATCGCTTCAAGGAGGAATCACACTCACACACATACGTAAAAAGCATAAGGTAGGTAGAGCGATCGACATCGCCATCCACTCTGCGCCGTAGCACGAGATTCCTACTCCTCCTCGCCATCCTCGGCCGGCCTCCCACTCGATGTTCTCCCCTCGAACTACAATGTATCAAGACGCATTTGTACCGGCCACTAATCCCACCCATATGAATGAAGCTTGCTATGTGGTAAGTGGATGCAAGGGTAATCAAAAAGTCCTAATCGAGGCTCGGGGTTTCCTATGCTTTTAACATAATTAAATAGTATTTGTCAAGTTTTAACCCATTTATATCCATAAACCTTCCATCCATCCCATCCATAACCATCCACACATCACACCACACTTTTCGCTCAAGTCGGGTGAGGAAGACTCCTGCCCCCTCCGCCTCAACGGCCCAAGGCCGGAAACCACCACACCAGGGGAGAGAAGAGAAATGGACTCCACCTCACTAATCATGTGATATGGTAACTCATGGGAATGTCCATACCTGTGGACACGGCTATACGTATAGATTTATCAACTCTGGAAGAGTGTGTATACCTGAACCACAAGATCACCATCATCGGGCGATGCCTCGCCTAGGCCGATACCCGAGCCGATCAACAAGCCCAAAGCCATCCTACCACTCAGCCTGGGACACCCCCTTGAAGTCAACCACGAAGACGCTGGAGACCCAGAGACGGGATGCCGATCCCGTGGGGCACCACGCCGTCTCGTGAGGGTGGTGGGTCTCGATTACTGCCTCCCTACACTATCACCTACCAACCTAGTAGTAATGGCAGGGGGCCCAACCGTCAAGTCATTTCCCCGCCCATCGAACGAGTGGTGTGTACGGTCCTATGACCCTGCCTCAAGACAATGCCTCCGTCCTTAGTGACCACAGACATTAGACATCTTCTGCCTTAGGACTGACGTCCCGTGCCTCAGCGACACTCCTCCCGTTCCTGAGGATTCGTACCACAGCTGGGCTCTCCCTCCCCGAACTCCTCCCAACACTTTACTCTCGCCATTGTGCCTTCAGTATGTGGGAGTGCCCGTGATCACACTCCCTCGGCATGGCTCGCCCTCATGACTTGCCCCAGATCCTGCCCAGTCGACACACAACCCCTCTCCACACACCCAGACCTACGCCAAGATCTCAAAATCCCGAGCCCACAACCTCGGGGCATCCTGTGCCTTGCAGCTTTTCACTACGCCTTCATGATACATCAACGTAGTGATAGCAAAGTAGCGGGTGTTAATCGCACAAACATGATAAGCGCGAGCCCAATCCTAGCAGCGGTACAGGGGATCTGGGTTTCTCGAGCAAGACATAAGTCTGAATCAAATAATCTACCATGCATCCTATAAAACATGCCAGCAAGCAACAATTAATAGAGCGCTAGCATTTCTGAGTTATTGTATGTCTAGATAGAAGCTAAGAGGTTGGGTGGGACGTGGCACCGCGGCTCGGATCGCCTCCCCGTGTCCCTCGGTGTACTCAGTAGTCGCCTCCTTGCTCAGCCGCTCCTCCGCCTCTCGAAAAAGCTGCTACATAATACCGCTTAGCTGCTCCCTATGCAGGTGCACAAAGAAGCAACTGAAATCTAAAAAGAAGCAAATGCACTCATGGATAAGCTTCTATGACCTAGAGCTCATTTTTTTAGAAAAATTTGGACACCGGTTTCATATTTTTCTGAGTTAAAATGGATTTATTATGATTTTTCGAAGATTAAAAATCATTTCTAGAAAAAGGAAAATCATTTTATTTAAATGGAAAAATAGGTGACACGTCAGCAGGTCTCGCTGGCTGATTCGCCGAAAGTCACCGACATGTGGGGTCTGGTCAACTGGCCAACGCCGACGGCTCTGACCGGGCCTAGGTGGGCCTGATTAGGGGCTCGTTAGCCGCCCGACACGTGTCAAGCTGTAGGGGGACCATGTGGCGCCCCGGGCCTCCACTGGGCCGGGTGTGCGGGGCTCGGTGCACCGTGGACCGGCGGCGGTGCACGCGTGAACCTCCTAGCCGGTTCACGGTGGACCGCTGCCCACTCCTCTCACTTTCCTTCTCTCGTCCGGCCATGCGAACCGAGCTCACCAAGCTCTCGGGGCTCGCTTTCTCCCCCAACCTCGCCGAACGGCTGGAGTGGAGCCGCCTGGCGCGAACTCGCCTGCGGGTTCCTTCGTGACTCTCACGCGCTGCCCGGCTCATTGGCTTTCCCAATACCCGGTGTACCTGTGGGCGTAAAAAGGGGCGGCTTGGCTATCTAGGCGTCGCTAGTGAAGCCGCTGGCGGCACGCGAGCGCGGTGGCGCGAAACCATCGCGTGCTCGCGGTGCGCTGCGTCGCTGCGTGGCTCGCGGCGCCTCCAGTGTCATAGGCCGCTTTGCGCCGCAGCGCGGAAGGTGCAGAGGGGCGCTGCCGCGCCATCACGCCGGTGAGCACGGTATCGGGCGGCGCTAACCGTCGGGCGAATTGGGTGCAAAAGGGCGCCCTTTTTCCCAAATTGGGTCGCGATCGATCGATCGTAGGTGACGGCGCGATTATTCCTCGCGGGCGGAGCTCGCTCCGCGCGTGAGCGTGCGGGGCGGAGCTTCGGGCGGCGATGGCGCCGGTGGAGAGGTGGGCCGCTTCGGGCCTTCTAACTTCCACGTGTAGGCGGTTATGCACGGGTGGCGAGGCGGCCGCTCACCCATCGGCTGCGCCCATGGTGGTCGACACGCTGTGGAACGGCCGCGTTACGGCGGCGCTCGCCGCTGGGCGGCGCGGGCGTGGCGCGGCCGAACGCCGGGCGACCCGCAGCCGCTGCGTGCGTGTGTGCGCGTGCGTGTGTGTGTGCGCTGGGCGTGTGTGCTGCGTGCGCGTTCCAGGGCGCCGCCTTGAGCTACCCGTATGGGCTTGCGGTGCGCGCCGCGCCGTGGGAAGAAGACTGACACGCACGGTGAGTGTGGGGGTGCTCACCGCCGGGTGCCGGGCGTAAGAAGGGATGGTGGAGTAGCGGCGATTCGGGGCAAGTGGGCGAACCGGGGCCGTGCGTAGAGCCGCCACGCCGACGTAGTCGATCGGGGCGCCGCCTCCTCCGGTCCCGGCGGGTGGAACGGGCGGGCGGCTGCCGGCGC
The DNA here is from genome assembly GCA_015844335.1 of Chrysopogon serrulatus. NCBI lineage: Eukaryota > Viridiplantae > Streptophyta > Magnoliopsida > Poales > Poaceae > Chrysopogon > Chrysopogon serrulatus. The sequence goes on along the minus strand of JADLZL010003191.1, from coordinate 694 downwards.
AGGCAAAGGGCGCTCTTCCTCCGCCTCCTTCACGGCCCTCCCCTCGCTTGGTGTGGTGCGCGAATGCCACCAAGTGGCGGGCTGGGGTGCAGAGAGGGCTAGGGCACCGGAGGTGCCCTATTTATAGCAGCGGGCGGGCCGCTGCGCCGCGAACGGGCGATAGGGTACCGCTGGGGTACGTGGGCGCTCATCCGTGCTTTCGACTAGGGTTTCTGTGGCGCTGGGCAGCCGCTAGGGCGCTGGGCGCGGCCCACCTCAACGGCGCCGTGAGGAAAAGGGGTGGCGGCGGCCGCGCAAGCGCGCGGGGGTCTATGCCTCGACGCCATTCCCGCTGCCGCGACGAGGGAAGGAGCGGGCGGCCGCTGTGGAGGCGTGGCGCATATCCGCTAGCCAGCCGCGCCAACGGAAGGGCTTGGACGGGCCGGATGGCGCGGGCGGGTATCTCCCCTCGCTTTTGCCGGAGATGCGCAGAGGTAGGCGGGAGGTGCGGGGATGACATGCGGGTCCCCGGCCCGCTAAGCGCCATCAAGCGTGAGAGCAGCGCGCGCACAAGGTATGCCGCTGCTGGGCCGCTGTGCATCGTTGCATACAAGGCAAGTGAAAAAGAGGGGCGCGCCGAGGTGATGGCTGGCTGCGGCAGCCGAGAGCCGAAGCCGGGCTGGGTTACTTCCCTCCCTTTTCTTTTCTAATTACT